>OY998183.1:78943287-79433287 GCA_963921935.1 Galeruca laticollis
TTACTGAGCTAGCTATACTAGAGTTGAATATATTAAATTGATAATATAACAATTATAGTGGTATTGTCGGCAAATTATACAACAATAACAATCCATTATAATATATATATATATATATATATATATATATATATATATATATATATATATATATATCAGATTTCTTGAATGGGGATATTACACATCACAATACTGTTTTGTCTGTTATCTGTTTTAAAAGAAATTGTTGTATTTGTTGCTAAAGATACTATCTTTGAAATATTATTAGAAATATCACCTGCATATGTGATGGTTTTGTAATTTTTTATTTCTTTAGTTTGTTTAGGAAATATTACTTGTAATACCACTTTTTCCTCTTTTTTATTAAGTAATTTATTTATCATAGGTAATGGATAACCGTTGGATGTGGCTATTTTTTTATTTGTATTAGTTTTTCTATCAAAATTATATTTGTTGATAGGAAATGAAAATGCTCTGTGTATTATAGAATATGCTACTAATTCATGTAAGATGGGAGGATTTGAATTATGTGGAATAGTCACATCAAGTACATTATTATCTCTTTCAATTTTTGAATCAAGAAAATCGATTGAGTTTTCTTCAACTTCTAATGTGAATTTAATTTTTGGGTGTAAATTATTAATATTATTGAAAAATACATCTAATTGTCGTTCACTACCTAAAATAAGCTATTATGTCATCTATATATCTATACCGAAATAAAATATTTTTAGAAATGTTGGATTCAAATATTTTTCTTTCTAAACTGTCCATGAAAAAGGTTTGCCAAAATTGGTGATATAGGGTTTCCCATTGGTAAACCTTTTCAATATATACCTCATTGTCAAAAGTGAAATAATTCTGATTAATACATACAAATAAATTGAGTATATCTGATAATATTCCTGGAATAATACTTTTATCTTCCGTTAATTTTAGTTACATTCTTTTGGACGAATATTGGTAACATCAAATGAATGTTTTGATTAGTTCTATTGAATTTTCAATTGAGTATTTGGATATATATCCCTAATTATTACCTACATTGTTAAGTTTTTTTGCGAATATATTATGAGGAGCATTAACATGAAAAACTACAGGTCTAATTGGTTTCGATATTTTATGTAACTTAACGGTTCCATATAATTGTGGAAACTGAAGATTTTTATTTATGATGTATTTCTTTCCATAATCACTTAAAAGATAATTTGACTTATTAACAATATTTCTTAATATATTAGAAAACATTTTTGTTGGATCTGCTCTAAGCATTTGTACATCGATAGATTCTGTAAAGTTACGTATTTTTGACATATATTCTTCAGTTTTTAATAGTGACTTTCCCTTTGCCAGATTTTGTAATTGTTAGGTTATTATTTTCTTTTTGATTGAATTTCATTTTTGTCTGACGTTTAACCTTTAACGGTTCAAAGTTTTCATTAAATTGGTAATTTGTAATTTCTCATAAAGAAAATTATTTGAATAAGATTTTAAAGCAATTTCTTATTTTGTAGCTGAAATTTGCTTAATATAATATGTTAATTTTGGTGGTATGCTGTACTTTACACCTTTATTTAAACATTCTATTTCACTATTTGTAAAATTAGTGTCTGAAAGGTTTCCAAATCGTGGTGCCAAGTGTGTTGCTATGTAAGTACTTACAGTTTCATGATATTTAGATCATTTAATCATATGTTGTGTGCGTCTGATTTTGTCAGTAAAATTCTACTGGATGTACAAGTAGTTGAAACGTGAGTTCAGAATGTACTCGTTGAGCACATTTTATAGCTTGTGCTTGAGTTGATTTATTGTGGCATTTTATATCTACATAATTTGGTATTACTTCTTTTTTAAGGCATTCATGGTTAAACCAGATGTTTTGTGATGCTTCGCAACATTTTTGTAGTAACTTCTGGTACAGTTGTGTCAAATCTTCTCTCTAAGATTTTTAAATAAAATTTACACGATTCATTCGGTTACATTTTCATCGAAGGAAAAAGGACCCACTATACAATTCCCAATAATTCCAGCTCAGTCTACCATGATCTTTGTTAAGCTCGTATCGGTATTGCATCTTGTAAGGGTGCTTTTCACAACCTTTAAAAACATTGAATTAGCTTGTGTCACTGACACCACCCGCTGGCTGACTGGAGTAACAGGATTTTTTCAACTTTCAACAACATGTGCAACCGGCTTTCTGCGTCGATTTTTAAACGCCTTTTTTCGAGGAACATCCCTTGCGTGGTCCAGCTTCATATATCTAATTTCAATTTTGCTAATCGTTTTTCGAATAATTGGAAGCAATTCTGGATGAACAGCGAATAAAATATTGACCTCAGACTACAATTAAGTCCCCATATCCGATCAAACATTCATGTTTTTTGTTTTTTACTTACTCGTTGCAATTTTCAACCTAACAGTCCCTGGTTGGAAACTCCTTCTCAGATAGTGGTATTCGGTCTCAGTTAAAGTCACACCATTGTTGATACTAAGATGGGGTGAACAATTAATATCAAATTGAACAACATCAGCTTTTTAACTGAACGATATAAATAACAAGAAAATGGTGGAAAGCTGGAAACACCTTGTTAAGAATTAATGAATTATTATAAATGAATCTCGAACACGATCACCCAATTTACTACAAATTGCTGAAATCACGTAGTTTCAGTGAAAGTTCCGTTATTTTATTCTTTTCCGATATATTACTTTTGAAAAAAAACAAAAAATACGTAATCGTATGTGCAATTGAAAAAGCTTTAAAATTAAAAAATAACCAACCTCCCATTCCATTAAAAAATGTTAGGATTCCTGCAACCTCCAGATAATTAAAAAAATGAACATACCTCTGTATTATTCCCCATAGAAAATAAAAATTGATGTTTTTCAAGAATTTTGTGAGAAACCTTTTATTAAGTTACACAATTTGTTCCAGTTAAACTTTTCAACCTGCATAGGTACATCCATTCTTGAAAACGTTTTTCCTTGTTTTCGATTATGGGTCAAGAATTGTTATATTGTCATAACTAAATGTGTGCTTGTCTGTCATTCCATGGTAATACAGTGCAATTTGATTTTTTTTTATCATTTTTTTCATAAAATTATCATAATTTCTCGTTTTTAACATTTGATTGTTTTATTTGCAATTTAAAGCAGTCAGGATTTCGAACATACCAATGAATTGACTTTTCACATAAAGTATACCTAATAATTACTCCAATTTTATATGTAATCCCAGAGTATGTATCTCAATATCTGCAGTTTAATCAATTTCACAACTTGGGACTGTTCCTTTTATACGATTATCTCTCAAGGTTGCCAATATGGTCAAGTATAAACCACAACCTTATAACTTAGTCAAGTTGTAGTGTAATAAGTGCAGTTGAATCAGCACCGATTGCAAAATGCTTCTCTCCTAATCTCTCCGTATCCCTAATTCTTCAATATAGTACTTGAGCTTACAGGGATTGTTTACCTAGAGATCATTTTGGAGGAGTGGTAGGCTCTTAAGAGCACAAAGAGTAACGCATGCAGAATTAATTGTATTGTTACTAATAACGTAGTGGGAATAGTGTGACAGGTGGTAGTCACCTTCAATATTCTATAATTATATATCTACTACCATAGTTGGAAATCTAGATTATAATTTACCCTACTTTGAATCAGCTCTTTCTATTCTATATGTTTTTATCCTACAAAAAAAACCGTTCTATGTTATAGGGCTTACATCCGATACTATTTTAGTTCAATCAAATATTACATACAGAGTGTTGTTTTGTATTGATATTGGTGTAGTAGAATATGGCAGGATAGCCATGTATTGTATATAATGTAGATAATAATAATAATAATATATGTTTATTTCACAACAAAACAGAAATATACAAACTACAAAATTTCACTAACATTTTTGATGTAGAAGTAAACAATTAATCACTGAAACTGAGGGTAAATAGGTTACCAACAACTTTTGTGTAATATATTGAAAGATAGTCTCTACCATGTTCCTGATGATTCGCCAATCCAACTGGTTACTCGCTAACATATGCATAGCCAGTTTCTTCACGCAGGATTCGCTTCGTGCAGGTAGAACGGTATCTTCCTGTACAGCTGCCAACACCGCGCTGCCTTCATATGGATGAAGAAATACCTCGTCGGAACCCACTTTAATGGTTCTGTTTCTAAAGTATAATTGGAAACCGTGTACATTCATTACGTCCATTCCCAGATTCACGTCTTCATCAATGTCAGCTACGATTACCGTATGCGTGAACTTTTCTGCGCCAATTCCTAATTGGATTTGCGTCTCACGGTGAACGTTGGCACTCTCACCTATGGCGGTCCGCAGTCTCGTTGGTAAAAACTTCTTCTTAGAGTTTATTATTTCTGGTCGTATAATGGTTCTAGTTGCTTCAGTGCCTACTAGCAGAGTATATCTCTTGCCATTCACTTCGCCATCTACATATACGCTGTCGTTGCGACATCTGAGCGAAGCTATCCGTATGAGAAGGTCTTTGGAACGATCATGGGTCGGTGTTGCCCCCTTGTAGCCGACTCGTTCTAGTTTTCCTGTGACTGGAGTTCTTGTTTTGCAGGAGTCTTGGGGCGCTTACACGAACTACCTACATGTCCTAGCTAGCCACAATTCCAGCATCTGTTCTTTCTCGGCTTCTTGTCAATCATACTTTTAATTAAACTGACGAACTGGTCAAATCTGTCGTCAGCTTCTTCTTGAATGGTCCTAATTTTGTTATGCCCCGAAGACTTTGTTGCTGCTTCATATTCAAGAGCAGCTGTCAATGCGTGGACTAATGTTTTCGGATGGGCTAAACGAAGCGTCCTCTGCATATCGGGATCAAGTAAGCCATCATTGAAGGCCTGGATGTCCAGACATTCCATCATGTTCTCTGGTGCTGACGGATAAGCAAATCGAACTAGTCGGGCAATGTCCACTTCATACTCTTGAAGGGATTCATCATGTTGCTGCCTTCGGTTCTCCAGCTGGGATTGGTACAAATTTTCGTGACCGTATCGCATGCCCAACCTCTTCTTCAGCAGCTCGAAGTCATCCGTTTCTTCAAGCGGTATCGTCTGAAGTACATCTAAGGCATCTCCCCGAAGCGCTATAGTTAGGTTCACTGCTTTCTCCTTATCGGATCAATTATTCACTCTAGCGGCTGCTTCAAACTGTTTCACATAATTGGTCTAAGACATTTTTCCATTGAACGTTGGGGCCTTGACTCGGGTAAAACTGTCAATGTCTTCTAACTTAGGGTGTGTTTCTGTCTTGCAAGGTTTCGTTTGCTCGATCTTCTTTTCTTCCGCTGGCGTGTCTTGAGTTCTTATATCTGTCATATTTTTTTCTAACTCCTTGATTTTATCGTCCATCGTTGTAATCTCATTCTCAATCTTCTCGTCCATCGTTGTAATCTCATTCTCGATTTTCTCGTCCATCGTTGAGATTTTAATCTCGATTTTCTCGTCCATCGTTGACATCTTATTCTCGATTTCAGATTTTAGAGACGAAATTTCATTTTCAACGTCAGCGGTAATGTAGTTTTTCATTATTAAGATATCGGCAGATATACTCTTCTTCAAAGTAGAAATCTTCTCGCCCATATTAACAGAAATATCGTTCTTCATAGCAGAAATCTTCTCGTCCATATTAACAGAAATACCGTTCTTCATAGCAGAAATCTTCTCGTCCATGTTCTCTTCCATGGCAGAAATCTTCTCGTCCATGTTAGCAGAAACATTACGATATTAAGGTGGAAGCCTCGTCATTAAATAAAACTGTTCCTGGATCAAAGCCGTCATTTTACAGTGTCACTTTAAGTCTTTCAACTAATTCACTTTTCTTACCGGACGTTTCCAACTCACGATATTCGAATTCTGCTCTTAATTCCGCCCCTTTTAGATCATATAGTCTCTTGGCCATTTTTACGTAGCAATTTATTTGTATTATCCCACTTCTAACACCAATATAATGTTTTTCTTATTTATTTAAACAGTAAACGGGTGGGATATATTTTAAACAAACGGTATGGTTACTTACTAATTTATTTAAACACTAAACTACTCAGTAACACTCAATTTATATATACTTAACTAATCACTTAAATTTAATTTATATGTATACACACCTAATTATTAATTTATATCAAACATTTTACTGTTCTCTATTTCGGTGTATTCGTGTTCATTTCTCGAGATCACTTTATTAACTAAACTAACTCTCCATGGTCGGTCCTTTATATATTAGTGCCTTTTTCACTAGATAATTCTAGATTGTGGCTTAATCAAAAACAATTGGCTTTCTGGCAGTTTCTAGATAGGACTGGTCACAAAAACAATGTCTAGATAAGATAGTCACAATCGTAAACAATTCTAAGAATCCCTACGCGTCCGCCATAATTTCAACTTTCATACCTGGCTTAAACAGAGTCGGATTTAGGGACTATACCAGTGTGCTGTTCCCTAACAATAAATTAAACTACATATTTTGGAACCAAAAATAACTCTAGTACAAAAGTGCATACAAAAACATGTGAACGATTGTAATAGAGAACTTATTTTTCCTTTTACGCACAAAAGTTTAACTTATTATGGACAATATTGTTATTGTCAATGTCTAATTGTATCCACAGCAACAACAGCTGATTACTTAATGGGTTTATATGTATAATCACTACTACAATGCTGCGTCTCTATACAAATTGATATTTCCAAAATACACCATGGAACAAATGATGTGTTCAATCAATTGTACGATAATAATTAATAAATTGTAACATGCGCAAAAATTTGAAGGAACTCAAGGGATCTTAACTCCTATAAAACTATAACGGGGTGCAAAAGTTCTAAAAGATGATCTAATCATAATAAAGGAACAATTTTATTAGAAATAATTCTATTTTTTTATGAGAATAATTTCCCTCTACACAATAGCTCAATGGCTGTTACAATATTTCTATAATAATCACCGCTTTACTGTTAGTATCACCCTGTTACCACCAGACCATGAGTAATCAGTACCAGTTACTTATTTCTTGTATTTCCTATCGTTTGCATAATTACTTCAGTGTAGTATTTCCTGATACTTTGTGATGTCAATTTTGTTTGACGTAAACGTTTTCAGGTCTGACTTCCAATCAGATCAAATGCATTGAAATCTTTCTAAAAACCACAATCGCAGAGAATCAACAATGATTAAGATGTTAGTATTAGAATAATTTTTGTAATCCATATTTTGTACAGAATAAATGCTTGATTGTTTGGATTTTATTAGTGATGCCCATGTACTAAAACATCTCGTACCAAATTCAGTGAATAATATCCGGCAGCAGGGCCCGAGTTTCGGTGCCTGCAATTCATCTGCGTTCACAGGAAAACGTGATTGCGGAGCTGCAATTAATTTCTACTACGCCTGCAGGCTGCGAAAATGTTAACTTTGATTCTCCGGTCACTTCTTGACTCAAAAGTCTTTGCTTGAATTATTGTAGATAATTGTTAAGGTGACGTCGTCATTCCTCCATTATGCGGTATTTCTACAGCATATACATTCAATACACTCCTACCTTTGAAATTTGTTATTGATTGGATTTAAATCTAAGGATATGCTTGGGCCATATTATTTTTGCACATATGAATAATCTCTGAAACAAGAAAATAAGGTAAATTATACTGAATGATTCTTTTATATATACATTTAAATGGGATGACAATCTCTAGTTCATATATCAAATAAAACATGTTGTGTATACACAGCTGAGTGAAATATTACAAATATTTAAACATAATCGTTAATATTATTCAAAATATATACAAGAGAAGTGTGGAATATAAATGAAAGTGATTTGTAGATATATGAGAATGATTTGAGCCATTTGAATATTCGCCATTTCATGGTCACCTAGTATTTTCCAGTTTTATGTTCGGGCTGAGGATTATTTCAAATATTCCAATGTAATTATAGCATGGTTTGTATGATTTATTCTTTTACAACACAATTGTGCTTAAGTGTTATTGTAACCACCCAAATTGGTCACGATCTTCACTAGTATCGATCCTATGGGCTACAGGTAAGACCAGCTGTCCCCGGTGACAACTTTTCGGGGTTTCAGCTCACTTAGCCGGTGAGTGGAAGTGAGTTCTGTGAGATATCCGGGATGTTTTAAATTAAAATGGGCGCCAGCCAGGTTTCTGCTCGGCAAAAATGTTCGTCCTATCCTAAACCTAGCAAATCAATAGGAAAGAATAAAGAAAACAGGTATCTAAACTTACCAACGTGTTTATGGTCGCTGTAATTAGGTAACAAATAAACAAAAAATGTGACAGATACTGAAATTTTCTTATCAAATGAAATGTTTCTAATAATTGATACAATTTCGCAAGATGCGTGAAAAAAATTACTGGACTATAACGTCTGTCAAGTCATTGAATTAGCTATTAACTAAAAAAAAATAATTTGAAAAATAACTGGATTACACAGAGGACCGAGTTATCAGTAAAACATGTGAACTAATAAAAAAACGCAAAGTGAAATATAACTGGGCTGTACAAAACACCTGTTATAGGTTATACATGTGCTTACACTTTGCCAGGATATAACATACGTCATCAACGCAAAAAAATAATAATATAAACCTTAATTCAGGGGATAGCTTTGGTACCAAGGCGATCAACTGTAACTCAGGTTGGATGTGATTCAACATGTTAAGTTTAAACAAAATATATGTTACATAAAAGAATATATGAGATACTGCTGATGATGATTGTACTTAAATGTTGGGTTTTGTCAGAGGAGGGGAACAACCGATATTAAAAATTGTACATTTTATAATCGTCCATTCGATTAATTATCTAACAAAAAAAATATTCTTGTAGTTTATGATTATTACAGATGAAGTGAAGAATATGTTTTTGTTAATAATTATTTTGATACAGTATTTGGAGCTAGTTAAAAGTTAGGCATTAAAAAATAAAAACTTGTATTTGTACAACGAGACGGAATATAATCCCTCCTAGTCTATCACTAATTATTTCAAAGCTGTTCATAACTTTTTCGTGCAATTAAATTCAAACGATTTTAAGTTATGGTACATCTCATATTTTTCACGAAGAAAAATATTATGAAAATTATTTCTGCGTTTACAATGGAATATAAGAATCAGTATACATACATCGCATTTTCTAGTACTATCAGGCAATTCTTTTTCAAGTTCCTTATATAGTTTCCCTTTTTTTTGAATATCCAAGGAACTCTCCTGTGAATTTCTCTTCAACAGCAAACAAATATTTGTGTGCAGCCTCAAGCAGTTTCATCTTAACTCCCAACTTCGACAATAATGAACTCGAAATGCTTGTGAAACGTCATTACGTTTCCTGTAGCTAGCACGCTTTTTCTGAATGTATCTACAAGAGACTGATATTATGCTGTTCGAATAACAACTTAGCTAAAATATTCTTACTTGGTTTTTCTTTCATAATAATTGACACCGAAAAGAAATGTGACATATTTCCATTAAATTCAAAATGTCGGCAGGGCCCTGTTAAATATTAAAATTTCAGTATTTGAATTTCTTTTAGGAGTGTTATGAAATCGATTTCGTTTTTAATTTAGCCGATTCAGTCAATACGATTTTCAAAACAAATCGTTTTCAGCAATTAATAAGCTAAGTAAGGTATTGGAGAATTGGTTGGATTTTATTTAGTTTATAGGTTTTTTTATTTTCACCTGCTAATATGAAATCAGTGATTCATTAAAGACAATTTACATATAATCTATACAAATTACTCGATTTCATCTACATGGACAGAATGGAATTTATTTCCAACAACCAATACATATCTCCCACAGCTGTTATAGCTGTATCAGCAGCAAATGTGCTATAGTGTTATATTCTAGATTCAAAATGTAGAGTGAAAAAGGTATAAGAGTGGTCCTAATATACTGTTTTGTAGCACCCATGCTTTGATTCCTCTGAATTCACAATATGCTTTTCCTTGTTCCGTTCTGAACAACTTTTCTCATGTATTGCATTTATGAATACTGTTTAGGCAGGTTATTACGTATTTTGACTTGAGTTCTTCCTGTTATACTTTATTAGAAGCATTATGCATATCTAGGAAGATCGTAAAATCGAATTTTGTTCCTTCTAGAACATTTTCGATAATCTTGGATAAATTATGAACTGATACATGATATCCGCAATAACCAGATCTCAAAAACTTCCAGAGAGTTGGCGGAAGATCTCTTTGGGATCTGTCAAACCCAAACTGCATCTTACCATTTAACTCTTTCAGTTTTTCGAACATTTTGTGTTGGGTAATTCCAGGATCATTATTAACGTTATTGGAACCAGTCAGATGGTAGATTAAGCACTTCTATTGCTTCTGCAGGGATATTGTCAGGTCCGAAAGCCTCGCCTAACTTTGCTGTCTCGAAGGCGTACTTTAGCTTACTATTAATTATGGATGAAGCAGATATATCATTTCCAGATTCTGGCTCGTTTTTCTGATCTATCTATGAATTTTGCATTTTCATTTCCATAATATTAGCTTTCTTATTCCGAATTTTCATATTTCGAATGATTTGGATTATTATTGGGATGTTTTTAGTACTTATTTCAGGTAAACGTTAGTCAATACATAATTGGTTAGTCCTTGCATTTCATATCGTAGTTTGGTGTGAATTCAGAATTGTTTGAACTTAGCTCAAACATTCTTTAATATTTTTGACAATTATTCCTTTCAATTTTATTTTTATTAATCAAGCAGTAAAGAAAAAAGTGAAGTTTGTTTATCTGAGTTTGTTGAAAGAGATGTCATTGTCCATTGTGTACTATGTGCGCCAATTAAGAAGATTAGGTACTATTCCAATTATTGTAATAATTTGTCATTTGTGGATTAAAAACCCACTGGTCCTTTGAAAAAGATTTTAGAATACAGTTGTCTTTAGAAATTACAATGGATTTTATTTTACGACCTATCGAAATTATTTCTGAGGTATAAATAAGCAAACCTCTCTGACTGTTGAAAATCAATCAAGAAGTTTTTCACTTGAAATCATAGTACTATTTCCAAAAGAGTTCGATAAACTATTCTGTTCTCTTAACAACTCAACTCACCATCTCGTAACCTAACTTCTTGACTTACATTGAATATTAACAATCCTCTATGTGCTTCACACTTTTAATGGCGTATTACTTTGCATGACAAAACATAACTCCTTTTAATATATATTTTTAGTTGATAATTTTGTCGTGGAACGCTGTCGTCAGAACTTGTTGGCAGACTTCTCTAAACTTCTTTAAGTAAGATTAGTGTCAAACTATATAGAGCGTTTCCGAATATGTTAGAAGTTACATTCGTATCTTTTTAGTAAAATAACTCCGCAGCATTAGGATAGACTATTTATGAGAGGGTGTAATTATTACATAAAATCATTTTACAGTACTCTCTTCCAGACAATATTAACTGTGCGTCGGCGGCAGTATTTGGAAAAAATTGAAAGTGAAGTTGATTGTGCACACATAACTTTCTTCAAATCCAACGAATATAAACAGTTAATAGCTCAAAAGTAAGGGCTTAATCCACTGAGTGTTCTTAGACTTGTGTCAACAGCCTGCGTTGATTAGAACTCTAGTTATAGAGGTTTGAGTGAAGGAAAATCTTGAACTGTCAATACGTATAGCACGTCGCTCTTGATATTTTGCTGCATTTTTGTGGTTTAAAGTGGTTTATGACTGTTTAAACATTTAAGAAGTGGTGACTGATTCGTGTACCGGCATATGGATTATAATTTGATATTTTTCGTGAGTTTTTAATAAATTTGTAATGTAAACAATGGTCAATAACAATTGAGAAACCTGCTCTGGTACGATAAGTCGAAGTAGGCCGGCCACTTTTTGCGAATTCTGCAAAAAGCAGTTTCATGTTCTATGTGTCTCCAAAACTATTGATATACTGGACGTCCTAAATTCGGTTCCTGGACTCTTGTGGAGACGCGACGAATGTGCGAAAATTTGTATTTCTATAAACAATATTGAAGTAACTAACTTGTTAGAATCAACAGTTAGCGACGCGCTTCGTTCAATTAGAGCTGAATTGTCATCACTGAAATCTGATGTTTCTAAAGTTACTAAAGAACCTGTGACTATTCCACCAACGACTCGATATGCTGATGTTGTTAACGACAAAACTTTTCCTGCAGTGATAGTACAACCCAAGAACAAGGCACAGGAGATAAAACAAACGAAATCAGAGCTAATGCATAATATTAATCCAACTGATAACAGTATACATTTGACTAAAGTTAAACATATTAAGGATGGTGGTATTGTTATTGCATGCAAATCTAAGGAGGAAAATGAGAAGATAATGAAACTGGTTCAAGAAACAATATCTGACTCTTATGCAGTAAAGGAGGTTGCTGGTATTAGTCCCAGATTGTGCATTGTGGGTTTGTCAGAAAAATATACTGAAGAAATGCTTCAATACCAAATTAGGAATTGTAATCCTGAAATTGTTCCTAAATATAGTGATTGTAAAATTGTGAAAATCTTTCCAACTAAGAAAAATGCTGCATTCTTTCAGGCTGTCATTCAGATAGATAGAAATGTGTATAACATAATATCAAAAGCTGGTAACTCATTTGTAGGGTATGATAGCTGTAGAGTATATGATGCCTTGGAAGTGTCGCGTTGTTACAACTGTAACGAATTTAATCATTCATCCAAATCGTGCAACAATTCTTTAAGCTGTTCTTTATGCGGTGGAAATCACAATGTAATGTCCTGTAGATCCCAATTACAAAACTGCACTAATTGCGTTAAACTGTCAGGTGCTCAGGGATCTACTACTTCCTGTGATCATGCGGTGTGGGACAGAGGTGTTTGTACTGCATATAAAATTGCTTTAACTAAACTCAAGAAGGATTTGCTTGGAATATAGCAATCCGTAGCTTCAAGTGGATCTACCATGTCATCGACCACTTGCAATGCTGGTAAAAAGGTTAACAGTAATATCACAAATTCTTTAAATGTATACTATCAGAATACCAGAGGCTACCGATCTAAAACTGTAGATTTTTTTAATGACAGACTTTAAGGTCATAGCACTAACCGAAACATGGCTTAACGATTCAGTTTTTAATGGTGAACTGTTTCCAGAAGACTACTCAGTATACCAAGCTGATAGAAATCTGGAGGCGTGTAATTGCTCGAGGGGCGGAGGGGTTCTTAAAGCTGTAAACAATGAATTTCCGTCGTGTGAAATGAATATAGATAGTTTCATTCTCAACACGATAGTTACGGTGAATATGGTCTTGGTTAAAATAACAGCTGACTCAGGTCATGTTTATGTGCTAAATGTTTATGTTCCTCCATCTGCTAGTAGCGAAGTATACCTTAATCTTTTTGAATCAATTAGTAATATTGAAAGTTTGCATAATAATAATTTACTCATTGTGGGCGACTTTAATATATCTTCTTATGCTACATATTTCCATAATAATTTAGGTAATGACATTGTTTCTGCTCTTACCAATGTTCTCAAAATTTTTAATTTAACTTGATACAATACTATTGCGAACGACTTGGAACGTATTCTCGATCTTGTCTTCTATAATAATGACTGTTTTGTTGAAAGATCCATTCAGAATTTAGTTACTCAAGATCGGTATCATCCTGTTTTAAATATTTCCTGTAAACTAAATTTTTGCCACACCTCAAAGCGAAATTTTCCAACAATATCTTGCAATGAATATAACTTCCGAAAAGCAAATTTTTCACTATTGTATCAAAGTCTCTCTAATATAGATTGGACTTTCCTTCAAGCATTTGATAGATCCGATGATGCCTGCATCTACTTTTACGGTAAGTTGTATAATGCATTTGATGAGTGTGTGCCAAGAGAAACAAGACAATATGAAAGAAAATATCCACCTTGGTTTACTCGGGATATTATTAAAGACATTAAGCTGAAATCGAAATTAAATAACGAATGTAAAATCAACAATGATGTAAATACTCTTAACAAGTTTAAATATTTACGAGCAAAGGTGAAATCTGAGATAGACAAGTCGTACAGGGATTATGCTGATTCAGCTGAGTCGAGTATGAAAGCTGACCCCAAAAAATTCTGGGCTTTTGTCAACAGCAAAAAGGGCTCAACTAATATCTCTGATAGAATGACGTTTAATGGTCAAACGCTCGATACGCCTACCGATATACTTGATGGTTTTTCTGAATATTTTGCAAAATCGTTTCCAGTTAGTACAATGTGTGTTACCCATGATGTTTCAGTAACCTCACAGTTCCTGAATATCATGTCCTTCACTGAGGATGAAGTACTTATACCTTGAAAACAAGTAAAAAATAAAATGACAACAGGACGAGACTCTGTCCCTGCTTTCATTTTGAAGGATTGTGCGTCTGTACTGGCTCCGCCGTTAACAATACTGCTCAACACGTGCGTCAAGACTTGCACTATGCCGAATATGTGGAAATCGTCGAAGGTTAGACCTATCTACAAACATGGTGATAGAGTTGATATTAGCAACTATCGGCCAATCTCAATTATTTGCAATTTCTGTAAGGTAGTCGAAATGTTATTGTACAATAGAATGTATAGCCATTTATGCAACATAATAACCATAAAGCAACATGGTTTTGTGAAGGGTCGCTCAACTGTCACCAATTTGGCAAATATAACCCAATTTATTGCGGAAAACATCGATGAGCGATCGCAGACTTATGTTGTGTACACCGATTTTTCTAAAGCGTTCGATAGACTAGACCACGGTATTCTAGTGAGTAAATTATCGCAATATGGATCATCACCCTCTCTAATCAAATTATTCACCTCCTATCTAAACAACAGACACCAGTATGTTGTGTTTAATGGTTATAAGTCAGTTGAATACTTAGCAACATCTGGTGTTCCACAGGGAAGTGACCTGGGCCCCTTATTATTCAATGTCTTCATCAATGACATAGTTGACGATCTCGATGTCAACTGCTTACTATATGCTGATGCCTTGAAATTATTCTGCCGGATTGGTGATAGAAGCGATTGTGTCTCACTTTCAATTAACCTTCGACGTATTGAGAGATGGTGTATAAGTAATAAATTGTCGTTGAATGCCTGTAAATGTAAGGTAATGACGTTTTCCTTAAGACCCGAGAAAATTATATATGATTATGAAATCAACAATATTGTTCTTGAACGCCCGGCGACATTTATTGACTTGGGTGTCCCTTTTGATTCTAAACTTTCTTTTATACTTCATATTGAGGCTATATGCTCATCTGCTAACAAAATGTATGGCTTCTTAGTTCGAAACTCGCGTGACTTCAATGATCAAGACACTTTAAAGGCTTTATACTACGCCTATGTTAGGACTAAAATTGAATACGCAGATGTTATTTGACATACACATTCAGAAACTTGTATCAATTTAACGGAGGTTTTTGAAATTTCTTTCCTTTAAAATGGATGGCATTTACCCACCGGTAGGAGTTCGTACCGGTACACTTCAAACCAGGCATTGTGTGCATAACTTAAGTGCTCGTCGCGACTGTCACTTATTGATATTTCTGTTTAAAATCATGAATAACAACATCAGTGATCCCAATCTTCTTCTTAAACTCCAGTTCAATACTCCGAGAGTAGCTTCAAGAGCTGTTAATACGTTTTACCTTACTACCCCTCGAACAAATATTTTAAAATTTTCGCCACTTGATATATTTCATTGCCGCATATCTGCGATTAAAGCATTCTTCTTTGATTGATGATATCATTCTTTGTAATCAATATAATTAAGTTCCTGTTCTATAGTTGGGTTCGTCCTGTTTGAACAGTATATTAATAAATAAATAAATAAATAAATAAATAAATAAATAAACATCTTAACAAGTAAAGTATTTAAACTTAATTAAAAATTCAACAATTATTATTGAATATTCGCTTCATATAAAGAGCCTATAGAAGCAGCAAAATACGTAGAAATTGATTGAGATACAAAATTTTTCTGAAACTTAAACGTGACCAAATTCGTTTGATACGTTTTGAACACAAAAAAATGTATTTGTTAAAGGGCAGAGGTTCTAAGCCATTCATCAATAAAAAATTGCTCCTATACAGTGTGACCCACTTAAGATCGCAACACCCAGTTATAGCGTTTAATTGACTTTTGAATAACTTAAAATTTTGGTGGCTTAAGAAGGTCGGCAAGAAGACTTATTAATATTTTATTAATGTCAGTACCGTACATTTTTAGGGGGCTTCAAAACGTCGATTTTTCAAAAAAAGTTATTAGCGATTTTTTATTGGATTTTCGGTTACCACACTATAAAGAGTATCCCTTGAAACTCCTAAATCAAAATTTTCAGTAATGTCAGTTCACCGGTGTCTGAGAAGTGGTGTCTGAGAAGTAAGTCGTCAAAAATTGTTTTTTTGATTTTTGAACGGCCCTGTATACATGGTAGTCGACGTTTTATGAACTCCAAATTTTGCTGTTCAGTGAAAAACAATTTTTTGAGTGGTTGCCCGTGTCAATATTTGATTTTATGTCTACGTCTATAGGGGACTTCAAAAAATCGTGTTTAAAAAAATCCTGTAGGACCAAATATATTTATTTTGGATTGAATAAATAAACAAAATTTTTATGAAATTTCAACTACACCAATTTGAAAATAACCAAACACTGAATAAACAAAAATTAACTTAAATAGCGGTGGCTTCTACCATACTTCCATTAAGTTCAATACATTTGTCATATCGTTTCCTTATGTTCTGCACTGCATTCCTTATCTGTTGGGGTGTGATTTCTGCACAAGCTCGACGTGTAAACTATAAACGACAATATTCTGAGGAGGTCAATGTGTGGAGCGAAATATTTAAAGATCAAATAATTGGACCTTTCTTTTTCGACGCACAATGTTTTTTAGAGTTTTTAAGAAATGAAATATTTGATGAAATTCATGCACTTACTCTTGCGACAATGCAAAATTTGTATTTTCAATTAAACGGTAGCTCAATCCACAACGCAAGGATTGTTAATCAATGGTTGAATGCAAATTTTTCGAACCGTTGGATAGGCCGATGTAGTCCACTGATTCATAGATCGCCCTGATCCCCCGATCTAACAACTCTAGATTCTAGATTTTTTCCTATGGGGTATTGTAACTCAAAAGGTCTAAGGAATGCAGTGCAGAACATAAGGAAACGATATGACAAATGTATTGAACTTAATGGAGGTTTGGTAGAAGCCACCGCTATTTAAGGTAATTTTTGTTTATTCAGTGTTTGATTATTTCTAAATTGGTGTAGTTGAAATTTCATGAAAATTTTGTTTATTTATTTAATCCAAAATAAATGTATTTATTTGGTCCTACAGGATTTTTTTAAACACGATTTTTTGAAGTCCCCTATAGACGTACGCTACTGACATAAAATCAAATATTGATACGGGCAACCACTCAACAAATTGTTTTTCACTGAACACCAAAAGGTGGAGTTCATAAAACGTCGACTACCATGTATACAGGGCCGTTCAAAAATCAAAAAAACAATTTTGGACGACTTACTTCTCAGACACCGGTAAAGTGACATCACTCAAAATTTTGATTCAGTGGTTTCAAGGGATACTCTTTACAGTGTGGTAACCAAAAATCGAATAAAAAAATCGCTAATATTTTTTTTTAAAAATCGACGTTTTGAAGCCCCCTAAAAATGTACGCTACTGACATTTATGAAATGGTAATAAGTAAAAATAGTCTTCTTGCCGACCTTCTTAAACCACCAAAATTTTAAGTTATTCAAGTGTCAATTAAACGCTATAACTGGGTGTTGCGATCTTACGTGGGTCACACTGTATAAGAAGTTTTATAACCTATTTAGTTCTAGGGCTAATAATTTTTTTTGAAAAATCGACGTTTTGGAGCTTCCTAAAAATGTACGCTACTGACCTTAATAAAATGGTAATAAGTAAAAATAGTCTTCTTGCCGACCTTCTTAAACCACAAAAATTTTAAGTTATTCAAATGTCAATTAAACGCTATAACTGGGTGTTGCGATCTTCAGTGGGTCACACTATATAAGAAGTTTTATAACCTATTTAGATCTAGGGCATTCAACTTTGGGACTGGGCTAGCAAATGCAACATCTTAACTATTCAAAGGATCCAGAATTAAGTGTTCTGATATTGTCAATGCACCTTGTTTATAAAACAATATAGACCTACACCGAGAACTGGAAGAACTATAAGGGCAGCATAGAGAGAGAGAGAGAGAGAGGAATATGTTTGAAGCAGATTTTTCTTAGGTTTTTGGGTGGTTTGATGAGGGATATAAGATTCATTTCCATTCCAAGGCTTGAGTTTATTGAGTGAGATTCTTTTCGTGTGGTACGGCTCTCCGTCGTTGTTTTGGAGATATGACTCACTAGAATGCATCGTGGAGAAACGATTATTTTTGAAATATGTTAAATTGGTTTTTAATTTTAATTTGAAGGATGAGCAATTTAGATTATATAAATACAGACCTGTAAAGTAAAACTGAGGTTCTATTGTTCCCTGACATTGAATTGCAGAGTACGCTGCAATAGCCAATTTATTAGTGTAACAAACTAGAGTAGACTAGTAGTTATTGAAAAATTATGTATCATTGAAATTTTTATCAGATTATAATGGAAAATATTTCCGTAAGGGAAATTACCTGAACAAAAATATTTACATAGAAGAACGCCTTTCAACCTAGCTGATGAACTAGGAGGAAATGAATGTTACCGCCGTTTCATTTTCACTTTTATAGCTACAAAATAATAATAATAATAATAATTATTATTATTAAATATGGCAGGAATAACTGTCATTAAAAAGTCTAAATAAATCTTTGTTAATTCTTCTATCAACTTACATGACAAAAAAATCCTAAACGAAATAAAAATAATACTAAAATGAGCTGTCAACGTAATATCTTTTAAATTTATGTCTCAAGTTACCCATACATGATATTATTTATAAATATTGTGAATATTACATAAGTCACCACTAGAATACATTTCGTAAACAAGGAACAGCTTGCTGCTGGTTTTCCCGAATGTATAAACATATATGCAGTTGACTTCCTTTATATGTGAAAATGTGTAGTCAGTGAAAATGAGAGGCAGCAAGTGGCGCCAAGGGATGTGTCGCTCGCCAGTAGGCCACTTTATTTGTATAACCTGTCTTCCTACTCTTTACATTACAACATAATGTATCGTTTGGCTGGTATTTCACGCGTGCGAAATTGGAGACCTTCGACGATATTCACGGACGGTTTAAAAGAAGAATAAAACGGAAAATTGAGAGAAATACGATGCTGGTTTGTTTTGTTCATTTTTATATTCTAAAAATAGAAACCCTTCGGGATATTGATTGTAGTTACATTGAAACACATAAAATAAATGTTGAATTTCTGGTTATTTTTTAAGTAAAACTCTCACTCCTTGGTAGGACTCAAATTCAAATAAATAAGCCTGACTGTAGGCCAGGCGAATTAATATTTTTTGAGGTAATGGGGGTATGCTCAACGGGAAAAGGTAAATATAGTGATTTCAAATACTGGATAAAAAATTCAACGTATGGCTCTTTTCTTTACGAGGGGGGTGGGGGTGTAGAAAGGGGTGAGAAACGGTTTTTCCGAGAAAAATGCAAAAAGCTGTTTTTTTCGTTTTTTATTTTTCAGTTCGCCAAAAAATGTGCAAATAATTTCAAATTTGATGAAAATGTGGCTTTTCTAATTCTAAATAATTTACTCTTTTTTGTTTTCTGTAAGTTAATTGGTTTCTGAGAAATTGATGTTTCTCGAAAAAAATACGTTTCTTTCAAACACGTATTCAACCCTTTTTTTCACTGCAGTAAACATCTGCAGGCGTGATTAATTTCGTAAAGACTTCAAATTTCATTTTATAAAACAAAAATATACTGCTTCTAGCAAAAAATCTCGTGAAAATTGCGTTTTTCTGTTTTTCGCGGGTCGTAGAGCTAATGTTTTACTTAAATTAGGGTAAGGTGGGCAAATACCGATCAGATAGACAATGCCCGTCAGACCTTAAAAATGATTATTACTAGGTTTGGCAACAATGCAATGTGGCCTCAAATATGCCAGCTAGCCTACGATTTTCGACAGCCGATTGATATTCAGTTTGTGTTAAAACTTTGGTTAGTGCAGATCACCACGTGTTTTCGGCGATTTGATGTAAGATTTACGGTAAGTGAAATAAGGTTTGGAGATAAAATCCTTCTCTCTTTTCATAAAAACTGAGTTGATACATAAAGGTTGACTTTTTTTCTTTAGTGTCCTATAAAAAGATAGAATAAAAAACATTTTTTTCTCATAGAAAAATTACCCATAAGAGCAATTGTTACAGGCGGGTAATGCCGGTCAACACAGGTGAGGTCAAGTGAACGACATTACCCACTGTTTATGTTAATGGTTATTTCATTTTTAATTGTCTTTACAGATGTCTCGAAATCGAAAAAGATTAACTGGTAAAGCAAAATGGACCAGAGATAATTTGAAGCAAGCGATAGAAGACATTCAAAATGGAACGAGTATAAGACAAGCTTCAAAAAAATACGCAATTCCATTTTCAACGCTACAAGAAAGGGTTAAAAATAAAAAAGACTCAGCACCTATAATGGGAAGATAACCTGTGTTTTCAACTGAACAGGAACTGGAAATTGCTAATCAAATTAAAAACTTGGCGTCCATTTTTTACGGTGTTACCACAAAAGAACTAAGAAGGTTTGTTTTTGAGTTTGCTGAGAGAAACCATATTATACATAATTTTAACGCAACGCAAAGGCTGGCTGGAAAAGACTGGCTGAGAAGTTTCATCAGACGTAATCCCACCATATCAGTGCGAAAAGCTGAGGATACCAGTCTAAATCGTCTGACTGGTTTTAACAAGGATGAAATAACTAGATTTTATAAACTGTTGGAAGAAGTGATGTCAAAATATAACTTTTTCCCTAGCAAAATATGTAACGCAGATGAAACGGGAATCACAACTGTCCAGGATCCAGTAAAGATACTCGCAAACAAAGGACACAAAAGAGATGGTGTGGTAACTAGCGGCGAAAGAGGCCGAAATATTACCGTCATGTGTGCTATGAATGCTGCAGGGGGATTTATTCCGCCCATGTTTATCTTTCCCAGAAAGATACTAAGCCCTCTCCTGGAAAAGGATGGACATGCAGAAGCTCTGACTTGTTAACGCATTTTAGAAATCACGCTAAACCCACGAAAGACGAGCCGGTTTTAATAATTGTAGACAACCACTTCAGCCATATTTCTTTGAAGTCGTACGAGTTTTGCAAATAAAATCATATTGTTATGGTATCAATTCCACCACACAGTTCACATAAAATACAGCCATTAGATGTGGTCTTCTACGGGCCCCTGAAAGCCGAATACAGAAATCAGTGCAATTTATTTATGAAGACGCAGTTGATGAAAAGTATCACTCCTTATGATATAGCGTCTTTATTCAATAAAGCTTATTCAACTGTGGCTACAATTAGCAAAGGAGAAGCTGGTTTCAGAAGCGTTGGTATCTATCCTCTTAACTGCAACGTTTTTGATGAACAAGACTTTTTGCCATCCGAGTTATTGAATCAGGACGTCATTGCCATACAAGATAACGAAGCTGATATGTCTTTCAGCAATGATCCCCAAGCTGTAGCAAGCGATGATGCTCTACCAAAGACTTCTACAAATAAGGAGCAGTACGAAATTCCTTCAACTTCTTCAGGATTTCTCTCTTTTCAACAAATTATTCCCTTTCCTAAACTAGCAGAGAAAAATAAGAGAGCAGGCAGGCAAAAACAGCAAGCGAAAATACTTACAGCTACATCATTGAAGAAAGAGTTGGAAGAAAAGGAAGCCAAGAAACAGATAAAGGAAAAGAAAGAATTAAAGGTACAACCTTCTAAAATGAATCTTGATGAAAAAAGGAATAATTTAAGAAATAAGAGAGAATCCCATAAAAGAAAATTATTTGATGAAAACTCATCAGATGTTGATGTTCAATATGATGATAATGAAGATGTCGATGAAGATATATGTTTGATATGTAATGATTATGGAAAGAATAATGAGCAGTGGTACGGATGTACCCTATGCGGAAGATGGGCACATTCTGAATGCAGTGGATGGGACACACCTGTAGGATACACATGTGATGAATGTCAGCCTTTTACTTAGATAGTTACATTGTCTTGGTTTTTATTTTCTTTTATTTCAAATAACAATATTTTGGTAAAAAATGCTTATTTGAAGTTTACTTAATTATATTTAAAGCATTTTTCTGCTTGACCGGTATTGCACGCATAAGTGACCGGAATACCCCTATCTATATGACAATGTCAGTCAAATGCACATTTTTGTTTTTTTTGTTATTATATAAGTATAGAAAACATTTTGAAAGATTTTCAGATCAAAAATGTTTTTAAGTGCACTAGTGATTGCTATCTTAAAATTATTTGACACTACGACTTATTTTTATACTTAGAAAAAAAAATTTTCTTAAGTGACCGCCATTTGCCCACTTTACCCTATTATTTGAAAACTTGAGAGTATTTCTAAAATTTTAATACCTATACATATAATTGAATCAAAACTTTGGCAGATTTACCGTTGTGAAGTCTCGATGGACGCCGTTCGCCACTCCGAGAGAAAGTCAAGGTGCTCAAGAAAGTGCGGCGTGTACTATTATTTTTGAAAGAAACATCAATCAATGAATGTAAAATGATATTTATTATATTATGTAAGGGTTTAAAGAGTAATAAATCATATTATATTCACAACGTTTATTGAAATAAGACTGCGTATTTTAATTTAACAATACAGAGAGCTTTTCAATCATATCTTGCAATTTTTCTGGTTATTCCTTCTTCTTCTGTCTCTCCTAAGTCTTCTGCATCTTCATCTTCCTCATTTTCTTCTCTTTCTTCTTCATCATTTTCATTATGTTCTTTTTCTAATTGTTATTGATCAAGTTCTTCGGATTCTTCTGAATCCTGAACATCAAGTTGATCAATTTTAGAGCAGTAATTAACGTTGTAACAGTTGGAACACAAGTTAGTGTATTTTAACCCATGTTTTTTACAACTACGCCGTAAAGTGTTACCATAGATATATAATACACAGTACATAAAGCATCTCATTCATAAATGGATTTTTGTTTTGACCTGAACATTTAGAAAGAAACAAAATATTTTATAAGTGGGTTAAATAAAGAGAAACTTTAATGTTGGAACTCGTATGGCAACGCTGCACAAAAGCCTAAGGAAGGAGATATACGCGCGCTTCAAACACAATCAGTGGCGTATACTAATAAATTAATTACGTATATGTTATTAATTCTTGAGTAAAAAACGAGTAACAGTAAAATAGATAAACATGCAAAATTAATTATTTATACAGAGGAAATAAATACAAACAAAAATATCATTTTAAATTAAATTTAGACTATAGCTTAAAGTAATGTAGTTGTATAACTTTATAATATTTTAATTTGAAATTTCATTGTTAAAAAAAATTTATAACATTCTGAGCACATTTCAGTGTTGATAAAACATATTTACTTAACTTATTGGATTTAGGTACCTTTAGCCTCAATAATATGAAAGTTTTCGATTTTAAGGGTAGAAGAATACTCTTTATTTTCAGTTTATAAAAAATATAAAATTATATTACTTGTTCATAAAAACAAACAAAATGATAATTTGATACCTTCCAGTGCTAAGGAACTTTTGGATTTAATAAAACAAAACAACTTGGAATTATTCTAAGAGTAAAATAAATACTGGTTTTTTCAGTTTCAACAAAAAGTATATTTACAATATTCATTTCTAAATAAAATTACCTTTGTATTAATACTTCTTGATCGGTTTTATCCCAGTAAATCAAATTTTTTGGTGGTTTCATAATGGATTCTAATGGTAAAATAACTTTTGAGAATTAATTTTATTAATTCCATAGCATAATTGTCTAGAATATCACCATCATTAAGATGTTCACCAAAAAAATCGAATACATTTGATGGTAAAACGCTAATGGTTCTAGAAATTAATGAATTTAACAAATCCCTAACATTTTTAAATGTCATGAGTTTTATGAAAAAATCTGAAATATTTTTCTCCAGCCTTACATATATTATCATATCACTTGGATTTTTAAGTCTTTCTTACTTGCAGTTTTGAACAAGTTGTATGCTGTTCCAACATATTGACACACTTAGAACAAGTAATACACTTTTTTAATGATTCAACTACGAAACCAGCAATATATGATACAACATCTTGGACATATAAAGTTAAGTCCCAAGATAGCGACATAAAAAAATTAGATTCTACTATCTCCATATTTACTTTCACTAAAAAATCTTCATAGTCTTCAGATTTTTCTAAATTTTTCCCCCATTATCTGACCTACTGAGTAAATTACCTGAGCCGCATGTAAGGATTGAAATGTTTTGCAAGTCTACAGTGTTACCTGTTTTTGGCGCCGATATCTCACTGTGGACTAACAGCCTTTTAAAGCCTCAAATTGTCTGGCTGTCGGGTTGTTATTATAGCCCCCCTTGCTACGAATAGCTCCAAAAAATAATTCAAGGTGATCCTGGGATAACTTATACGTCAATAAATATTTTAGTTGTTTTTATCAACATGTTTTTTAGACTTTCAATACATATAAGAAATCAGAGGAAACCAGTCTTTTTTGCAGATTTAACAATTGGAGTCTTATTTAAGGTAAGCCCAAGTATATAATTTTTACAATTTCCATATATTCAAAAAATGGTTTTGATATAATTTTAGACAGAGGTTTTTTATAAAAATATTTTGCAAATCTATTTTTTGAATTAAATATGTCAAATATGTTATTAAATACTAAAATTAAATTGGATGTAGGTTCGGGATTTGCAAATTAGGGACACTGTAGGTCCTCACGGAGAAAATCAATGGCATCACTAAAGCTTTTACTCAGAGTTTGCGTTGCCAGGCGTACCTCCATCTTTTCACGTTCCCATTGTAAATGCCTTAGCTTGATTTTAGTAGCTGAAGTTAGTCCTTCTGTGCTCTCTTTCTCAAATAAACTTTCAATAAAAGAACATTTTGTGAGGTGATCTTTTTGGTCTCTTATTTTATGCTTGTTTGTTTGAACCCCAAAGCAATTTCGTACCAGATTTTCAGCCGTCCTTAAGTTAACTGGTGCACCATCAAATGTTAACGATCTCACACTTTCTTACAAGTCCAGGTTTTTCAGTGGAAGCTAACCCATCCAATAGAAAATAGCCGACTGGTATCTACCAAAATCCATTTAAACAGACTATCATGAAAACCAAGGCTTCTCTTGCTTCCGGTAATGAGTCTATATTCAATTCTGTCCCAAGATCAACATATCCTGTAAACTTTTGTCCAGTCCATTTAACTTGTCTTCGTATGGACATCTCAACTAATACCAAGTTACAGTACAAAAGGTTGGCTGATTCTTATTTAAGGGTGCGAGCATCAAGAGCCTCTTTACTAAACCCTGGAGTACCATCAATAGATCTTATACTATTCACTAATTGTCTCCAAATGTGGTAATGTACGATTAAAGGTTTTACGAAAGAAGTTGGGAGAATAAAATGCTGAAGTTAAAGCAGACTTGGATTGAATTTTTGCTTTGAAGGCCCCTTCAATAGTCTTTCAAAGATGTCAGATCATTTTTTCCAAATTTTAAAACATTAATTAAATAATTACCGTTATAGTAGACTCAGACTTTTCTGTAATAAGAGATTTTTGTTTAAGGTAGTTCATTAGAGTTTTTGAAGGAACAATACGATTTTTCAGACTTTGTACACATTTCTGCAGACACTGAATTTTGGTGCTTTGGCGTTTAATTTTTTCTTCAACTATCGAAATAATCCTACGTCGCTTTTCTGGAGTGGAAAAATCGCTGTCATCCAAATCTCCGACGTAACGCCTTTTCCTGTAATAAAAGGGTATCTGTTTTTTTTCTATTATAATTTCAGATGTGTCAATCTGACGATGATATAAACATATCAAAACAATTGTCAATATTGTAATGTTTTTGTTATTTATTTAAACAATAAACGGGTGGGATAAATTTCCAACACTCGGTATGGTTACTTACTAATTTATTTAAACACTAACTCACTAACACTTAATTTATATATATACATAATATATTCACTTAAACTAATTCATATGAACACTAATTTATCTTAGAGTTTCCATAATTTTTCAATATATAGTGGAATTAATTAGGAACGGTTAGTTTTATTCATAACAGTAACAATTCTCTTTGTTTTAGCTTTAAAAACTTTTATGATACCTTTTTGCCCGAAATTTGGATTCTGGTTTACGCCAAGATGCAGTATCACTTTTAATTCCAGTCAATGTCTCAGAGGATGAATGCCTTAAAAATATGTTAAAATATGTTGAAAAAAATTAATTCATTTATATATATATATATATATACAAATTTACAAACATTCTGATAGACCAGCAATTGAAGTCAATTCTAATTTTAATACAGGTGCCTCATTTTTTGGTGCTTCAGCAAGTGTTTCATTGTGCTCTTCATCTTAATCTTGAGTTTGATAGTTAATTAAAGGCTCTATGCATCTGAAAAAAATAATTTTCATAATTTGTTAAGATATGTTAACCACTATCTGGTTGTCCTGAATAAAATGTAATTTTTTTTAGTATTTTGTAAAAATTTCTTTTAATAATTAATTACCTATCATCCGTAAATAAGCTCTTTCTTACTCTAGATCCTGCAGATGCAACATCTTGTTTCTTTGTAGGACTGTCAAAAATGTCTTCTGAATCTGAGCTGTAACATATAATATATATGTAGCTAAGCAGCACCTTTAAGGGTGAGCTAACTAAAAGTAGAACAAAGCATTATGCATTAAATATATTTATTCATAAATTTTTACCTAAATGAGCTTGATGGAAACAAAGAATGTTTTGGCATTGCTCCAGGCTTGAGGTATCTTACACCATTTACTTTAATAAGGATATCTGCATGATCGAAATGATCTGAACAAAGTACTGTTCTTTTATTAATACCTTCAGTTTCTTCATGACCAATAAGTGACAGCCAAATATTTCTTGCTTGCAATTCGGTGGGGAAGCTAAGAGAAAATAAAAATTTAAGAATACTTACATTCATTTTCTTCAACTTTAAAGAAATATTAATAGATTATATAAATCTAAAATATAGAATAACGTGAAATAAATGCGAATAGGTCAATAATGGTTTTATTGATTAAAAAGACAGATTCTTTAACACAAACCAAGCTTTAGTAATATTTTATTACTTGATCAGGGCTAAAAATTATAAGACACAACTGTAAGATCGCAGAACTTGCAGATATTGATAACTTTTTTTTAAAATTATTTGAAATAAATACCCAGTTGGATAGTGAAGTCAATATGTTGCTGACATCATGATGGTTTCAAATAATAGTAAATTGGTGGAATATAAGTATTTTTTTACCTAGTATTTTATAATTTTTCAAGCTGACAACGTTTTTCAAGCGGACACAAGTGTTCTTATTTCTTCAGTTTACGAAATAGCTACGCATTACGTCTTTTTTCAATGATTGACCGCCTTTCAATGTAAATAATTGTATCTATACTTGTATTATATATCTATGAGTTATGAGTGTTACAGACTTTTTGACAACTGCAAGAAATTTTTTTCAGCAAATCGTCGGGAATGAGTTTATCGTCAGTGTAATTAGGCATTAAAATTCCTTCGCTGGACATTTTCCAACCCCAGTCGGTAGGATTTTTCTTATTTCCAAGCAAAGTTTGAAGTTGTAGATAAGCCCTGAATGAATGTTGCCTTGCTACTCCTTCGCTAGAAGGTATTTTCTCTAATTTAAATGTTGATTTATTCGCTGCTTTTTGATACATTTGGAATCGTAAGTCGTACAGTGAAATATCTATTTTACTATACATGGATGCTATTAATTTACATCCATTTGTACACACTAATTCTTTGCTAGCGTTTTCTTCATAAAAAACGTCTGCCAGCTCAGAGAAATTTTGTACTGATAGCACTGACTTTATCGATGATCTTTTTCCTTTTCCAGTAAATCCCGATGCCTTGTTACACCCTGTAAAGCAGTGTGAGAATCCGATATAGTTTTGGTGTGACTCATCTCGAAAGTTATTCGAAGAGTAGTCTGCTACAACATTGGTACCTGGTTTATAAAAATATATGCCTAGATTATTGATATTTAATCTTCCTCCGAAATGATGTGGCCTTCGCTTTTTGTGTATCAGGTATATTATATGAATGCCTATTATATCTATCTAGTGTATATATAGTATATACCAATGAATATTATGTGTACCACCGCGCTTCGTCGAGCAGCGTGACTCTCTCTCTCTCAAAGCAGCACGCAGCGCCCATCGAGACTTCACAACGGTAAATCTGCCAAAGTTTTGATCCAATTTCAATTGTACATGTCTCAAAATTTCGTTAATTTTCTCTACTTTTAAGTTTTTTAATAATAGTCATGTAATTTGCTAAAAAATTATAATATCGATACGAATTACATAGTATGGGTCAACATTGAATTAGATCAACTGATATGGGAGAAGATTTGGATTTTTAACGTGGACTTGAGGAGTACGATATGGGTTCGTACAGCTTTCTAAAGAAGTAGGAGTTGGTAGCCACCGTTAGCAGTCATCGAACAACACATTGTGGATTTCACGCAAGTTTTACACTTTGCTTTGTTTATGTAAAGTACATCTTGCCTACAATAACAGTCGGTGTGTCTTCAGCGATACCCGGGAAATATGTTTCACACGTCGGTCATCCCTCAATATAAGGTGATATATTTAATTGATTCAACCGAACATGTGATATAAAATTCATCGGGTTACACCATTAAATACGTTCATTAACCAATAACGTTGCGATAGTTATACGCCACAGATCAACATATGCATAGATGCGTTACAAAGATATGTATCAGGGGTAGGGTAGGGTATCCGATTTTAGAGATGAAATTTTATTCTCGACTTCAGCAGCAATGTCATTTTTCAATGATAAGATATCTGCTGAAATATCGTTCTTCAAAGCAGAAATCTTCTCGTCCATGGCAGAAAAATCATTCTTTATAGCAGAAATATCGTTTTTCACACTAGTTGAAATCTTTTCCTCCACGGCAGAAATTGACAAGATTACGGTGGGAGCCTCGTCATTGAATAAAAATAATTCTGGATCAAAGCCGTCATTTTCCAGTGCCACTTTAAGTCTTTCTACTAATTCACTTTTCTTACCGGACGTTTCCAACTCACGATCTCCCAATTTTCCTCTTAGTTCTGTCACTTTCAGATCACATAGTCTCTTGGCCATTTTTACGTAGCAATTTATTTATATTACCCGACACCCGACACTTATTTATTAAAACGTTTTCATTACGGGTGGGATAAATTCATACACACGGTAGGTTCACTTACTCAATTTATTTATTCTCTACACTATTCACTAATTATGTAGTCAGTATATTCATTTAAACTAATTTATATAAATACTTCACTAATTTATATTTACTTATTTACTGTTCATCTCGCGATGTCAAATTATAAACTAAACTAACTCTCCTTGGTCGGTCCTTTACATATTAGTTAGTGCCCTTTTTACTAGATAATTCTAGATTGCGGCTTACACAAAACCAATTGGCTTTCTGGCATTTTCTAGATCAGACTGGTCACAAAAACAAAGTCTAGATGAGATAGTCACAATCGTAAACGGTTCTAAGAAATCCTTGCGCATCCGCCATAATTTTAAGTTTCATACATGGCTTAGGCAGAGTCGGATTCAGGGTTTACACTAGTGTGCTATTTCGTAACAATTCTTTATACAAACATTAAACTGCAATTACTGTTTAGAAGTCAATGTATACGCCACACTGTAGCGCTTTCCCACTTGTCTATTTTAACTATTGCATAATATGTAAGCAAAGCTCAAAATTTATGCCATGTAAAAATATTCAGGACCAACGTGTAATTGACGAGGGTGAATTACTTAAAAATCCCCTATCCCAGATATAACACCAATGAACGATGCTGAAAAAATATAAAACTCAAAGGACCAGCAGACATAAGTTTCTATCCGCTGATAAATTACTCGGACAAGGGACCACGCCGTTTTTAAATTAATAAGGATGTGAAAAAAAGATAGCTCGGCTAATAAATTACGAAAAAGGGAACGATATGAGGTGAAAAGTAATTTAGATTTCGTGCGTATGAATAAAAGTTGGTGGTCGAAAAATATTTTTTCATGTTTGAGTAACTTTTTGAAAATTATATAACTTTCTCCATTGTAAAAAACGGTTAGATTAAATGATATATTGGTCTATATGTACACTCTAGATATAATTTATTGTCCATTTTTTATTTAATCCAAGCCACTTAAGATTCTCCAATTATACACTGTGGATGGAAATGGAATAAATTAAGTACCTCCATTATTATGTAGTTTCATAGAAAATCTGGCGGCACGTCAATTCCTAATTCTAAATTGACAAAACCATAAAAGAATTCATTACAAGTCTGCAGATACGTTCTTATTCATTATGAATTGATTAGTTTCTCCATAATAAATGTGACAGGACGATTATTAGAATTTGAAAGTAGCCTAGCTGGCAGCGTATAATAAAAAACCTTATATCAAAATACCTACGACAGTGTTCCAGTTATTTATTTATTTTAGATAATGTTATTATGCGGAGTTGCAAAATTAAGAATATCTTCTGTATAATTATACAATTAAGAAAAATATATTTGTATAAAGCAGTGAATTTATTCTGTGGGGTACTCACTAACGAAAAAAATAACGATAATTCGCTTTTTATTCATTTCTGAAACTCTTGAAATGAACATATATTCGTTAAAAGAACAATTACTGAAAGTGGAAGATAAATAATAACATTAACTGAAAAATTTCTATTTTGAAGAAATACCTTCGGAAAATTGAACATGTGATCTAATTTTGACACATTGCAACTGGGCCGAATAATGATAATTCCTCATGTGGGTACAAACAACTGTTTTGCCTCTCCCATCCGTTGCTCATATATTTCTCCTTAAATCTGAAAACAAATAAAGTATACTTCGAATTTTCCAATGTTATAGATTTTTTTTTTACCTTACATTATATATTATTCTCAACAGCCACTATAGAATTGACTCATTTCGAAACATTCAGGCGTACGAAATGGCACATCTTCCACACGCTCAGAAGTTCATTGAATAGTTACTAGAGGGCGCCATAAACATTAAGGCAATTTTTTGCGTTATAACCGTGTTACATCCGTTTGCATCAGATATCCTAAATATCGTTGCGGGGTGCATAATGCAACACAATGATCATGTCATAAATTACTGATAACATTAATTACAGGACAAAATAGGTTTCTCAAAAACATTGCCTGGATAGTTTACCTATCTGTCAAAATTGCGAAAATTGTTAAAAGATATCAAATAATTGTTGCATATATTGTGTTGTTGAATAAGTGTTTTTGCTGATTTTTGAGAAAGTTAAATCATTCGTTTGAATTTTACATGCACACCTCCCTCAATTGTGGAAGACGCCAATGAAGCTACTTTGGATCTATTACCTACAACTTCTAAACTTAAATATGAACAAATTTATGACCATTTTATGAAATGGAAGGTGGAGAACAACGCTTCCCCTTTTTCGGAAAATGTGATGTTGTCCTATTTAAATATGTTGAAAAGCAAATTTAAGCCATCAACGCTATGGTCTAATTATTTAATATTACGGAACACCATATCTGTAAAGCATTCAGTTGACATATCTAAATATTCAAAACTGCATGCTTTACTCAAAAATGAATCATCAGGATATCATTTTAAAAAGTTCAAAACTCTCACGTCTCATGAGATTTATGAATTTTTAAAGGACGTCCTAGATAACGAATGTTTGATGATAAAAGTAACTAATGCAACAAATGTTGCCATATAACACAGTCATCGCATTCTTTTTACTAGGTTGGTTTAGGAATTGGGATTATGGGTGCTTGTCGGCGAGGAGAGTAGTGTAACATAAAATTAGATGATGTGAAAGTCTTGGGAAACGCAATGTTAGTGAAAATTCCTAACACTAAAACTAAAAGCTCTTTGGTACACTGTACGATTTGTATAAAAAATATGTAAGTCTGCGACCAAATAACATGAAAACTAAGTGATTTATCCTGAAATTCACAAATGGAAAATGAATAAGACAGGTCTTACATAGTTTTAATAAAATTCCGTTGATTCAAACATTCGTATTAGGAATTAATACATTTGATGCAATCCCAAAAAAGATCGCCACTTTTCTCAATATAAACAATCCAGAATTATACACTGGACATACATACCGTCGTTTATCTGCCATACTAGTTGTGAATGCTGATGAAGATTTGTGAATGCTGGTGAAGATAGTCAAGTTCAACTGCAGAAGATTATAAAGATGATTTCAAATTCGCCACTGCTTGTATAATACAGTAGGCTCTATTACTACTGTAGTAGGTCATGATGAGGGGTGTCACTGTTTACTCAGATTGACAACTGGCTAATTTTGGTAATTGATTTTTTATGATTATAAATAAAACACGTGAGTTGAATAATTCTTCTAGTTTGGATTAACTGCACAACCAAAGTATTTTACACTGCTCACTTCTTCTAACAATAACACTTCCTCTTCTTCAGATATATTGTACCTATTGTATTCATTCACAATACGAAAATAAACTAAAATGTTCATATTTCTAATTTCTTTGTGGCTGTAGAAAAAATCGTATCCGGCACTCGTGAGAATTCGACATTCAATATTCGTGTGATTTTGCCACACGTCTTCGTCTCGTGGCAAAAACATTCAAACTGGTATGGAATTACCTGCATTCCGCACTCGTATCGGAATATACTAATTATAGACTTGGACGAAATTATCGAATCTTTCAAAAACTTAATGTTTTTTTAAATATAAATTCTGGAAAATGAACTCATTAAGCATGGAAGAATAGTTCATTTTATTAATTTCAGGTGAACAATATTTAGTTTTTATAGGACTACACTTTAATTCAATAAGGAGAACTTTTGATTGAAGTAAGGGCAAAGTTAGTATCAAGTATTTCCTCCTCGAGCTCGTATTGCTTCCATCTTTTTTGGCAAATGCAAAAGTAGATTTTGAATTAATTCTTCAGGAACTGCATGACATTCCTTATGTGCAGCAGTTCTAAGCTCTTCTTTCGTAGTTGGAACGGGATTTCTTCGTCGTATGCCACATTTTAGATGATCCCATATGTGTTCTATCGGATTCAAATTTGGGCTTTATGGTGAGCAACCTAATGTTTCGATTAGCATTCCATTTAGGAAATTGGATACGATGCCAGTTGCAGTGTATTAGTACAAATATTTCATATCCAGTATAGCCAACATATGGCATAACATGCTGTTACTGGATGATTTTAATATACAATTCAATAGTCATACATGCAATAACTTCCTCAAATTCTGTACGTCCATTCGAACAATACCTCCCCTAAGCAATACACCGCCACCTCCACAGCTAACAATATTTATAAGAATTCTGGTCTCATTCGTAAAGAGAATATTTTTCCATTGCTCGATATTCCACTGTGCATGCATTTCTACAAATTCTAACCAAAAATTTTTGTGAATGTTATAAATATGTGGAATTTGGCAGGTAGTTTTGGCTTTAAACTTGCTTCTTTTGACCTTTGTGTAAATGTTTTCGAATTAACGTTAACTTGTCGTGGATTAAGTAGCTTATTTCTGAGATGCGGATATGTTAATGTTCGATTTTGTGTAGAACTAATAACCAAAAAGCGGCCATCCATTGTTTGTAGATCTTTTATGCTCTTGACCGGGTCTAGCATATGTAAAAGTTGATGAAGTTAATTTAAAATTATTTTGAAATAATATTGATAACAAAAAGTATTCTTCTCCTTGCGTATATTATGTTAGAAAAACTTACCTAATTTTTTATTGTTGCTTTTTTATTATTGTATTTACAGTGAGTGCTAAACATAAGAAGTATTGTGGAAATACAAAAAGTATTGAGGAAATAGTAACAGACCTTTTATGATAAAACAATATTACTGGACGTTAAGATACAAAGCGATTCATGAATGCGATTCCTGTCAAAAAAATTCAAGGTCTTCATTGGTGTTGTAATTTGATTGAATAGTGCTACTTATAAACAGTGTAAATATTTCCCGAACTTCCTCATTGGGGAGAATCTAATACAAATTCCACTTTACTCAGCTTTTACTTTTCTCTTTGATTACCGAGAATCTGGATGGTCTCAACATCCAGACTGTAGTCAGAATAGGACCCCTTCAAATAATAAACTCAGGCCAGCGATTAATCCATTCATAAAAATGGTTTGAACGCATTTTCGGGAATCGACTTCTTGTATTCTATCGACTGGCAACTTTGCCTTGGAGTGGTAATTTCAGTTTTGGAAAGAAAAAATTATCGACTGGATGAATACGGTGGCTGTTCGATGAGTTTTAGATAGAAATTTGCTTATGATGGTTTGTGATAGTGTATTAATATGGTACAGAATTCGTGAGTTTTGTTTTCACAAATTTCGTCTTTTCCGACGAGTTTGTTCTTTGGCATTCGTGTCAAAATGTCAAGAAAGGTCACTGATACTGTATTTACAAAATTTCACAATATCAGTTACTAATATATTTTTTTTTTGTTACAGGTGAGTGGCTACAAAATTGGTGAGATATACACATCACTTCAACTATTACATACTATATGAATACAAAACTATACACCATTTTTAATGTTACAGCATAATAAAACTAAAGTTGATGTTATTCAATAGTTGATCAAAACTTGAAATAGGAATATGCAAATAGATACAGGATATCATATACAATATGTCCCCCTAAGTTGGAATCATATGGAAAACTTAACATTTTTATTATAGATTTTAGGAAAAAAAGTTATTCTTCATAAAAAATTCAGCATTATCAAATACCTAAAATGCAGTCATCAAATATCAAATTTTTTAGTCGTATACGAGGTTTGTCAAAAAATATGAGTTTTACTCGAGATAAAGTACCTTTAAATTTGACAATATCAAAAGTGTTACTAAGAAAGTTTTACAAAATTGAAAACTACGTTTAAATATGCAAATACATCCATTCAAATTATAACTTGAGATTCTTTTATTTTTTACTAAAATTTCTATTTTGAATGAACATTTATCTCTTGTGAATACGAAATACATGAGAACCTTTTAGTTTTTCGATGTTTTCTAATAAGTTTGAAATTAAAACGCGTAAAAAGTGTATATTCATTTATTTTGCAAATAAAAAATACATTCAAAGTTATAAAACTATCTCATAATAATATAAGAAACAAAAAAATTTTATGTTCACTAATACTAATGCTTCGACATATCCACCCTCTCGTTCAATACACTTAATCATTCTATTGGAAAATTGACGTGATACATTCCTTATAATTTGTGGAGAAATTTCTTGACATGTTTCTAAAATTATCCTTTCCAAGTGGTCAGTCAATATCTTGAAACGGCGCTTTTTGGTAAACTTTTTGTTTCAGGTAACCTCATAAAAAGTAATCAAGAGAGGTTAGGTCAGAGATCTAGCAGGTTAAAAGAGATCAGAATATCTGTGAATAACATTTCCAGAAACAAATTTTCAAGATAGATCCTAACATTTATTGTACTGTGGCATGCGGCACCGTCTTGTTGGTACCAAATACATTCGTCCATGAATTCATTGACATGAGTTTGTGAAAACTGTAAATAACATACGGCATTCATAGGTTCGCAAAAAAAATTTCCTATTAATTTATTATTATAAATGCCACACCATACATTCGTATTAAACGAATATTGGTCATGGGATTTTCCTCACCACCAGCGTCAATGTTACGACGAGACAGTTTTATTTGACGAAAATGTCGCCTCATCGAGAAAAATTATATGCCTCGTAAAAAAAGAAAAAAGGGTCATCCTCTAACTTTCCTTGGATGAGAGAGCAAAAATCAAAGCGCCTATCATAATCCCCTTCTTTTAATGTGTGTACGATTTTGGGTTTGTATGGTTTGCATTTATTTAGTTTTAAAATTGTTGCCACTGTATTTTTACTTACATTTTGTTGTAACAACGACTTTCTTTTGCGCAATGACAATGTTGGATTTACTACAACAGACAGCATTAGATCAAACTGCGTATTCTCATCAGCAAATAGTTTTCGTCGTTTTCCATTAAAATTATTTTTAATACCTCCAGTTCTTCTAAATTTATTTACTATTTTCGTTACAATTGATTGGGTTATATTTTTATTGGGATGTCTTTTATTGAAAATGTTTGCTGCTTCTCTATGCGTTTTATAGTAATCTCCTACAATCAAAACAATGTCTATTGTCTCTCCATCAAATAATAAATAATACTACCATTTTCAGGTGTCTCATAAATTCTAACGCGGTTTGAAATTTACTGTCAACATTCCCCTCTATCAACAAATTATGTGTTTGTCAGTGCATCAAAGATTACAGTTAAATTTGCATTAGTTGTCCATAGGTCTCTCTCATTTGTGTCCATGTCTTCCTGTTACTAGCTGTACTTAACCAGTTCTTGCCTGCCACCTTCTTAATGTCGTCTACCCATCTCTTCTGTGGGCGTCCTATGCTTCGCTTGGTCTGTCTATGCCTCCAAACTGTTATTTTATGTGCCCATCTATCTTTATCCAGTCTAGCCAGGTGACCGGCCCACTGTCACTTCATCTTAGCCGCCTCTTGTATTTTATTGGTAACTCTAGTTTGTCCTCTGATATCCTCATTTCTAATTTTGTCGCGGAGTGATATCCTTAGCATGCTTCGTTCCATTACTCTTTGGGTTGTTAAAAGCTTGTTTGCAGATGCTTTTGTTAGGCTAATTGTTTCCAATCCGTATGTTCTCACGGGTAGTATACAGGTATTATATACTTTGCGTTCCAAATTCATAAGGACCATGTTGTTTTTAAGAATGAGACCCAGCTTGCCTAAAGCTGCCCATGTCAATCTTATGCCTCTTTTGATTTCCGCGTGTTAATTTTCTTCACCCAATTTAATAGTGTGTCCCAGGTATATATATATATATATATATATATATATATATATATATATAAAAAAATTTTTTTTTATATAACGACTGAAAAATGCTATATAGGTGGGGATAACGGGGATTTCAGTCCAAAGATCTTTTATTTACAAAATGCCGCCAAGCTTTCGTGTCCTTTTGACACTTCTTCAGGGCACTATAATACATATACAAATATAAATATGATTTGAAAATAGAGAAATAAATATAAGTACTTACATGTAAAATATTTTAAGTAAATTCAATATAAATAATCATTAAAAAATTTGTAAATGTAAAAATAAATATAATTATAATATACTTGATGTCATATTTCACATAAGACAAATCGATACATAATTTGTTTGTTCGTTACTTAGTTATTTTAATTTTTTTAGGTTACTTTATAATTATTTAATGAAGTTTGAATTTGAGGTTAGATTATAACCTTATAAAATGACTTTGACAAATAATTTGTTTTTGACGTTAATAGAAAAGGAAATAAGGTTAGATTATAACCTGTGAAAATGACTTTGACAAATAATTTCTTATATTTTGACTTTAATAGAAGTGAATTTAATTTTTATGAAATAATCATATAAATAATGAAAAATTATCTATTTTGTTCAATATTCAAAAGGTAGCTATAAATATTACTAAGATTTTCAATGTCACTTTTCTTATTCATACTATTATTTGCCTTGTTGATTTCAACCATTTCAAGACAATATCTTTTAGACATATTTTGTTCAGTATGTAGAACTTTAGCTTCATTAAATAACATTTTATGGCCTGTTTCGATGGAATGCTGTGTTAATGCACATGATTTTTTGTTAAGTTTTATATCACTTTTATGAGATATTTATGATATAAAACAAAAAATCATGTGCATTAATACAGCATTCCATCGAAACAGGCCATAAAATGTTATTTAATGAAGCTAAAGTTCTACATACTGAACAAAATATGTCTAAAAGATATTTTCTTGAAATGGTTGAAATCAACAAGGCAAATAATAGTATGAATAAGAAAAGTGACATTGAAAATCTTAGTAATATTTATAGCTACCTTTTGAATATTGAACAAAATAGATAATTTTTCATTATTCATATGATTATTTCATAAAAATTAAATTCACTTCTATTAAAGTCAAAATATAAGAAATTATTTGTCAAAGTCATTTTCACAGGTTATAATCTAACCTTATTTCCTTTTCTATTAACGTCAAAAACAAATTATCTGTCAAAGTCATTTTATAAGGTTATAATCTAACCTCAAATTCAAACTTCATTAAATAATTATAAAGTAACCTAAAAAAATTAAAATAACTAAGTAACGAACAAACAAATTATGTATCGATTTGTCTTATGTGAAATATGACATCAAGTATATTATAATTATATTCATTTTTACATTTACAAATTTTTTAATGATTATTTATATTGAATTTACTTAAAATATTTTACATGTAAGTACTTATATTTATTTCTCTATTTTTAAATCATATTTATATTTGTATATGTATTATAGTGCCCTGAAGAAGTGTCAAAAGGACACGAAAGCTTGGCGGCATTTTGTAAATAAAAGATCTTGGCGTTGATTCTTTGGACTGAAATCCCCGTTATCCCCACCTATATATATATATATATATATATATATATTAATACAGTTCCTCTATTTAAAATGTAGAAGAAACATGAAAATAAGGAAAACTATTCATATTTGTATGCAATACGTTTGATACACACTGTATTATATATATATATATATATATATATATATATATAATCAATAATTTTGGAAGATTCGGTATACAAATCAAATTTGACATTTTAATTTTCGGATGACGTTTATGTAGAATATATTCAATGGTAGACAGATTATATTATAATTTGGAGAATATATTTGAAATTTTAAAATACAGATGTCTTTGCTATCAGAATTACAACGGTAATAAAAGAATTCAAATCTCTCTTTGCTATAGGGAAACATAAATTAGTATTTTTTTTTGAAAAAGGAATGTTTCGTAACCACAGGAGAAGAGATTTATTTATTTAAGAAAAGTTTAGTTAGTTGAATTTGAAACCCCGAGGGGACAACATCGAAATAAGAGTTGTCTCAAATTTTGTTGAGAATTTAATAAAAATTATAACTATACAATCAGATTATGAAGCCATACTTTGTAAAGCCAGTGCGTGCATAATTCAAAGAAGAATTGCATCGTATCAAGTGTAAGTGGTATCCAGTTTCTAAATCAGATATTTAGAAAGTTTTGCAGAATTCTAAATACATTTAGAATACGTACGAGTTTTCCTGTCCTATTTGGTGAGTCCACTTCAGTTTAAAATTATTTTTCGAGAATTAACAGGCCTTTTTAAATACTTTTCGAAAATAGATGCATCTATAGAATATTATTAGCTAAACCGAATTAACGTTATACATAAAAGATCCTACATCAAGTGAAAAATTTTGAATAGACAATTTGAAGAAAAATTTGCATTATTTGACATTGATACATGTCAAGGGTATATTAAACGAGTTGAACTTTTGCATAAAAAATTTACAATTAGTCGAGTTTTGGAATAGGTTGTAGTAATATTAGGATTGGTAGAAATTATTATCTTTGTTTCGTTTACAATATTTTGAGAAATAATAAAACTTTTATAATTTGTTATCTGATTGTATACTATATAATTTTGATTCCAACTCACTGTGGTATTCATTCAGTATCTATTTTCAACGTATTTAACATATTGCATGCTATAGTAATTTTGATTTGATCAGTGACATTTGCTTAATTTCCAGTGACAATTAATTTGTAAATGTCATAAAATAATTCAAGTGCCTTTTAGTATATAAAAAAACAGTTACTCGAGATTCGGAATATAGAATAATATTTGATTTGAATAATACTTGAAAATTTCAAAATTTGAATTATTATTATTTAAAAATTTTTGATCGCACCCTAAGATTAGAGTGATTAAGTATATTGTGAATTGATTTATATTTCTAAATCCAGAAATTAATATTTATCTTGGCCTGGCATTGTTTGACAACTACTGTCAAAAGTAAGTTAGGTTACGTACGTTACTAAAGGTGTGTACAAGAGTGTCGCTACAATCACAAATTGTGAAGACGTCGACAAATATTATTTCATATTGTTATATATCATACATCCATTCAATTATAATTATTAAATAAATTATAATATGTATATATATATGTATATATATATATATATATATATATATATATATATATATATATATATATATATATATGTATATATATATATTCATTTACGCATTTTATGTTATTATCTTGAATGGTAAAGATGATATCTTCGTGACTCATTATTTTTGTTATACTATAATTCAAATTTAATCCGATATTTATGGATGCTAGATTTAATTCATTTAGCATCTCTTGTAGTTCCGTGACGTTGTTACTTATTAGGACTATGTCGTCTGCGAATCTGAGGTGGTTAAGTCTGGCACCGTCTATTACTCTATATTAATGCCTTTGGTCTCTCACTCTAATTTTCTGAACATGTCTTTGAGGGCCAGCGTGAATAGTGTAGGTGAGATGGTGTCTCCCTGACGCACTCCCCTCTCCAATGGTATTTTGTTTATGATAGTTGTTTCAACCAATCTAATATGTATCGTTGCTTCCTTATAAATACTTTCGATTATTTGGATGTATCTCGAATCTATTCTTGCGTTTTGCAGGGCCATTAGGATTAACCATAATTCAACTGTGTCGAACGCCTTTTGGAAATCAACGAAGGCTAGGTGCAGAGGTACGTTATATTCCGTGCATTTTTCTATCAGGGTACGGACTATATATAGGTGATCTATCGTACTGTATCCCTTTCTAAATCCCGCCTGTTCAACCGGTTGATAAGAATCCAGTTTGGATGTTAGGCGATTCGTTAAAATGTGTATGAAAAGTTTATATGAATGTGATAGAAGGGATATGGGCCTGTAATTTTCGACGCTTGTATTATCGCCTTTTTTGAAAAGTAGTATTACTTCAGAGTTGCACCATTCGGTTGGTATTTTACCGGCGTGCAGGCATTCATTTAGCAGTATTTTTATTGTTTTCTGTGAAGTCTTCCCTCTCAGTTTCAACATTTCTGTAGTGACATGGTCTTCTCCTGGGCGTCTGTTGTTTTTCATTTGTTTTAGTGTTGAGCTTATTTCTCCCTCCGTGATTTCCGGGAGATCCTCGGATCCGACATTCATGATGTTTATTTTTTTCACTGTTTTTTGAGTTTGCGATGAATAGAGGCCACTACAGAAACTTCAATCGATTTAATTATGTCGTATTTGTTGTGTACTATAATATTGTTTTCACTTCGCATTTTTGTGATTTTCGTTTTACCTCTCGAAAGTTTTTTGCCCAACATCATCATCTTGCAGATATCCTTCATGGTTTCCTCTATAAGTTTCGCATTGTATGTTCTTTTATCCCTTCTTATTCCTTTCTTGACCTGCTTGTTAGTCCATGTATTCTTGAGTTGTCCTGTCCTCTGCGTCCCGTCTTTTTTCTAATAGTTTTATTGTGTCTTGACTTAGCTTTGCGTATTTGTGATTTTTTGTCCTTGCGCATATCTTCTTTGCCGAAGTTTTCACAGCGCTTGTGATTTTATCTTCGAGTTCGTGTATGTCCAGTTACTCCACTTTTGGTACAGGTCGTTTTAATATTCTGCTTCTGTTAGTTGCAGAACATTGGTAGTAGGATAGCGGTGATTTTTGAGGAGCGTTTTCCTTTCAGTTGCAGTATCTATTTTAATTTTTGCTCTTACTAGTCTATGATCGCTTCCCGTGTTAAATCTGTTTAGAACCGATACATCCCTACATATTGTCCTCTTGTTGGAAAGGATGAATTCAAGTTCGTTTCTGGTTTTATTGTCTGGGCTGCACCAGGTCCATTTGCATTGCTTGGTTTTTCAAAGAATGTATTGAGACAGTATAGGTTTTCTTTGTCCAGGTAATTTGTTAGAGTCTCTCCTCTTTCATTTCATTCGTCTAATGCGAAATTTCCGACATAGTCCGTATCTACATGTCTTCGTTCTCATATCTTGGCATTAAAGTCTCCCATGACTATTACGAAGTGGGCATTTTCCATTTGGCGAGCTTTGGCCAGATCTTCGTAGAATCTTTCGATCTCCTCTTCTTCTGCCTTACTTGTCGGTGCGTAGGCTTGAATGATCTGCAGACTGTATCTCTTATTTAAGTTGATTTTTATATATATGCCTCTTTCGGATATCGCTTGGTATTTAGTTATATTAAATTCAAAGTTTTTATTTATTTTGAGTGCTACGCCTCCCTGTCCTCTGCATTTTCTAAAAGAGGGTGTGGCCTGTCCGTAAGGTAGTACAATTTTCTTCGGGCAGTTTGGTTTCGCAAATTCCAATGATGTCCCATTTTATGTCGATAAGTTCTTCTTACAATTCTTCCAGGTGTTCTATAGTTCTCAATGTCCTTAAGTGGCGATAAATAATGGTGCATCGGGTTTCAAGAGTTTCTGCCGGAGTGGTTCTCTTCTCTATTTTCCCCCCTCAGAATCCTTGGAGCTGACCGAATGTTCAGTGTGAGATTTTGAGTCTTGGACTCTACTCACCTGGGGTGGTTTCGTATTAAGGTTCGACCTTTCATTTTTGAGAGGTTTTGGCATTTAAGACAGCTGCCGTCCACTCTGGATCAGAGGCTGCGTGGGAACTTTCTTAGTTTCACCTTCAGCACTTCAAGACCTTACCGGCATGGGTGGCCCTACCGGTAGTTATGATACCGGCAGCATCGCTCCCTGGCCGTAGGTTACTGAGCCCTCTCACCAACGGTAAGGTGATAGTTCCCCTAGAGAGAGATTGTAGACATACGTTTTAAAATTATTTTATTATTGTTAATTAATCTAATCACATATTTAAACTTAATTTTCAATTCTAATCAACTTTTTTTAGTAATATTTTTCGATATTGTCAAATTTAAAGGTACTTTACTCTTGAGTGAAACTCATATTTTTTGACAAACCTCGTATACGACTAAAAAATTTGATATTTGATAACTGTATTTTAGGTTTTAGATAATGCAGAACTTTTTATGACGATACTTTTTTTCCTAAAATTATTAATCCATATGATTCCAACTTAGGGGTATATATTGTATATAAAGCATAGAATAGTCATGATGACATTACTAAGGAATCAAAAATTAAATGGTTTCAGAGAAACATATAGATTATGAAAAATGACCTACTATTAATATAAACATCTAGATTAATAAGAGTTTCAGAAAAATAAAACTATAAAATACTGCAAGCAATCATGTTAAGCGAAATAGCGGATGACGTCACGTCTCAGGGATGGTAACCATTCCTGATCCCATAAGAGTCATCCCTATCAACACAAAAAAATTATGTTCACCTATTTTTCCCCCACACTAAAATTTGATAAATGAAAATGAGTTTTTCTTCAAATTTATTTTGCAAAAAATGTACTGGTATTATAAATCAAACTGCAAATTAAAATTAATTTGTTGTCTCCATTTTGCTTCCTTTTTTCCAGGTCAGCAGTATCGCTTACCTCAGAACTGGAAGTTGACTCTATTTTCTGCATTTTCAATCTAAAATAACAATTAAGGTGATATAGTCTTTCAACCAAAATTACTTGATACTTTCTGTTATTTTACTTTGTATTATAGGTTAAAGTATAAACCATAACAGTCTAATCCTCAAATTACTATGAACGAATTACCCCTACATCATAGTTATAATATCTGTCGCTTTTCCTTACATACCTGAAAAAAATAGATTTTGTCCCTACTAAAAGGGAAATTCCATCACTGCAGTAAATATCAATTACGTCCGAGAGTGTTGCATTTCGGTCGATTCCTACATCATTTCATATAAGGCAAATAGCTCAAATTTAGCCACAATTGATTTGTTGATGGGAGAATTTCTTGGATCAAATAAAGACTTTTCCTCGTCTAAATTTCGAAAAGTGAAAACTTCCTTGTAAGTACAATTTAATTCACACAAACCATTTTTAAACTTATGTCATCAAGTTATTTTTGACTTATATTATCAGTTTATTTACATATTAGTGGCGTTCCTCTCGCTCGCTCTAGCAAACTCATGTGCTCGAGTGTAACGTTCGCGTTCCTTTTGACTTTTGCCCACAGGCGTGCCCTTACACACAAACTTTCTTCTCCATTTTCCCCTGATTTGTGGTATTATAGCAGTATTGACTATAATTTTTTCAATAATTTCATTCATGTCAGAGGCATAAGAAACAAGAAACCAAAATTACAACTTTCAAAAAACTAACAATAAAATTGTATATTTTAAAACAATTGTCACAATGACTCATTTTGTAGTACGAGTGCTTTGCGGTTCGTTACGCAAAGCACGGATACTACAAAATGTCATTGTGATAAGAGTTTTTCATACTTTTATTTATAATGAACTTGCAAAAATGTTTTTCATGAAAATATAATTACATTAGGGATTTTTGAGCTTCTTTATTAATGTTGGTAACCCTGAATATGCAAGTGACAGTTGACAGAACTTTTAAATTTGAATGTTCATTAAGTTACTAATTCCTAGTTCGGAATTTATGAATATGGAACTAAACAGCGTATTATCATGCACTCCATCAGAATTTCGTAATATTACTGTTAATGCAGTTAATTATTTACAACCTGAAAAACCTAGACAAAAATATGTATATGGTATTTATATTTTGATTTGATTCCATTCACGTTCATAATTCTGTCATTTGTTCTGCACGTGACAAAATTGCAATGCTAAAAAATTAGAAATTGAAGATTGACATTACAAATCCTGACTTACCTTATAATATATTCAGTATTATTGTTTTTATTTAAATTATTTAAATTCTTCAAAATTCATAGAAAATTTTATCAAGTAGGTGTCCACCGTCGAATGCCAGTTACATGAAATACTTTTTTATGGCCAGTTAAAAATGTCAGTTTGTCAACCATACGTTAAACAGTGCCTCCAACTGTATAAAAATTTCCAAAAACGATGCTGAAATGGTTATTTTGTGATACTGTTCTCGATGTCACAATAGTTATTTGTAAAACAAGTGTCACAATGCCTAGTTTTGTAGTACGAGTGAAGTTTGCACAACTCACCGCTTCGCGGTTCGTTGTGCAAACTTCACTCGTACTACTGAAAGTCATTGTGGCACAAGTTTTACACAATGTTTTTTATAATTCGCATTCATTTAATTATTCAAATAAAATAGAATTTCATATAATCCCTGTTTTTAAACTAGGAGGAGTGGTTTGAATTTAAGTTGGCAATTCTGTAGATTCCTAATTGGTCAGATCACAGATGGTTTTATTCAGCACTTCTGACTTTTGACATATAACCAAATAATTGTGTAAATTGTAAACAAACGTTCATTTGAGCAAAAAGAGTATGATTATTTGTTTAAAAAAAAAAGGTTCTTCGTATATGCTCTTGCGATCTATTTATATTATATCATGAACATAATTATTTCTGTAATAAATCTTCACATAGATATCTGGTAATTTATCCCAAAAATCAAACGTTTTGTATACCTCTATATTGATCCTATACAAAATAAAAATAAACAATAGACAAATCATTGATAAATAAACGTTAGCGTACGTTTTTCATTAATATTTTTAATATATAAATCATTCTAATTTACCTTTAATATAATAATTTGCTAGCTAAAACAACGCTAGACCATTTTATTTATAATTTGTGTCAAGGTTAAAGTCAAATGTCAAATAAAAATATAACTAGATCCAATAACCAACTGTACACTTAAAATTACTATAACAGTGTTCAAAGAGCTTCATTGTGACACTGTAAACAATGTTATTATGGAGTCTCTTTTATACGCGAATTATAAAAAGTGAATTTTGTATACGTGAATTATAAAAACTATTTTTAAGGTTATATGGTGCACGAGCAAGCATTCTATTTAAATTTGTTGTGTCACTATCGAGTACTCAGCCTGAGCAGCCTCTGGTGGAGCCTGCAAATCGAACGCCACTTTAATCCTAGCATCCAGTACTTTTCCATCCATATGGAAAACAGGTGTGGTTACTCCTATCTTTAAGTCTGGCAACAAAATGGATATTGAAAACTATAGACCAATATCAATAATGTGTGCACCAGCCAAGTTATTTGAACAAATTATTTATTCAAATATGTATCAGTATGTTGAAAAGTATTTAGTAGCACAACAACATGGTTTCGTGGCTAATAAATCTATTAGTTCAAACATGCTCATTTTTGGTAATTATGCGTATGGGGCATTGGAGAATAGAATACAACTCGACACTATATATACAGATTTTAGAAAAGCGTTTGACACGGTGGATCATGACGTTCTTTTATGGAAGCTCAGTGGGTTTGGTGTATCACATAGTTTTATTAAATTAATTAGTGATTATTTGCAAAATAGATATTTAATGGTAAAACACAATGGAAATACTTCTGGCAAATTTGAAGCTAACTCAGGGGTTCCTCAGGGATCTAATTTGGGTCCCCTTCTATTTCTGATTTTCATTAATGACTTACCCTCGAAACTTGAATACTCGGAATGTTTGCTATTTGCGGATGATTTAAAAATTTTCAAACGTGTAGAAACTGTTAGAGATTGTGTTCTACTACAGAAAGATTTAAATAGCATTTATGAGTGGAGTTTAATGAACAAATTATATTTTAACGTGCAAAAATGCTTTACTCTTACTGTGACACGTTCCAAAGATCCCATTATTTTTGAATATCGCATTGATACCGAACCCCTAAAACGTTGTACAGAAGTGAAAGATTTGGGTATAACTTATGACAGTTCACTATCTTTTGCTAAACACATTAAAAATATTGCAATGTCTGCAAATCGGATATTGGGATACATAATTAGACAAACTGTCAATTTCTCTAACATAGATGCCATGAAAATCCTTTATTTTACACTTGTAAGAACTAAATTAGAATTTGGAAATCAAATTTGGTTTACTGAGTACCATACTACGCTATCTATTTTAGAAAAAATTCAAAATAAATTTTTGAGATATCTTTATTTAAAAAAATATCATGTACGACCAGATTATAACATTGTTAGAACTATCCAACTAAGAAATGAATTCAAGATCTTATCGTTAGAAGACAGGCGAAAATTAGCTGCTTTGATTTTTTTCTTTAAAATAGTAAATAATAAAATTAACTCTCCGGATATTTTGTCATTACTAAGATTTAATGTTCCATCCAGAAGAACCCGTACTAAGTCATTATTTAATATTCCGCTTTTACATACAATCACTCGCTCCCCGCTTGTAACCATGTGTCGTCTAGCAAATGAATTTAATGAATTGACCGATTTAGACTGGACAATGTCAGTAGACGTTTATCGAAAAACAATATTAAGGCAAATCATCACTCTATCAACTTAAAAGTAAATACACCTCGTACATATTTTATCAAATTAATACCCGCACAATGTACCTAGGTATAGTTAAGTTTATATTATAAGTGAAATATATAGTATATATTATTTTATCAATGTAATTAGGCCGTAAGGCCTGTTTTGATATAAATAAATAAATAAATAAATAAATAATGCAATAATTTTCGTTAAAAATTAGTTTATTGCTGAAATAATATATTTTTCGGAAATCGCAGACGTGTACCTACATTGTAGAAGGGGATTTGAAAATCAGTCAAATTTGTTTCTTTTGAAAATGTTTAATGAAAATACCTAATTATTGTGAATTATAATGGAACTGGATTAAATTCGTAACAAAATGAAGCAAACCGCATTCTGATAGCTTTTGTCGAACTCGAGATATAAATAAAAACGGATAAATATAAGTGAGTATTGTATTGACTCACCCTGTATTATAACTTAAAATTGAATGAGTGAAAGAAAGATCATACAAATATCTCGATCATTACAATTAAATGTTTTCCATCGTTGTCCACACAAAGTTGCAATCTATCGCACTTAGACATAACAGCTGCATCCATTTCAGCTGTTGATATACTGTTTATTGCGTTTCTAAGGCACTGTTTCATGTTGTTTTACGTGGTTGGTCGAGTTTGGTACACTAAATCCTTCAATCTTCCGCACAGATAAAAGTCCAGACATGTTAAGTCTGAAGATCTAGTTGGCCATGAAAATATACTTTCCCTTCCAATCCATTTATTTGGATAACTTTCATTCAAATAATCTCTAACTCGTCTGGAAAAGTGCGCAGGACACCCGTTATGCTGTAATTAACTAGAGACCTCGAGTTTCATTTAAAAACACTAATATGAGCATATTCCACGAAGTAAGGGTCGAGACAGTCAATTTCATTAAAAAATCTTCGAGAGAAGATTTGACCCGACTGTACCAGAAGTTACTACAAAAACGTTACGAAGCATCACAAAACATTTGGTTTAACCAAGAATGCCTTAGAAAAAAGGTAATACCAAATTATGTGAATATAAAATGTCACACTAAAACACCACAAGCACAAAAAGCTATAAAATGTGCTCAACGAGTTTGGATAAAATCAGAATGTAAGAAATGGTTCAAAGTTAGAGACTCCTTAGACAACTACATAAAAGTTGTACATTCAGAACTCACATTCCAATTACATCCAGTAGAATTTGACTGTTTGGATGACAAAATTAGAGAAAATGTCAGCACGATGAAGCATATGAAATTTAAGAAACAAGAAAAGAAGCTACAGATTCTTGAACACACACAACATAAAATTCAATACTCAAAACATCATGAAACTGTAAGTACCTACATACCAACACACTTTGCACCACGATTTGAAAACCTTTCAGACACTAATTTTACAAATAGTGAAATAGAATTTTCAAATAAAGGTTTAAAGTACAGCATACCACCTAAATTTACGAATAATATTAAACAAATTATAGCTACAGAGTCAGAAATAGCTTTAAAATCTAATTCAAATAATTTTCTTTATGAGAAATTAAAAATTGCCAATTTAATCAAAAATATTGAACCTTCAAAAGTTAAACGTCGAACAAAAAATGACATTTCAGTTTTAAACGCAATAAAAAAGAAGATTGAGAATAATAACCTAACAGTTACAAAATCTGATAAGGGGAACGCTACTGTCATTTTGACGACTGAAAATTACAATTCCAAAGTATATAACTTTATAGAATCCAGCAATGTAAAAGTTCTTAAAGCAGACCCAACAAAGAAGTTTTCTAATAATGTGAGGGATATTGTTAATAATTCAAATTATCTTTTAAATGATAACGAAAAGAGGTCCATCATACATAAGAATCCTCGTTGTCCACAATTATATGGAACAGTTAAATTACATAAAAAAACGAAACCAATTAGACCTGTAGTCTCTTATGTTGATGCTCCTAATAATATATTGGCAAAGAAGCTCAACAATATACTCACTACTTACGGATATGAATCTCAGTACTCAATTAGAAATTCAATAGAACTAATCAAAAAGTTGAAAGCAATCCACTTACAAGATAACTATAAACTCATATCGTTCGATGTATTTAACATGTTTACTAAAATTCCTCCTGAAGAATGTCTAATACTTGTAAGAAAATTACTAGAAGATAAAAATATTAATCCAGGAATAATATCAGATATACTTAATTTAAATGATGTATGCATTAATCAGAATTATTTCACTTTTGACAATAATATATTTATTCAAAATGAAGGTTTACCAATGGGAAGCCCTATATCACCTATTTTAGCAAACATTTTTATGGACAATTTAGAAAGAAAGATCTTTGAAAGTAATATTTCGAAAAATATTTTATTTTGGTATAGATATGTAGATGACATATTAGCTTGTTTTATGTATGGGTAGTGAACGACAATTAGATGTATTTTTCAACCACGTCAATAATTTACACCCGAAAATTAAATTTACATTAGAAATTGAAGAAAATAGCTCAATCAATTTTCTTGATTTTAAAAATTCAAAGAGTTAATAATGTACTTGATTATTCAATTTGCCGAAAACCAACACAAACTGATGTAACAATTCCATTCAATTCTAACCACCCTGTGTCACACAGACTAGCAGCATATAATTCAATGATACATAGAGCTTTTTCAGTTCCTATGAACAAATGTAATTTTGATAGAGAGATTAATACAATTAGAAAAATAGCAACATCTAACGGTTATCCATTAGATATGATGAATAAGCTAATTAGTAAAAAAGAGGAAAAAGTGGCATTACAACTAAAATATTCTAAACAAGCTGATGAAATTAAAACTTATAAAACCATCACATATGCAGGAAATATTTCTAATAATATTTCAAAGATAATATATTCAGCAACGAATACAACAATTTCTTTTAAAACAGAAAGTAACGTTAGTACAAAATTGTTAAATGTAAAAACAAAAATACCACTATTAAAGAAGTCAGGTGTGTATAAACTCAAATGTCCAGAATGTGATGCTGTCTATTTGGGTCAGACCCTTAGGAATTTTGAAATACGATACAGTGAGCACTTACGAGCACACAGATTGGAACAACCAGATAAATCCCACTACGCAAAACATCTACTTGACACCAATCATTCATTGACACCTAACACAGAACTAGAAGTACTGCATATTTGTGAAAAGAAACAAGAACTGGATTTCCTTGAAGAACTGGAAATTAGAAGACATTTAAGAAACCCACAATATGAAGTTGTCAATGAACAGTTAAATCTAGGGAATTCTCCACTAATAAACTGTCTTCTTAAGTGATAATTGTAAAGATCAGCAAATATAGTTTTCCTGGTTTTCTATATCATTGCACAGTTATACTGATCTTAATTGGAAAAATGATATCCAGGATATCACCATAGTGCTAATAATATCTAAGCTTCAATATTTGTAATATCACATCTTCTTCTTTTTTCTATAAACGTATATTAAGCCAATCACAAGCTAGGTCACTTCTTGGTCTAGCCAAAAATAACTACTAAACATCAGGTAGGCATCAAATGAAATGTAACTTCTGTCATTCTGATGATGATATTAATTTATCGAAACAATTGTCAATTTTTTAGAATTTTCAATAACTTGTATTATATTGTGGAATTAACTAGAGACCTTGAGTTTCATTTAAAAACACTAATATGAGCATATTCCACGAAGTAAGGGTCGAGACAGTCAATTTCATTTGTTTAGACAAAAATGTTCACTATATGTTCAAATGTAAGCCTCCACTTATAGCAATAGCTATAGCTATATTTCCATTATTGGTAGAACTGTTTTATCTACTCTAATAAATTAAATGAAATTGCAAAGCGCAGAAACAATCTCCTCAGTGCAATTTGTCCTTCACTCTGATTTGAAAATCCTCCTCCAGAAGATTTGCATGGATTTCCCAGAACATCCGAGTATACGACACAACCGAAATGAGTTTCACCCTCAATACAGAAAGCGCGGTCGTCGGCCATGGCCTTATCTTCACGAGCCAAAAGTACCGAATAGACTCGACATTGAATCCTTAATTTATTTACTGGATTTTTTGATTCTACGGTTCTATCATACACTCGCAATTCGCAATGTGAGTGTATATCAGGATAAAAACACTGACTTTTTTACAAAAATAAATAAGTCAGTAAAGCTGGAGTTATTGGCGCAAATAGTCCTTTTTTTTCCGACTGTTGAAAGTAGTTGATGTCAATAACATGAGGATATATAGCAACGGATATTTCGAAAACTTCTCGTATCACTACCCCTAGTTGCAATTCATTTTATTCGTTATAAGAAGTGACTTCAATGTATACGATGGCAGATCATAATCATAAGGACACAATATCCTTAGAATTATTCTAAATAACTGAATTGGTCTGTGAAAATTTGTTAAGCGTTGAATGAACTAATGAATTAATGTTAGTATCACTATTAACTCGGCATTAGTCGCTATGCATAAAATCCCATCATTAGTCGCGCGTGAGAGTTTCTCTCATGTACAAAATTTTAGGAAATAAAATGGCTTTATTTTGAAAAATATAAGTTATATTTGTAAATTGCACAGTCAATATTATTATAAGTTACAGAAGAATATTTTTTATGAATTTTCATCATATTCCATGCCCATAGCACAGGTCCGAGATGAAAAAATTGTATGTTGTGGGCAAATCGGTCGCTGGCAAGTTCTGCATACTTTCTTGACTTTTCTGTTCTTTCGACGAGGACAGAAGATACAAAAGCTTTCATTGGTATTTTCTGGTTGTCTTACTTCTGGTGTTGGTAATTTTGTTGTTTTTCTAATAGACATTCGTAGGCTGCAAGGTAAGCTTGGAATCTGGGACCGATTTATAAGGAGAGGTTTTATTAAAGAAAGAGCAAGTTCTTTCAGATATGCACGTCTAGGTGGTATAGGATCGTTAATGTTATTCGCCTTATGTATTATATAACTATTGACGCCGCCAATGTTCAGCATTGAAAAATATATCGTAAGTGGCCATCTACAACTTACTCTAGCAACCGAGTACAATGTTTTCATTTCGTCAACTACGTCAACTGCACTTTTAGTTGAATTATAAAAGGTTATAATTTCTGGTTTAACTTGGTCACCTGTATCTTCATCTATGGCATCGTCATCGTGCATGGTGGACAAAAGAAGTACATTCTTTTTCTTCTTCTTCTGAGGAACATATGAAACCAATACACTTTGTTTTGAAAAGGCGTTTACTACTCAAATAGGGCCGTTCCTTAATATTTGAGAATTGAAGGAGCATTTCACGCTTATTTTTTCTCAACATTCCAACAATAGTAATATTGTGGTTGATTTTAAGCTCTTCAGCCAGTGGAACGGAAGTGAAATAGTTGTCCATGGTAACATTTCTACCGGTATTAAGAATTGGCTCTATAATCCTTTTTACTGCCCCAGAGGCTGTATTTTCTACTTTATCTTGACATTCAGGCTGTTTTTCTGCATAAATTTCCAAATTGGAGGTGTAAAACGATCTAGAGTCAACTGAAGCATAAATTTTAACCCTTAACTGGTATCGTCGGGTCAAAATTGACCCGGCGCATTTTAAATTTTTCGCAGATTGGGCGCTATTGCAGTTACGGAGTGGGGGTTCCGTGACTTCTCATAAAATAGGCATACAATTGAACGCCTCAAGCGACAGTTCAATTCAAGCTTTGCAAGTGTCGTTATATATGCATTCGGGTCAGATTTGACCCGACGATACCAGTTACGTGTGTGTTTTGAGTTTAGTGCATAATGGATTATATAGTTATTGACGGCAAGCGATATACCGCACAAGAAGTACGTGAGGTGTTTTTGAACGACGAAGAAGATGGCGATATTAGTGACGCGGTTACTATAAATAGTGATCACGATTCAGATGAAGAATATGCTATAGACGACGATGTGGCTGATGAAGCTGAACCAGTTCCTGTAAGTGAGTTCGCTCTTGGTGCCAGGGCCACAAGCAGTGCGGATTTAGATAACTCTTCGGTTTTGCCTTCACCATCTACAGGTTATGTTTATGGAAAAAACAGATACAAATGGTCAAAACAAGCTCCCACACCCGGTCGGACCAGAAGCCATAATATTATTATGCATTTACCCGGACTAAAAGCAGTGGCAAGAAACTTGCAAGATAAGAACCCTGTTGATTACTGGTCTCTTCTTATAACTAATGAAATGATTAGCACAATTGTCGACTGCACAAATGAGAAAATTACGGATATGTCCAGTAGATATGGAGAAACAGCCACATTTGTGAATTACACCGATTTAGTTGAGGTGAAAGCATTTTTGGGATTACTCTATTTGACATCGGTTTTCAAATCTAACAATGAAGACGTCGAAGGTTTATTTAGTTCAGATGGCACAGGCAGAGACATTTTCAGAGCTACTATGTCCCTAAAGAGGTTCCTGTTTTTGTTAATCGCATTGCGTTTTGATAGTGTTTCCACCAGACACGCGAGAATGTCAGATAAATTTTGCCACATACGTGAAATTTTTGAGTCATTCATACAGAATTGTAAGAATTGCTATAGTCCTGGTGAATCCCTCACAATAGATGAGATGCTTGTAGGGTTTAGGGGCCGATGTTCTTTTCGTGTATACATGAAAAGTAAACCTAACAAGTACGGATTGAAGATATTATGCCTTTGTGATGCGAAAACTCACTACTTGCTCAATGCTTTCGTCTATACAGGCAAATCACAAAATCTGCAGCCTAATCCACGAAAACTATCAGTGCCAACCCTAACAGTTTTATCGCTAATTGATAATGTCAAAAATACTAACAGGAATATCACGGCAGACAACTGGTTCACGACAATAGAATTGGTTGAAGAATTGCGCAAGAACCAACTTACTTATGTCGGCACTGTGCGCGAAAATAAAAGAGAAATACCTCAATATGTAGTTCCAAATAAAAAAACTGAGCCAGGTACTTCTAGGTTCGTGTTCACCAGCAATACAACTCTAGTGTCGTATGTACCAAAACAAAATAAATACGTTCTCTTATTATCATCTATGCACCATGACAACAAAGTAGATCCAGAATCAAGGAAACCTGACATGATTTTGTATTATAACTCCACAAAAGCAGGAGTTGATGCATTGGATCAGAAGTGTGCAAATTACAATACGGGTCGTAGAACCAGAAGGTGGCCGTGTGCTATTTGGTATGCTGTAATGAATATAGCGTCTGTAAATTCATTTATATTGTTCCAGACTGGTACTCAGAGTTCTATGAAGCGACGGAATTTTATTATTCAATTAGGTCAAACTCTAATTGAACCTTGCATGAGACGACGTTTATTGGAAACAAGACTTCCTAGGGAACTTCGTTCAGTCATGCAAACAGTTCTAAAATGCGACGATACTACAGCGAATCAAAATCAGCCATCAACTTCTCAACCCAGAGTTCCGGATGCAGATACTAGGGGAAAAAAAGACGTAGATGTTACATGTGTCCATCAAACAATGACAGCAAAAATTCTACAACGTGTAATAAGTGTAACAAGCACGTATGTAAAGCACACAGCAAAGCTACATTGTTATGCGACAAATGCAAAATGTGAATATTAGGCTATGCAAACGTTATTGCACGTTTTTTTGTATGATAAATTATTTGTGTTTTTTTATAGAATATAGAGGATAAATATTTTATATAAGTGCCTATTATGTTAGTTTTCTTGTATTTTCATCTTAATGTTAAAATTTTCAAAATTGTATTGCGTCACTCGTTTTCAGACACTGTATTTGTATTTGTCTACCTATAATAAAGTGTTTTCATTTTAATTACTTTTGGGTCTGTAAACTTATTGTTTATATTGCTAGTAATGGATTAGCAATGGTATTTTTGAATTTAAAACAATCATTAAAAAAAAGCATCGGGTCAGAATTGACCCGACGATACCAGTTACGTATGTAAAAGTGACGATACCAGTCAAGGGTTAATACCGTATTTTGCCGGCTTGTTAGCAATATATTGCCGGAATTTACAACGACCTCGAAACGCCTCAAGCATCTCATCCACAGTTCCGTATTCACCAATTGTGTAATGTGATTTACAAAACTGAACGAAACCATCAAACTGTTTCCTAATGGGGGCCAAATTGTCCGAAGCTTTGCGAACATCCCTGTCGTCAATGCTGTCGAATCGTAAAGCACTCAGTAGAGTATAAAATCTTCATTGAGACATTGTTGCTCGAAAACATTCAGGAGCTGTTCCGTCATCTGTCCAGTGTTCACAAATATTTACATGGCCATTTTTCTTGACACCGGCTAGATACAAAAGACCCAAAAGAGCCCTTAGTTCATCAAAGTTAGTATCACTACAATCCCTTTCACGGCTATATTTTGTACGCTTTATTCAAATTATATGCATTAGGGCAATCGACCACTTCTTGAATTGATTCGTCAGGAAAAAAAGTTTCCAACATTCTAGCGGTAGTTTTGCATTTCGTGCTTGACCTTTTACACCTGGCAAATGTGTTACCAAATTGTGTCTCCTTGCACGACCCCTAATAACAATAGCGTGTTTCAACCATTTAGTTACTTTGTCTTCGCCAACATAAATTGGAGCGTTCTGAAAAAAGATTTCATCTAAGACATCAATTATTATTTCCTCATTTTCAGCCACACTTCCTTGATCGGCAATTCTTTCATTTTCGTAATCGGATTGGTCTGTGTCTGTGTTGTGAAAACTGTGATCTTTCTGCGTCACTTTCTGAACCATCTAATCTCCCATTATCATCTCCGAGGGGTTGAAGATGTTCATTTTGATCTAAAAAAAATTATTACCTAATATAATACTATAATCACATGAAAAACAGGAATTGCTATATAAATTTACGGTGAAAAACAAACAGACAGATGAACTCAAACTAAAAAACACATCGTATAGCATCGACAAAATTTCGATTTTTACCAATATTCTTACGGCTAACTAAAAAAAATGAAATGCTTACCTTTATTTTTTTTCTTGATCAAACTTCAAAAGTGCAAGGTTTACAATTCTTTTTCCACGACTCATCGCACCACACTAGTTTAAAACAACAAATACAGATTTATAGATATGGTGCTAAATTTATTACACGGTTTGTCGCCTAATGAGGGAAAATTTCACACGAAGAGCGTCCTTCTGATAAACACTCTGCACTACACTAATATGAGGTGATGAGCTTACACTTATCATGCTAGGAATATAAGTGGAAGTAGCCAGTAAAGCAGCCGATATGACAACGCTCAGAAATGTGTCTTAAGGCAAAAATACCAGACTTTAAAAAAAGTGTGAGAGAAAATCTCATTTGGCGACTAATGCCGGGTTAATGAATATGATGATCCATTACATTGGATTCAAACAACTATAAATCACACACTCAACATCTTTGTTAAGCTGTAGGTATGTACATACACTGAATACAATCCTGTAGTGTTATTTTTATTGATTTTCAACTTGAGTTATTCTGCGAAGTCCTTTGAGTTTATATAAAATAATTACGAACTACTAGTGGATGATTATTCCTTTTCTTGTAATGTTGTTTTCTCCATTATAAATTCAAGTTACTAAGTACGATGCGGACAGGAAATTAATTTCAGTTTGTAGGACATAACAAGTACCTAGTCTTTGTGTATTGCTAATAGTGCGGGAGATAGCGTTCCATTTCTTTAAGGAATTTTACACCGAACAACATTTTTAACAGCTGATTAATATTAAATTATCAACAAACTGAGCGTCAATTGCCGCACTAGCGGTGAAGCTACCAGCGGGAGCATACCAAAGTTGCTCAAATAAATTTTTCTACCAGTAATTTTTTACGGTCCCAGAATTTTAAGGACGATCATTTAGATAATTTTCTGCCAGAAAATTATAATCAGCTATGTTGCGGAGGAGGTTATACGTCAGTGATATTAAATGAACTGTATTAAAATTTTCGATGAAAGTCAATTCATACCATATAATCTTCATGAAGCTGAATTTTCATACTTTTTAAATAGTAAATTAAATCGTCAGCTCTATATATATATAACGGAGGTAAGACCGTCAGTCAGCAGCTTAAACATAGACATGAACTGACGATCTTTACAACCACAAACTTTCAACTGACAGTTATTTTCATTTTTGTGAATCATAAAAGTGTACTATCTATCAATCTCAATCGGTATTACATCAATTTATTATAAAATATGCACACTTTATGCTGTGACTGATTCATTAAAGTTTTGATACTGAGAACATGTACATTCGCCAAAAATTAATTATTTAATCACTTGTCGATTTTTATTATCATAATCCTTGACGTAATTTCGCCAAAACACTTTTCAGGTAGAATTTTTAGAAATGTTTGAATATCTATTGTAATGTTTTTCTTATTTCTTTAAAAGTTTTTATTACGACGAATGGGATAAATATAAAAAAAATTATACACACAGTATGTCTACTCACTTAATTTATTTATTCACTAAACTATTCACTAATTTATATTAAATAGACAGTATAGTCACTTACACTAACTTATATAAACACTTCACTTCGGTTTATTTAATTACACTTAATTTATATAAATATTTTATCATTCACTATTTCACTGTTCTGCCACGAGATCAATTTGTAAACTGAAAACTGCGGTTGGTAGGTAGTCGCTTATATATTAGGTGCCTTCTATTCCGGAAACTTATCGATTGCGGCTCCCAAAAACAATTGACCTCCCTGGAAATGTCTAGATAAGAATTGTCACGAACAATATTGATAAATGGTTTCATATACAGTATAAAACACAGATACTACACCAGTGAGCGATTTCGTAATATTAACCCCTCCTTAGAAGGAAGTTCCTCCTAGAACATCGGTGTTGCCGAGACTGGATGTATAAATCGGCAACTGGAACCACATCTGCATTTTCCGGTCGTATGGAAATAACAGGGCACCGTCTTCAATCGGTACCGATAACGAGGATTATATCTACAAGATCACCTCTCTCATGTTCCTGATGACTCGCCAATCTAACTGGTTGCTCTCTATGCAGGACATTGCTAGTTTTTCGACGCGGGATTCCAGCACATGATCTCGAATGCTTCGTAGCGCTTCCCATACATTCCAATAGGTGGATCGACATAGAAATTCGTTTTTGATTACCAGGTAGAAGACGTAACGCGAATTGTGTTTGAGTCTCAGTGTCTTGCGTGGGGCTGACATCTGATCTTCAAGTTTTTCTAACTGACCAAACTTCTTTCGAAAAACGGTTACCAACCCTCGTATGTGTCAATGGCGCAGATGTTATGAACAAGTGAATACTCTTCCGAGAGCATGAACAATTGTGTCTTTGTTCTGTAGTGACTCCGTATCTAGCTTTCCCGGTACCTCCGTATGCGCCCATGAATTCTTCGAAGGCTGGGTCAGACTCTTGTTGTATATGGCGCATTCCGTTCTCTTTGTCATGGTCTCCTTCGAATGACGCTAGTCAGTTTTGGAGAAACTACTATCGGTTTTCCATTGCGTATCTAGCTTATGCGATAGATGATATCGTTGATCCCCTTCTTTATGAAGTAGGGATCTTCCCATGATTTCTGTAGTTTCGGAAAAAATCCTTTCCTCCTTGTCGGGTTGTGTAACCATACTTGGTCTCCTTCTGTGAAACGGTATTCTGTGGCCTGCATATCGTACATTTTTTTCATTTTGCCGCTGGTAACTTAAAGATTCGTTCGAACCAATTCGTGCATATTGTCAATCTTTTTTCTCAATTGCATCACGTAATCTTCTCCTGCTAGATCTTCGCCAGGCCGACAGCCAAACCCCAGGTCACAAGGAAGCCACGTCCAAACAGGATTTTCGCAGGTGTTCCACCCGTGGACTCATTTATGGCAGATCGATAAGCCAACGCAAATAGGGAAGATACTGGTCCCAATCTCTCTACGTACAGCTAAGACGCTGAAAATTATACTGGGGCATCACCTCAGTACCCCGAGTTAACTGACAGAATTTCATCGTGATCGGTGAACAAGTTCCTATTTATTCGGCCATTTGTAAATTGACATTATGTTTGAAAAAAAAATACTGTATAAATTGAGTGACTTCTCATGGTTTGATATTTAAGTTTGTATTGGACTTTTTCGGTATTGTGGTTTTTGTGGCGGTGTACTTGCATCACTCAGCAACTACAGTTGCCTGAGCTACAGTTCACTGACCCATGGTTCATGCATGGTATTAACCTTCGAGCTTCCGGTATAATTCACGAACGCTGATCCATGTTTGTACAACAACTGATGATTCTGCAGAATTGCATATTTTTAGTCTATAGCTGCATTTATTTTAGTATATAAGTTCGATTAATTGAATATATTGAATATAGTGTATTTTGTGTTTAAGTTGTTTTGTCAATAGAGTATCGTTTTAAAAAGTGACTTTTCGGGCAGTAACCCTTAATTGGCGCAGTAATTCCAACGAGCTGTACAACTTCATTATTACCGCTACTCTACTCTTAAGCCATTTCTGCGACAATAACAACACCCAAAGTTTTCAAAACCACCTCCTATTCCAAGGAATCCTAAGTAGAAAGAGCTAAGGAAGTCATCTCAGTCTACGGATGTACAGAGTGTGATTATATCAAAAAAACTTTGATCCAAAACTTCGCCGACCAACGCAATGAGAATTCTCTCACAAGAGACAACTCACAAGAGTATTACGAGAAAGTAATGGGTCTGCTAAATACAATATCTAATTGAATCGAACTTCACAACGGCAATCTTAACATAAAGGCAAGTAAGAAGAGCTTTTTCCAGAAACAAGCCCTAAGAACTTTCCTAGCAGGACTTCGGGAACCCTTCGGTTCCACTATCAGAGCAATGAGACCAATCAATCTATCTACGGCAATGCAGTACATCCAGGAAGAAAACAATATAAGGTATCTCCAGAAAGCAGTATACCCTCAACCAACAACCAGCAGGCATATCAGCGCTAACAAACAACATAAGTCACCAGCTCCTCTTATGTCTCCACAATGGCAACTATCAACTTTCAGCCCATAATGGCAACCATCAACTTTCAGCCCATAATGGCAACCTTCAACTTTCAGACTACAATGGCAACCACCACCTCTCCGACTGCAATGGCAGCCACAACCTCAACAGTCTGGATTTAGACCATCGGCGCAACCAAATAATTTCATTCCACAAGGCCAGAAAGTGTTCCCTGGACCGTCAAGGTTTCAACAGCTCAGTAGGCATCAACAACAAAACACCTGGAGTAATAAACCTGGAATAGCTCAGCCACATAAACCTACACCAATGAGCATTAGCACTAGAGCTACGACTCAGAACCGAAACTGGAGATCTCAGTAACAGCAAAATCCACCAAGATTCACATCTGAAGAATTAACATTGAAGATGCTAACGAAGCATATGGTTATGATACGAACGAATTTTATGATGAAACAGCTTACGATTATTACCACCAAGAAAATCAGTTTTGCGAGACAACAGAACCGCATGAAGAAAATTTTCAAAATGACTACGAAGAACAATCGACAAATTTTCGGGAAGATGCTGAAAGCAACAATGCGACGTAATACAGCTAAATTCTTACCAAGATAAAAAGGAACTACGATAACCATCTCCAACCCTCCTCTTAAACTACTTATCTACACTGGTGCTACCAAATCTTTCCTCAATCCCGACATCGCCTCGAAATATTTCCATGATAATATCAAACATGAACCTTTCATAGTAACCTCCATTTTCCAAGATCATTCCCAAGATTATTGTGCTGATATTCTCATACTTTCCGAATTCCAAAAGAACGGAAATTTCAAATTCTACCTCTTCAAATTTCTCGTAGTTCTCGTTCAGTCCAAATGACCAACCCCAATTTCCTAAAGTCGACGATTAATTTTTCTCCAAGAGGCTGTGTTGAAAGCATTTTTTACGTCGAGGCAATAATAGACCCTGTAGTAAGGGTGTGCAACTATATTGTTACATATTTTTCAGATCATTCTAGATTTTGTTCTATTAAAATGGTGTTCAGGATTTTCTTCCCGTATTAGCATTTCACTTGATTAACTCTTTAACAGCTTCTGGAGTTATGCTGTGTAGACCAGGTGTTTTCTTTGGTTTAAGCTTATCTCCCGCAGACATAATTTCCACATCGGTAATTGGCGGGAGTTTTGGACTGGTTTTCGAATAATATGTATTTCATCACTTCACCGGAAATAAGTTTCTGGTTATATTTGTCTTTTCCTCATATGGCAGAGTATGCTAACAAAATTGCTTAATCTTTTCATCGCTATTTTATATCCTGCACCCAGATGTCGTTTTTAATATCGGCGCAAATATTCCGCAATCATTCCCTTTTTGATTTTATTATTTCCTGCTTAAGAGTTTCCGGGGTTCTTTAAGATTGCTGGAGGTGTGAGATTTTACGTGCCTTTTCGTCCAAACTGATTACCCCGAGATTAACTATTTGTCATCTAATTTTATTTGTTCTGTTTCTGGTTTCCTGAATGTCTTCATTCCACCAACGTGGTTGGACTCTTCTCACATTACGATATATTATACTTTGTGCTTGCGCAGCTTTCTCACACTGGAAATAAAAGTTTCTGTGTTTCTAATATATTCTTTTCTTTTGTTCAATTCTTTGTGAAATTCGATCTTATTGAACCAGCATATACGTGGTTCTTGATGCTTTGGTGTTATCTATTTCTAAGGTGATGTATTTGTGTAGACTGAGACTTCCGTAATCCAGTATCTTCCAACTCTTAACGTTTCTCATATTGTTCTCGGTTCCAAATAATATTCTTATTCATTTTATATGATCAAGAGATAACATGATCTTTATAGTCTAATCCTTACATGAAAAAAAATACGTGATGATTTTGGTTTTATGTTATTGTTTTCTCACGTTTTTTGTTTCAATAAATAAAAAATAAAAACGCCCTGGACGATGGATTCTCAGGTTTAACGGGATATATATTTTCATAAAATCTGAAAAAACAACTCCTGCTTAAAATTCAGGCGTCGGTTGAGAATCGATGAGAGAAGAAACAAAAACTACCCAGGGGAATTTGGACCCTAAATGACGATTTTACATACGAGAAGAATGTATTATTATTGCTTGTCTGACTAGAAAAAAGGAATAAAAAATGGTTTCATTGTTTATTAGTTTTCTCCACGTGTTGCTCGTCTCAACTTACCATCGAATTGAGATAAAAAATAGTTATATGGAATAATATATTACACAATGTATATACCATCCAGTTTCGAGTGATACATTCATCAATGATCATATAATAATGGTTACTATTCACGAGAATGGAAGTTTTGAATAGTAATAATTTTAAACCGGTAGGTATCTGCATGAGTACACTAAAAAATATTCAACAAGTTTTTGATACAACTTGATTTTTTTATTCTTACTCCAAAGCTATCCCCAGTTTTCTAATCAGTAAAAAATGTCGACATTGCAGTTGAACTATTTACTTATAGAACCAAGCAAAATGAGTATCTCAAGTTTAGTAGTCGATGTAATCTACTAGTAGTAATCAAAATTGGCCATTCTAAGTATCAATATTTAATGGGTGAGATGCATAAAGTTGAGTTGACTCTCGGAAGTAGCGAATCCATCTTGTAGTGAGTAACTACTCCTCTTAGTGAACGCGTACTCCATTTTGGTATGCATAAACGGAATCTGAATGAAACAGTCGAGTGGGCACTCTGATCTGCAGAGAAATGTTGACCAATATTTATAAGATTTGGATGAAAATGGGGAAACTGAAATTCCAATTTTTATAAGCCTCTTTCCAGGAAACGAATACCCAAGCGAGAGCCATATGATTAGTAACACTACTTCATAAATGTTACCTTGACTATTATTATTTTTAAGTTATTATACGAGTATATTTCCTGTTAAGTTACCATTTTGAAATTGATACTGAGTTTGTTATTAGTCATTAAAGATCGTTCTTCAACTTCTGTACAAAAAATATTATAATTTGCATCCTTTTTTGATACTTACTTAGACTCCAAAGCCATGGATATTCTTGATATAGCATCTCTTCTTGATTGACCTCTCTGTCATATCACGACCACTATTCAAGCGGCTGCACTTTGGTTTCCAACCCCTTCTTGTTCGCCATGTTCTGGTACATCACTATGGAAGTCTCCATCATTGAGGTGCTAGCCCATATTGTGCAACATAAAGCAACTTATGACAAGAGATGACAGTTTTCATATTTCGACGCGTCTTTTGTTTTGTAGTATGAGAAAACGCTGTTTTAGTTGCCCCAAGCATTTCTCTATTTTAACCCTATCTGTTGTAAACAACCTATTGTATGACCTTTGTTCTGGAGTATCTGCATCCCTAAAAGGTCATGCGCCACGGAGATATAACTTATCCAGAGTCTCCCAACAAAACAGCAATAGGATGGTTCCATTGCATGACGTTGTCAGTCGTGTACAGATCCTGGCCAAGTAACATCCACACTTGTGCACTCTTCATTTGAATTGCACGTTGCCTGCACATTTATACTAGCAAATTTTTTTCGGTTAATATATTCGTCTCCGTAAATTCCCGGTTTCACTATAGGAACATGAGTACAGTCTATATCACCAATAGCTGAAAGAAAATTGTACTTTTCCTGCCACTTATTTTTAGCAATTTGTAGATCTTCATGTGAGGATGGAAATTTGATCCAAACATTTGATGTTTGTTGTGTTATAACGTTGGTAACGTTTCGGGATACTGTCGATTGATCTGCTACTCCAATTTGGAATCCTGGATCACCAACATAACGTGAAAAAACCCTCATCATGTCTTCATTACTCAAGGCATCTCTCCTGTATTCTGCAGTATCTACAAAAAAATGGTTAGTTTTCCACTAAATATTTACTCAACTAAACCGATATAGGGCACGATACTCTACTTTGTAACGCGAAAAATTCGCCGAGCTGTCGTAAATTTAACGATTGGCAAGCTTGTTGACGGAGAGAATCCAAAGCACTGTATGCGCGAAGTGGTCAGTCCTCCAGTTGCCGTCAAGGTGTAAACACACACTTCCAAACGTAAAAATTTTGCATGTGCTCTGGGAGCCATAAAGTATTTCGCTAAAAACCCGACAATTCCTACGTAGGGGAAGAAATTACGGCTGAAACCAACAGCTGGCAGCCCTGACATGTTAGGCTTCTGGTCTAGAAACGGCCGATGACTGAGGATACCAGTAGAAATTAGTGGAATTGCGCAATTCGTGGTAAATTCCCGTAGACGGCGTTGGTTAGAAGGATTCATTATCAAGGTAAATGGTTGAAAATACTTTCTCGGAATTAACAGTTCTATAGGTATATTAACGTAGAAATTTTAGCTATGAATCGTAGTTTTTGGAGTATGTAATCTGGATTTCACGAGATAGTTTCGATGCATTTCATAAATTCTTATTAGTTCATATTCGTCATTGCTTTGTATTTTTTTTGAAATAAGAATATACCACGGGGGCTGTATAAATATTCAGGGATGTGTCGAACGACATAGTTTTCATATTATGGTTTTTTTTTGTATCGTAGTTTTTTTGCTAAGCGGAAAAAAAACCAGTCATATAGTTTTTCTTCTCAGTGTAAATGGCTTTTATACAGTTAAAATTCAGGATGTATGATTATTTGCGAATTTCGGGTGTTGTTAATATAGTCAGTATAATGGGATATTACGGAGGTACGTCGAAAATTTGACCGGGGTAAAATGTAAACCCTATGTAGAGGCTAATTCGTTTCTCTATTTTAGGTTTTTTTATGTGGATATTAAATCACTGATTGGAGCTTAATGAGTCAGTGAGACCAGTTCCAGGAGAGCTGGAATACTCTGGAGCGACTTCAGTTCCTGTACTGGGTCCGGAAAAAGTATAAGTGAACAGTTTTCCTTTTTATTTCTCATTCATTTGTAAATTCAATTTTATGCGTCACGTTTCACAGTTTTTTATGTAAAGTTTTATTTCTTCTTTTGCGACAATTACTATAATTTCGCTTCACACTTAGTACTTTGTATTTAAAATTTGTAATCTTCGCTTATAGTTTAAAATACGCTAGGATACTACGGTACGTACCTGGGTACTGCGTTATTTAATGGATTTTTCAAACTATGACGATTTTATGTATATAATTTTGCGCCGTACATAATTTCGAATTATATTTTCTTTAGCAACGCTAAGCTCGTTTGCTATTTAAATTTTATGCTTATGCAATTATTTGTATTTATATTGATATTGGTATAAATTGCGGAAGTGTGAACCCTTGTACCTGCACATTGTTAATTTTTGATAAATATCATCGTTGTATTTTTGAGATATTGTACATGAACCATTTGGTCGTTTCTCTATAATTATAGAATTGAGACATCGGTGTAGTTTGGGGCCCTCAGCTCTTCTGCACCCTGAGTTTGAAGCCTTCAGCTCTGCTCAGAGTTTATAGAACCTGCTTGACAGTTATTTACTTAAGCTGTAACTGATAAATTAGTTAGCAATTTTTGGATTTATTGAGATTTCGGCCTTCAGCCTATCTACATTCTGAGTCTACAGCCTTCAGCTGAGTTCAGACATTATTTGGAACATTATTGTAGTAATATTGTAATAAATATTTTGAAAAGAGACCTTTGGTCCATAGTGACTAATTCAAACTTCAATCAGGGGATACTTGCTGACTTTTATTTTTCTTATGATAACTTACCTTTCAGTTTAACATTTGGAGTGTGTAGTGAGTGTTGTTAACCCACTGAGGAGTAGTGGGCTAATTAAAGAAGTCTTGGGTGCTTGCCAAAACTTCTCTGGCGCCCTTTTTGTAAACTTAATAATTTTTTGAAGCATCCACCCTTTCTTCGACTAGAAGTTAGTCGACTGGCGAGCACGGGTTGTACCAGGTGAAACAACCCGCATACCTAAAACGAGGACTGAGGGGGTTGGTAGGTTTCCTTGTTATAACTTCTATTGATTCCCTACTAAACTAAACACCTTGGAGGGCTCATAAATGGGCACACCTTCAGCCTCACAGACATCTATTTCTCATGAAGTTGAGTCTGCTACTAAGAAGCCTCGAATTTTTGAAAGTAGATATTGGACGGAGTGGATGCTCGGATTCAATCATATAAAAATAAAAGTTGGTACTGAAGCAGGGAGTATATCCTCACGCAAAGAGTAGACACTCACAAGTGGTATACTTACATTTTTATGCATATCAACTGGAGTAGCTTCTTTGAAAATGCGAGTAAAAAGTAGCCACTCAACTTTATGCATATCACCGAATGTCACTCGTTATATTCTGAACTACATAATGCAATGTCTACTTATTTATTTGAATAGTCTTAATGACGACGGATGAAATAAATTTAAACACACTGCATATTTATTTACTCAGTTCATTTATACACTCAACTATTCACTTATACTTAATTTATGTACACACTCAACTTCTAATTTATATTAAATCCACTGTTCACTACTTAACTAAGTAATTGATATTAAATACAGTTACTTTTATGTTAACTTGTTCTGCTCACGACTCGATTAAAATGTAGACCGTATCACGGTTCACAGGTAGTGGCTTATATATTAGAACCCTTTTTGGAACATTCGGATTCCTGAAATTTCTTGACTACGGCTCCCAACTACACCAATATGTGGTTTCGTAGTATTACTCCTTTCCCAAAAGGAATTTTCTCCTGGGACTTCTCTGTAATCGGGACTGGATGTTTAAATCGGTATCTGGACCCGTTTCTAAACTTTCCGGTCATATGGAAATAACAGTGCGACGTCTTCATCAGGTACTGATAACGGGGTGATGACTCAGGACATGATCTCGAAAGCTTCGTAGCGCTTCCCACACAACCCGGTACATGGATCGATCTTGAAATTCGTTTTCTGTTACCAGCTAAAAGACCGCGAATTGTGTTTCTGTCTCAGTGTCTTGCCGGGGGATGGAATCTGATCTTCAAATTTTTCAAACTGCACGAACTTTGGAAAGACGGTTGCCAACCCCCATTTGATTTTGATACTGGCGGAGATGTATGCCAATGAAGAATCTTCCAGGAGCGTGAACAAATTTTGTCTGTTCTATAGTGACTCCATATCTAACTTTCCCGTTACTTTCGTATGCGCCCATTAATTCTTCGAAGGCTGGGTCAAACTCTTGTTGTATACGGCGCACTCCTTCCTCTTTGTCATTGTTTCCTTCGAATGACGCTAGTCGGTTTTGATGAACTGCTATCGGTTTTCCATTGGGGATCTTGCTTATGCGATAGATGATGTCGTTGATCCCCTTCTTTATTGAGTAGGGACCTTCTCATGATTTCTGTAGTTTTGGAGAAAATCCTTTTCTCCTTGTCGGGTTGTGTAACCATACTTTGTCTCCTTCTTTGAAACTGCCTTCTATGGCCCGCGTATCGTACCGTTTTTTCATTTTGCCGATGGCAACTTGAAGATTCGTTTGAACCAATTCGTGCACATCGTCCATCTTTCTTCTCAATTGTATCACGTAATCTTCTCCTGCTAGATCTTCGCCAGGCCGACAGCTAAACTCCAGGTTACAAGGAAGCCACGTCCAAACAAGATTTTCGCAGGTGTTTCACCCCTGGACTCGTTTATGGCAGATTGATAAGTCAACGCAAATAGAGAAAGATACTGGTCCCAATCTATCTGGTAGCTGGAAACTACTTTGGACAGGTATTTTCCAACGTTCCTGTTTATTCTATCGACCATTCCATCTTACTGTGGATGCAGCGCTGTTGTCCTGGTCATATTCCTTCCAAGCTTGTCACAAATTTCCTGGAATACCTGGCTCTCGACATTTCTTCATTGATGGCAGTGGACTACCAAGGGCACTCCATATCGGCTGATAAATTATTTCACCAGTGCAAAAGCGACAGCTGTGGCCTCTTGATTCAGGGTCGGGAAACAATGCATTACAACCAGGATTTATTTATCACCATTTTCTGTCGTCGGAAATGTTCCAGCGATGTCTAGAGCAATTCTTTCGAGAGGTTTTTCAACATTATATTGTTTCATGGGCGCCTTTCTCTTGCGATGTGGTCCATCACTCGTAGCACAAGTCGTACATTTCTTACACCAGTCGTTCACATCGTCGGAGCTGTTCATCCAATAAAACCTTTCATGGACTCGCTGAAAGGTTTTATTCTCTCTCAGATGACCTCCCGATGGACTGTAGTGTAACTTTCTCAGTACCTCTGCTACTCTCGTTCTCAGAATAACTAGCTGTCTTTCTTCTCGGGACTATCATAGTTTTCAAGCATTCTTTTGAACAGGCCTTCTTCCAGGTCGAGGGAGTCCCACTGGGAGTGCTTTGAGTGTCGGTGAAAATCTTGACACTTTTTGCCAGGTAGGTCGCCGATTTTCTCCTTCCATTGCCCAATCCTCTTTAGGCGAGGATCATTCTCCTGCTCTTCTATTATCCTAGTGGGTGACCATTTTTCGTTTCGACACATTCTGAACTTATTGCGTCAAAAGGATGAGCGATTCTAAATAGCAACATTTCAAACACATGTGTTTCAAATGTCTCTACTTTGTGTCAGTTTGGACTCTTCAAATATATTTAAACCCAGGTGAGTCGACACTGAATAGACTCAAGTTTGTCCAATTTGTTTCTTAACATGTTACTATTTTGTTACTGAAATGAGTTCAGTAGACACAATAATTTACATTTGGGTACATTTTAAACATAGAGTTCCTTCATTGTTTCTACAATGCGTCGTCCGGACACATACCTATTCATATAGAAACATCTTACCCACATAATTTCTATTTTGTTCCTTCAATATGTCTAGTCAAAGTGTTAGTGTAGGTAGGTACTCAAAATGGCGCATATGATAAATGTTGAATATAGTGTTTAAAGTTTCACAGAAATGGTGAAGATAAAAAAAAGTGCCACTCAAAGGGTGCACACTATCGACGTGTGAAAAGAGAAATAAACATTACTCAGAAGAAATGTCTGCCTCCTTTACACTGCAAGGTATTTTGTCCCAATCTATTCGAGGAACAGATTCTGAGTCTCTAATTAATTTCTCGCTGCATTTACAAGATTTTGTTGGCCAGTATAGAACACCATCTTTCTCCCACGCTGTTGGCACAATGCACAATTGCACTGTATCATTTTCTATTGTTTTAACGATTTTGAATGGCATTATAAATATTCGGAAGTGAAAATAACGTCCATGTAAATAAAACACTAAAAAGTAAGGTTATGAGGTACGAGTCTGTTCGAATGTCGGCCGCATTTCAGACACAAACTTTCCAAAATGTGCCCACTGCTAGATAAAGACGACGCATTTTGGCCATAATGAACTTCGGTGACTAATTGGTTGCTAAAATGTGTCTGTGTGACCTTTTAGTCATTATTCAGTGAATTTTTGGTCTCTATTCAGAAACGTTACTCTTAATTGTTTAATCAATCTGCAAAAGTTTCGAGATGGGCAATTTGTAGCCAAATTTTATTCACACTGAAAGAAATTTCCATTAACTGTTAGCAAACATTGAATAACAGTTATTAGAAACTTGCATGAAATAAGCATCAAGTAAGTTCATGATTATGGTTATTAAAGTCACTTTGTTGGACACCACTGAATAACTATTAATAGATACAATTTTTAAGAATTTTGTATAACCGTTATCGAGTGCACTTAATAAGTATTATAAGATTTTCTAATAGCAATCATACTGTCCTATAGTAAACGTTACTAGATGTTCAAATAAAAAACAGAATTCCGTCCAAATGTTATCGAGTGCACTTAATAGATATTAGAGGATTTTCTAATACCAACCATATTGTCATATAGTAAGGGTTACTAGACTTTTAAATAAAAAACATAATTTCATATAATTGTTATTGAGTGCACTTTATAAATATTATCGGCTTTTCTAGTACCAATTGTACTGTCATATAGTAAAGGTTAATTATTTTCAAATAACAAACGGAATTTTGTACAATCGGAATCGAGGGCACTTAGTTTAGATTATGGGATTTTCTAGTAACAATTATACTGGTAAAAAGTAAACGTTATTAGATTTTTTTAAGAATATGATATGTCATATAATCGATATCGAGTGCACTTTTATAAGTATTATAAACTTTTCTAATAGCGGTAAGACTATAATACAATAAATATTACTATATTTTCGAATAATAATCTGATATTTTCAAATAAAACTGAATTTGCTATAAAACATTTATATTAACAAAATATCTAAATTAATGGGGAACTAACTATAGAAAACTACAAAAATGCAACATAATAGGTATAAAATCAAATAAACATATGTTCCAGTTAAGTTTAGATATCAAAGCTCCCAAAAATTCTTAAATTGAAGAAGCTTATAACAAAAATACAACAATTCAAATAAAAATGTTTTCCACAAAATGAACTTAAAGAAAGATGAGAGGCGTAATTTTTAAATACTTATAAATGTTATAGTATTTCGATTGATTGGTGTATAAGAATCCTGAACATAGTCACTTAATCGCCACTGTATTAATAGATTTTTAAACGCCATTTATATACTCAAACCAATTTAACACTGTCGGCGTATTCAACCTAACCTCATAGTTAATTGCAAAAACCGCAAATAATCACCTACACCCACGGACCTAAGTCCGTGCCTGCACATTACCGAAACATGATCCCGTTTGGATACCATCCAGAAGTACGCCATATTACAACACGTACTTCGTCGTTATATGCACTTGAGGAAAATGGCGGATATCGCAAATATATTTTAAACTAAGGATTTTGGTAATATTTATGGCAAAACTGTACTGAATATGATATCCTGCATGATAAAATACCATCGTGTTTCGATTTTGCGGAGAAATAAAAAAAATTAAAATCATTAAAAATAATTTAAAAATATAAGCAAATTATAATTACTTGGTATTATTAAGACCCGTTTAATTTTTAGAACTACCATGTCAACTATCATCAGTGAACTTAGTTCGCAAGTGAACCTACGCGAGAAATACAAAAATACTCAAGATGAAATAAAACCCTCTTATGATTTCTAATTAGGTTGATACTCAAACGTAAACACCTTCAGTTTTCTGTTCATGATTATCCAGAATAGATCAAGAAGTAATATAATTTTTATCTATTTGGATTGATTTTGGTGCACAATGAATATGAGTTAATAATTTTGGTAAAATTCAGAACACCATGTGTTGATTTTGTGGCTCTCATCAGAGCACAATATCAAACACATTCTGAAAACAACGTGTCTACCCACCAGGCACATGCAAAGTACATTTTGTACACATAATGGACACACATTTTGCCCAAGTTAGAAACAATATAGACAGATTGTGGATCAAGGTTCAATTTCAGGTATATATTGGAAACGAAAGACACAATCAAAACACATTTTCGAAACAAAATTGTTATATTTCAGACTCACTATTAGATGAATTTCAGGCCATATTCAGTACACATTTCAATCACCGTTCTGGTCACATTTCCCACTTTTGATGGTCCAAAAATCGACAATGTGTCTCGAAAATGTGTCGTGTCCAAATTACAGTGTGGACACAGCGTCGACACTCCGCCCAAAATGAGTCAGAAATTGTTACTTGGGTTGATCTTACTGTTTTAAATGAAACTTACTATTGCTAGGTAATTCCACAAAATATAAATTTTTTGAAAACTAAGAAAATTTACAATGGTTTCGATATAAATATCATCAGGTCATTTTGACGATGATATTTATATGGAAACAATTGTCAATTTTCTTAGAGTTTCTAAATTTTTTTAAATATATTGTGGAAAAACCTAGAAACAGTAAGTTTCGTTTGAAACAGTAAAATAAGTAGATTCCACGAAGTAAGGGTGGAGCCAGTTAATTTTTTTAAACATTGATCTGTTAATTGTTATTAAAAGTTATGAAATTGAATAGAAATTACTACAAAATATACCTCAAACCCCCTTAACAGTCCCAATGTGCCCCACTCTCCCCTATTATATTTATTAAAAATGACACCCGGATGATTTGCAAATCAAATTCTGTGGATACAAAATGAAAACCGTGATTGTCACGGATTGATAGTTATTGCCATAAAAAATAATTTATTCAACTTTCGTTTTATTGCATCATTTAACTTTGTGCGCTGTAGTTGTTAAATATTCCAAATTGTTTCACGTCCTTTCAACCAACAAACAAACTTCTGAAATTCTGACTAAAAGATAGTCAAGAGTAATCAAAATAAATTTGCAAGATAATGAAAAGTGTAGGTACATAGTTGTTAAAGTTTGCAAACGTCTCGTCGTCGTTTATAAACGGTTTACGTTTAGTGCTTAAGAATAAATTAAAAAAGTTTCCTACAACAAACAAGTTATCAGCGTTCATTTATCATTCGTACACCTCGCGCCAACGTAGCCCGGCTCGACTTGGGCGAGTTTTGGAAAAGACTGTGACAAAATTTGAGTTAGATTTAAAGTGAAAATGTGTTTTTCCAGTTCACCGGCTCGAGCCATACACGGAATAATGGATCAAAATTAAAGCCTCAGCGTTAGAAATATGATGGAAAAACTTTGAAAAACTTGTTATTTTCCGCGCTGTTTTAAAGAATCTCACTTTATTAACTCTTTTCAAACTCGGAATTTCAATTTTCATTTTATCGCTTCTCGGCACGCAGTTTATACCTGAAAAGGGAGACGAATGTTTTAATGCGCTTTATTGAAAATCATTCAGGAAAATCAACTTTCGAAAGATTACTTTGAATCCAGCTGCTGGCACAGATAGTTGGATATGTTATTCCTTCGCAAAATTTTTAGTAGAATGAGCATTTTTTTTAACGACCATGGTGAAATAGTTACAAGATTACTTCCTCTAGCATATAAACTCCATTATTAAATTCAAAATAAATCAATTCTATGCAAAAAAATACGGAAATACCATAAGGAACTGTATAATTGCATATTATATACAAAACATACTGTAATAAATCAACGCCGCCTCTGGTCGAATTTACTAGAAGTATCAACTTGGGTTACATTTTCAAATGAAACTAACTGTTTCTAAATAATTCCACAATATATTTAAAAAATGGTAAAATTTCTAAAAAATTGACAATTGTTTCGATAATACTATCATCGTCAGAATGATCTTGGATATATGGGTACAACAGAAAATGCCTAAAGATTGGAGCGGAAGTATCATAATACCTATACATAAGAAAGGAAACAAAGAAAAATTTAGAAATTATAGAGGAATACCACTTATCAACACAACATACAAAGTATTGGCAACCATACTAGTGAGAAGGTTGACCCCTTATGCGGAAGACGTTATCGGCGAGTATCAATGCGGGTTTCGTGCTGGAATGTCAACGATAGATCAAATATTCACGATCAGACAAATATTAGGAAATAACTGGGAATTCAAACGGGATGTTCACCAAATCTTTGTTGATTTCCAGCAAGCATATGACTCTATAAAAAGAAGCAGGTTGTGGGTGGCAATGCTAGAAATGGGCATCCCAAGGAAATTGGTGGAGCTAACACAAATCTCGCGTGCAATAGTAAAACCTAGTAACTCGAAATTTACATGTTTTCAGAACTGAGGTTTCAAATAGTTTAAATACTAAAACCCATAAGAAAAAATATCTAAACCTAAAATTTGACACTCCTAGGTAATCTTGTACGCTCTATTCAAATTTGATATAATAAATAAGATATTTATTTGTATTAAAATGCTATTAACACATTTATAGTTACTAGAAACAAAAAAACAAAGGCAAATTGGTTTACTACCCTTTTCTATTTGAACATCACTTGATGAGTGTCATTTTGCTGTAGTAAAAGTCAGTAATTCAATTTAGTATATCTCTTATTCTCCTTTTGCCATGGTGGTAAAAGCTAGTAACTAGATCTACTTCCTTTCTTTATTTTTAAGTGTCTTACCAAAAACCAAGCATGTAGACTTCGCCTGAGTATAAGTGAAATCCATTCAATATTAAAATACAGTTAGTTAAATTCAACTTTGTAAAATAGTTCTGAACATTCAGGGTAATGATTAACAAAATAACTTGCCCCTGACAATTCAACAGATATGTAAAGTTAACTAGGTATAAAGGACAAATGAAATTCAATTTTGTGCTACCTTAATTGAAGTCAAATTTTAAATGCCAAAATAAAACTAGTTTTCTATTGATTGAAATACAAAAAGAATGCATTTTAATAGTTCAACAGTTAATAGCACTTTTTATCAAACAAAAATTTAAATTTCAGTAAATAATTTCCCTAGATCTTCATTCTCATCTGAATTTGGTAATTCTTGTCAAAAAATGTGCATTCTGAGTGGCATAAACGGCAAAAGCTCTTTCATAATAGTTTTTTTCTTTTTTGTATTCATACCCCTACTAAGTGTTGCTTTTTTGGTAATTCTAATTTAAATTTAGGCTTAAAGACAAAGGCTTCTTTAAAATCATCATCTTCCAATTTTTCTTTAAAAAAGTGTTTTTTGGATCCTTTTCTAATCTGCACCGACTTGATGTCAGAAAGTTTGTATTGAGTGCATCCATTTTCAAAGAGCCTAAAATCTTCCGCTCTTAGTGTAGTTACAACATTTAATTTATTTGTGGTGGTAACTCTTCTATATTTTCGAAATCCAGAATTTCTTTTGATTTGTTCCATTTCTTGCCGGTGTGGCCATGTAATAAGTCGGCTTTCATGAAACTATGTCCAGATTCGAAGTAGTTGAATGTAATTGTTTCTGGGCCACAGTCTTCGTTAACAAATGTAAAACAAGCAGTCAAAAGAACCCAATTCTTATTTTGAGAGCAGCAATTATCGGCCCAGAAGATAACGTGCTTTGTTGCTGTATCTAATTTGATTATAGCACTGTAGTAAGCCGATGCGACATCTGCAGCCTTCCGTCCAATAATCGCTTCGTGCCAGACTATGCATTTATTTAATCCTGCTGGTTTTAAGTTATCAAATGTTTCATGTAGAACAACTACTGCATAAAAGTCGTTGTCGTTACAATTTTCTTTAAATGTGTCTTGGTTGTACATTCGTCTTGCAATCGTATATCGTTATTTATGTTTTTCATTCTCAGCACAGGTAGGGCATGAAGGATTATTTGAAGATAGTAGTTGCTCTGTTTATTCCGAAGACCTGCCTTCCTGAGAATGATCATGGTTTTTGTAAATATAGCACAAGCCACATTCATCTTGCGACGGAGTTGAAAAACCTATATTTTCTTTGAAGTAAACTTTCCTATACGTTTCGTAGCTGTTGCCAGACTTGTGTGGAACAAAAATCTTTGTGCATTTGGTGTATCGTTATATCCGGAGGAAGATACCTTCTATGAGGTGCATGGGCCAAATTATGATGGCTTACCTGCGGATGGTATGAATCTATATGTTTTTTAATTTCAGAATAATTTGCTTCTGCAATTTCCTTCATTTTATTTGCATGCACTTTTCCCCGTTTATCTTCAAGAACTGGTAGGTCGTTAGAAGTTCTTCTAAGAAAAGATGTAATAATTCCGTCCGTCTTGAAGCCTAAAGTCCCAAGAAACATTGGTTTACAAACTACCATAACTTTTCGTGTTGTACTTTGGTTTGTGCTAGAATTTTCATTAATAAATCGAGTAACTAGGTTTTATTATTATAAATCTAAAGATATTTTAACCGAAAATCACCATACATAGCCATACATTGTTAAGTCGAAAAAAGCTAGGATACGAAGTAGAGTTACTATATTTTATGATAGTAAAATTAATTCATAACTCAACTAAATGCAAAAGGTTTTAAGTAACTAGGGTTTAAGTTGTTATAAAATTATTTCAAGTCGATATACTGAAATAGTATATTAAATAATTCATAAACGGTTTGGCGGACTTACATGTTTTTTATAGCTAATAGTACCACTCAATTAGTAGAAACAGAATATGGACACAAATGTAAAACCTAGTAAGTCAAGTTACTAGATTTTATCAAAGTACGGCAGAAATGTGTGTGGTAAACTCATATGCACAGGTGAGGATAGGAAGCAGAACATCAACTCAATTTAGGGTAACATCAGGACATCAGATTGGCCTTGGACTATGCGGTTGATAAAATAACATAGATACTAACTGAAGGTTTTGTTAAGCAGGGTTGACAACTCGTTTATGCAGATATTTCAACTTATCCAATCACTAACTGGATGTTCTTCATTTTCTTTTAAGAATACAAGTAAATATCTACCGATATTAACAAGGAATATATACAAATATGTAATCAAAGAAAAATAATATACAGTGTGTACATAATGTAACGTAACTTGCTAATACTTCGATTTTCGTTAGGTATACAAAGAAAAGGTTGAATAAAAGTTTATTCAAATAATCCAGACCATCTGCATAAGTCGATTAGAAGTATACAGGGTGCACCGTTGCTCCAAAATAACTTATTAACATATTTTTTTAAATAGTACACCATGTATATATTTTCAGTTTTTCTTAACATAATAAATTACAAATACTACCTTCAAAACCGCAGAATTCTACCTTTAATAATTCCAAAGTTACATTGGTTTGAATCTAAAATTATAAAAAAAAATGTTTATGTCAAAAAGTAGTAGTTTCTTCTGTCATGAATTGTTTTTTAACATCATGAATTATTTCTCATTGTCATTAGTGAAAGATGTTCATTGTAATTAGTTGCTTTTAAAATTTAAGAATGTTTACCGAAGAGGAATGAATAAAGATTCTTATGATGAGAGGTTACGGTGATTGTAAAAGAACTTATGATGAGGTAGCTCACTTATTTAAATATGCTTATCCAAATCGCAACCAAATTACCAAAACTGCAGTTTGGAGGATTGTGAAACTTTTTGAAGAAGTGGGTTCAACTAAAAATCTCCCTAAAACTGGCCGACCAAAGACCGTAACTAATGATGAAAAAATCCTTGGACGTTATGCAAAGCTTTGTAGAAAATCCAAAGGTAGAGGAAGTCCCTTATTTTACATTTAAGATAGTGTTTTCCGATGAGGCTATGTTTATGTTGAATGTTACAGTTAATTGGAGTGATACTAATCCTAGGTGGATGCGGGAACATAGAACACAAAGACCTTCAAAAGTTAATGGTTGGGCAGGTATTATCGGCACCACAGTTATCGGACCATTCTTTGTAGAAAGCAATTTAAACGGACCAAAATATTTAGAATTATTAAGAAATCAAATAGTTTCTGCAGTGAGAAATGCAGTTGGTAAGAATTTTAATGACACTTGGTTCCAGCAGGATGGTGCATCACCACACTTTAGTGTTGCTTTTCGAAATTACTTAAATGAAGTTTTCCAAGACAGGTGGATTGGAAGAAGGGGCACAATTGAGTGGCTAGCCAGATCCCCCGATTTATCGCTTTTAGATTATTTCTTCTGAGTATATCTGAAAAACATTGTGTAGAAGAAAAAACCTGATAATCTGGATGAACTGAGGAATAGAATACTGTTAACAGCCCATCAAATAACAAATCAGCAATTGCGTAATACCATATCAGCTTTTTATAATCGACTTGGATACTGTCAAATAGAAGGAGAAAGACAATTTGAACATCTCATTAAATAAGATTGTATTTTTTTTTTGTTAATTATTTTGGTAATAAAAACGTTCCCGTAAATTATTTTTCTCAATAACTGTAGAACAAATGAGGCTAGAATTATGCGGTCTTGACGGTTGTATTTGTAATTTAATAGATTATGAAAAACTGAAAATATATACATGGTGTACCATTTAAAAATATATGTTAATAAGTTATTTTGTAGCAACGGTGCACCCTGTATACTTCTAATCGACTTATGCAGATGGTCTGGATTATTTGAAAAGAAATGTATTCAACATTTTTTTGTATACCTAACGGAAATCGAAATATTAGCAAGTTACGTTACTTTATGTACACACTGTATATATCATTATAAATATAATTTCATGACATTTTTTCTGGTCCTGCAAAGGAATATATATATGAAATCAAAAGCTGCAATTATCACATCCAAGATCGTGAAATTTCGATGTTCCAGACGTGTTTAACAAATTAACACAGCTTGTAACTGTTACCATTTTCATAGTCTTCAAAATGTTTCTCTCGATCAGCATAAATTATCCACTAATAAACAGAAGTTGTCACCGTAAAGCTAACTCGATGGTGTCTCGTAACTGTAAACTTGAAACACATTAGGCCAGTTTTGAAGTGTTGAAATTGTTTCGCAAATCATTTGTACAAACATTAATTTAGTAATTATAGCAGCTCAAATGAAACTAGTTGTATCAACTAAATTTTGTTCAATTAGATATTCATACAAATAGATTCAACTATATCAAACTTGGAACAATAAATCGGTATAGGAATATGTACAAAACTTAATCAGGAGTAAAGTTGGAAAAGAACGAGTACAATGAAAACGTACGCCGTGTCGTCTAAGTTTACGACAATTTCAACCATCTCAATATAATATTTTTCAAGATCAATAAACATTTGACATTTTTAATTTTGTGTTGTTCTGATTCCATTAGAAAGAAATGATGAACCATGGTTTGAAGCGGTTACGAAATTTACAAATACAATTAAATGCATCAATAATTAAATATGTATTTAATAATTAAATCTTATTAGGAACTAATATCGTAGATAGAATCAGTTGTATCCTGATATATGTTTTTCCTACGCATATATACAGAATTTGGATCACGGAATTTTTAGAACACGATGTCCACGTTATCGTGTCGACAACACCTCGTACTAATGTGGCTTCATTGACTATATTGTCAGTAAATCTTAATTCTTAATAAATGGTAATTTTATATTCCCAATTAGGTATTCCTATAAAAAAAACATCCTATAACATTCAACGTGGAGGTAATGATGGAGTAATCATTGACTTATTCTTTTTGTATCATCACGCGTCTACACAGATGCTATCCCATTATTGATTGTACATATTTATTTATTCTTCTCGCAAAATCTGAAATGGCAATGTACTATTATTGATTGTTTTTTACAAATATGCGAAGCCCTTGGCGGTCGTTCTGTGTTCGCTTATTTTCCCCTCCAAAGTTATGATCGCTCTTCTTGTGCCTGCAGCCTTGCTAGTGTCAAACTGATAGTTTTCAATATACTCGTACATTCCTCATTCATTCTCAATTACTCTCGATGCTGTGTGGAGATGGGGTGACTAGTGGAGAGGAAACAGTCGAGTCAGATTTTTTTATACGATTAAAAATGTGTTTTTAAATGAATCTCACGGTCTCTAGTTAATTCCACAATATAATAAAAGTTATTGAAAATTATAAAAAATTGACAATTGTTTCGATAAATCAATATCATCGAAACAATTGTCAATTTTTTAGAATTTTCAATAACCGTGAGTTTCATTTAAAAACACTAATATGAGCATATTCCACGAAGTAAGGGTCGAGACAGTTAATTTGATTAAAAATGTCTTTATTTTTGAATTTTGGACTGTGTATGAAATGTTTATGTGGTGCTGTGTATTTCTTGTATTGTTTGTGAAGTTGTTTTGAAAGTACTCCCCAAAGGCATATGCAATATCGGATTTTTGTGTAACTGTTCTATCATTCGATATGATTTTTGAGATCTCTTCTTTTTTGCCTTTCAATTTCCTGGTAACTTTCCATAATGAGTTGTCTCTGGGCGAAAGTTTATCTCGGTATATTTTCCAGGTATAGTTTCGGTATTCTTGTATTAATATGTTTATAGTATTTTGTTAGTGTTCTAATATTTGTTTGTTATTATCATCTCCCATCTCTGGATGATTGCCATCTGCAGCGAATTTTGTTCCTATATTTTATTAATTATATTATGTAGTTGAGAAGGATGTTGTGATTTTGTGGTTTGGGTTTGAAGGTTGTGGTTATGTTTCTTGCTGTGATGACTATATTTTGAAGGTTTTGTATTATGTTTGTTAAATGATTGGTGTCTCTAATTTTGTCTGTAATTGTTAAAGATTCGTTTATGTGTTTTCTGTATTGTGTTCAGTTAGTGGTTGTGTAATCGTGAATATTTTGAGGAGTAGGGTGTAGGGAATGTGTTATTTTTAGTTCGAAAAGGATGGAATCGTGATCACAATTGAGGTCTGGGATGGTTTTTAGTTTGGTGATTGTGTTTTTATTGTGGCCAATGGCTAGGTTTATTGTGCCGAGTTATTGCAGAACCTTTGCCGAGTATTTCCATTTGTGTTTGAGTGAGTGGCATAGGAGACCCATAGTGGATGCTTACAGTTTAAGTCGCCCACTATGAGAACCCTATTGTGTGTCTTTATTATATTAGAAAAAATCTGCATCAGTTAATTTATTGAATGGGTGGCTGTATGCCCCGACGAGTTTGAGTTTGTTGTTAATTAGTAGAGAGAGAGGGAGAGAGAGAGAGAGAGAGAGATATGCTCAATTGAAAAATTATTTGTTTGCAGGAGTTGAAAATTTATGTCTGTTCTTATTAATACTACGATACCGCCCCCGTCGACATCTGCGGGGCGGTCTTGTCTAAGAAGACTATATTCGGGATTTCTAAAGTTCACGAATTTATTTGGTTTGAGAAATGTCTCGATTAGGAAGAAAATATCTGGTTAATGAGCGTCGAGAAAATGTCTGATAAGATGGTACTCCATCTACATTACAGAAAATTATTTTGAGAAAATTTCGTTCTTGAATTCCTATTTTTCCACATACCCGTCTAGATGTCATATTTGTCTATACCTTGAACAAAGTTATTGTACATCGTAAACTTTTCGAGTTTATTTGTAGCTCTCTTCATCTCGTGAAGCAGATCGGCTACCGCTCTGGTTAGTTCGTCCAAGTTCGAATTTTGTGATATCTGTTGTTTGGGGATTGGCTTCTTGATTAGGGCGGGACTGGATGGTGATGTTCCGTTGTGTTACTCTCATTGTCTGCTTGGGGGGTAGGCTTGGGAAGTCGTCTTTTTCAGCTCGAGTGTTCTTGTTCCAGGGGTTGATTGTGGGAAGAAGGGCTGGTATGTATCTCATACCTTCTGTTCTTTTATTTTGATTTCCGTTCTTCGTTGATCGAGTCACTCTTTTCGCTCAACATACTCAGGACAGATCTCTCGTGCCCCCACAACTGACAGATGTGGCATTGGATTATTGTTTTGCTCTGTCGTCTGAATTTCCACTGGACTCTAGTATACTCTATTATCCTTACATTTTTGTTTAGATAATCGAGAGTTATTTTGGAATCCGTAACCACTAGATATAGTGGTCTACCTTTCGTGGTCATTCGAAATATGTCTTTAATTGTTAGTTTGTAAGCTGTAGTGAGTACGTCTTTCATTTCATCGAGTTGAATACCCTCGGTTAGCCCTCTCAGGACGAAGGCATGGTTTTTTCCTCTCTTCTTGAATACGTATGAAATGGTATTTTTTCAGTACGGAGAGCCAATTTCAAATTTTCAAAGTCAACAACATTTTTAGTAAATATAATAGTCGAGTTTCCGGTATATTTCATCTCGAAGATATTTTTGATTTCCTTCTTAGTCTCTACACCATTTCCCGATGCGCTAAGACGTTTCCGTCTATCACGATCAGGGGACATGCTGTATTGGTTTTTTTGCTTGAGGTTGACGCATCTATTGCTTTCTTCTATTTGTTTTGGTGTCAATTTATGTCTTCGTCTGATGTTTCTGATACAGAGTTGTATTTTCTGATTTTGGTTTTTTCCTCTTTTTTTTGTGAGGGTGCAGCTGCTTGAATTTCATCCTCTGATATTTCAGATAGTGAGTCATATTTGTTATCAGTGCTCGTAGGCTGATGAGATTTTGTTGTCTGTTCTATGAGAGCTGTAAATTTGGTGAATTTTTTAGGTTTAATGAAACCCGGGGGCGTAATATCAGCCACTTCCATTTGGCTGCCCTGTGGTGTGATCTTAATGACATTTATGTCCTCATTTGTTTTTCTCGTCATATCTAATTTTTTAGCAATTATTTGTTTTGGGTTTATAATCAATTTTTCGTATTGAGATGTAAAGCTAGATGTATTGTTAGGGGTGCATTTTTCAATTTCGACTTCTTGAGCCCATGTAAGTCACGGTGTTGAGTGTACCTGGGCTTGGATTGTTGTAGGAATTTGTCTGTTAATTGCGTTTTGAGAATCGGAATTAGCGTCGCTAAATTGATCGCCTATTGCATCCTCTTCCAAGTTTGGGATATTATTTGAATTTTGAATTAGATCCGTCCTCTCCGGGGTAGTCGTCTACGACAGGTTGGAATAGATAGATTGTGCTGGTCTGAATTTAGAATAAAGTTATTACTTACATTATTTCTTAAATATATTCTTCAATTTGAGAATATTTCAATAAATTTTAAATTGGTAATTTAATAAATCCCAGTGGACAATAAAAATAACAATGCACATTCATTTTCTGTAGGTAATTATGGTTCGTCTTAATTTTTTCTTAATATGCATTCTTTTATTGACTGTTCGTTTGTTTCTCCATTGTGCTAGAGAAATACATGTTAACCAACTGGAATAATTTAAAGCCTAGATTTTAATAGTTTTTATTAACGCACTTTTGGATATTTCGAATCTAAAAAAAATTTGATATTGTTTGTATCATTGTTTTTGAAGCCATTTTTCCTTTGGAAACCACGAAAACGAAGGTGTGTATTGTATTGTTTGAAGAACGAGAAGGATTCGGTGCTTTGTGCGAGTTATTTTCTTGGTTTCATTCTCATTTACCCTAATTAGGGGATAAAATTTGCACAAATTGTTTGGAAATCCGACTATTTTGAGGAAGCAATTAGTTCGGAAGTCGATTTTCCGCCGTTAAGGTATATTATTTTGCACTGGAACCACGATTCACTAAGATCGAATCAACTTTCTTTCAACACCTGCAAGAATTCGCCATTTTATAAGCGTATTGGTGGAGGCTTTTGATTGATTAATTCCACGTGGCTGGATATTGAAATTTTGAGAACCCTCATTGATAAATTAAGGTGAGTTATTTTTAGTTTTCACAAATTACTTTATAGAGATTGATTATTTTCTCTCCTTGTTGTAGGGTTTTTATTTTTTGTTTCCTACTTCTACGTTTCATATTCCCGTCTATTTTCGACCTGCTATATACTATTATTCTATTTCTTCCCGGCCGAGACAACCCCTGAAGATTTACCAGATATCTACTCCCGATTGTGACCTTGTTGACGTTTGGTTGGAACTCAAAACGTGCCATCCAGCTAAGTATAACAGAGAATTAAGTTTTGTTGAATCACCTCTTAATAAAGACTTATATTATCGTTTTATGATTCTCATTATCATTCGTGATTATTAAGTGATTTTCTATTAGTTATATCTACTAATATTAATTTGTATGCTAGTACAATTGAACATTTGCGGCTTGATTTGGGCTGGAATCCCATATCAAACCATTGATAAGTGTGGTATTTACAATGTTTTAGATAATTATTCGGCTTGTGATACTTATAGATACAGGGTACATACATGTAAAGCTCGTATGATCATACCACGCTATAACTCCTAAATCGATTACTCTTTTGTTTTATACCTACGATATTTTTGTATTGGTAATTGATATTTGACTTATTTTCTTTTGTGTTTACTTGTAACAGGAGCTTCGTATTGCCGATTTCCTTATTAGCAATAAACGATTGGCCTGTACTAGTTGGACTATTTATTTATTTATACGTTAGTTGTATACATATATTTTTCCGCGTTTTGGCTACTTCTATAACGTTTTTTTACGATAGCCTTCAGCATTATAGTTTCTAAAATTCGGTTGCGCCTATTCACGGATTTGACTTAACTATCTGACCAAGGAAACAATAAAACAAAGAACCCCATATTATTCCCTGAGGTATAGTTCTTCATTATTTTTCCCCAGATATGGTTTAATCACTGTAATTCTCTTATTTAGCACGAATAATCATCGGCGATAATGCCTTATATGAGCAGCGATTATTTATTTATTTTTGTACTCCAATATTTCTCAAAAGAAACTAGTTTGATATTTTTTGTGACTATGGATAACGGGTATACCTACGATATTATTCGGATAGTTTATTTCAGTATACTGTGAAAATTATATTTTAGTAATAACTTGTTGTAGTCATTGATAATTTTGTCTCCTTATATTTTCTCTCAAGAACACTAGTAACAATCGACTTTTTGGGTAAAGGTTAATTACATAATGGTTGATATATCCACTGGTAACCATAGCTAACCTTAATAATTCTTTAGTTAAGGTTAGAGCTTAAGACTCTAATAAGATCCAAATTGGAGTGCGGTTCTATACACCTTTCTTCGGTGTTTCCTAGACACTTTCTTTGTATTGCTCCTATACTCTCAGAATATTTGTATAATATAGACACTTGTTTAATGTATCACACTTTTTATCGAGTTTTAAGTTCTGTGGATTTTGGTTGAAATCAGTTTCAATGTGTATTGTTTCGGGATCTTCTCCAATGTATACTAATTTAAGATAGTTTCTATTTTTTAATTTAAATTCTAGTTTTTTATCTCTGATTCTTCTTACCTCTTCAGTGTATTTATTATGAGTGTCTATATTAATTGCTGAGAGACGTGGTTCGTCTTCAACATTTGGTGAATTTAAATTTTGTTCCGTTCACTTTTTTTGAAACAGTACTTAGTTTGTCAGAAAGTTTTTTATGTTTAATAGTTTAAGATTTGAACGCACCTTTTTTATTGTCTTTTTAGGGGACGTTTTCACTTTTACCGGGTAATTTTTTTGGTTTTAACACTTATGTTTTTATCACTTATTAAACTTTCTGATGTGAATATATCAGGCTTTTGCGAGTTCAACTTTTGTATTTTGTCGCGTAAACGACGAGTGTACTCTGTGAGATACGGAGTATCCGTAATTAGGGGTGATGATCCCGGAGAGAAATCTATGAATATTGACTCAATAGTTTTCTTTTGAACAAACCCTTTCACTTTATCGACTTTTTAAATTATTAATACTTATTATTTTCCAATACGTAAATTCAACAATGGCACCTGAATGTAGCATGGAAGTCGTCAGATAGTTCATTCCTGAACTAAGAAATACATAAAATGACGATGAACGTAATGCTCCAAATTAGAATGGTATGGTCTGATATAACCTGCTGTTTTTTGCTAATACAACTTTTGAAGATTTCTCCGGTTCCAATAGTGTCCTTTATTCTCGAAACACAGAAAATGCTAATCCAAACAACCCCCCTTGCTCTTGATATACTATAATTGAATATTCTTTCCACATATCCCTTTTCTGGATTACCTGGCAAGTGTTTCATGACATATTCACTAAGTGCCATCGCTTTATCACAGAATATCATATACGGTACCATCACGTCGTATGTTACTAACGCTGTCATTGAAAATGGATAACTATAAATACAAAATTATTCATAATTCATGAACAAATTCTGCTAGTAACTAATCAAGTGCTAATGCATTGCAAATTACTAATTCCTAGAATGTTTTTATTTTAAAATACCTTCATTTTTTATTGGGTAAGGAAGTAACTAAATAAAGAATCAAATTAGTGAATTTTTCAATTTATTTTCTGAAATTCAAAACATCGATTGTTACTATTTAAAAAAATATTCTGTCCAAATTTTTATGGGACAGTTTATTACTGTGATCATTAGTTATATGGCCAACTTTTGAAAACATTATTCCTGATGGGACGTGGCTGGCACGGAAGAATACTTATACCTAAAGCACTATTGAGACATTTCTAGGAATTTAGTGGACTTTCTAGTCTGATTATAATGGACATATCAGGATAATTTTTAACTAAAACATGAGTTGCTGAATGTGGCCTCGTCTGTAAGACCAGCCGTTAACTTGATGGTAGATCGGTTTTGGGCATCTGCACTATTTGAAGTAATTCCAAAACCTGATTTTTTATATCTGGGATCAAAAAAAAATACATTAGCACATTTCATTACTAATTTATTCGAATAAATTCATTCGATGGTTAGATTCATTCAGTTAGTAATTATTCGGTAGAAAATTTATTCGATGGTTCCCATTACTAGTTCAGACTAGTACTAGGCGCGTTCAAGTGTTGTATTTATTAATATTAAAAAGGTTCTTTATTTTTAGTTGTTAGCCCTTTTACATAGAGAATACAAAATACATGTAAAATGTGTGCCGATGCTCTGCCCGTTTTTCATCCTCTTTGTGTGTCTACTCCTGTAGTACTATGGCTCCTTGCCGTGGCATCATCCATAGCTATTCATTATATACAACAACTTTGTCCCGTAATGTGTTTATGACTCCTAGCATATTTCGGCTGTGTATTCCCTGAAAAGTAGCTAAATAACAGGGTCTCAAAACGATATCGGGTTTAGTTTTCGAGGAAGCAACATGACTGACGTTGATTTTGAATATTTTATTTATTATCTATTTGGATTGATTTACACTTATGTGGAGTTAATCAACCTTGTTATGTAATAAGTGTTCCATGCAGAAGTCTACACCCACTATCTCGGATGTCTCCTGTGCGATTTGCGTCTCTGGGATTCTTACGAAGATTTTCTGGCAGACAGTAATTATAAAAATTCGACTAGATTTTTGTTATAAAGTCTTTGATAGTGGGCGTGTCGGCTTTGTCATGTAACCAAGAGTTTTTGGGTAGTCTGGGATAGCAGTTATGTTCCATTGCCATCCGTAAACACTTGTTTTAAACAACTTGCAGGGAGTGGAAATTATGTTTAGTCCCGTTATAATAAACGGGTTCTGCGTATGTAAGTATACGGCGTATAATGTATTTGTATGTGAGTATTTTGTTATGACTTGTTAAGCTACTGTGTGTACAAATGAGAGGATACAGTTTTCCCATTGCAGCCTTGGCCTTGCGTACCTGTTGCATAACATGTGCTTTCGCATTTGTATTGCCTTGAACCGTATACCCTGAGTCTTTTAGGGTACTACTTGGCTGAATAATATGCCAATCTACGCATAGCTGAGATTGCAATTGAGTGTTTTTTTAGCTACTCTCTTGAGTAATAAATACTCCGTTTTGGATGCATTAATAGCTAATTTGTGTTCGTGTAAACATGGTAGAATTATCGTGTTTATGAGCTCCATCAAGCTGCCCCCCCTCGGTTAGATTTTTGTTACCAAAATGCTAGCACACATAAAGGGCACCTAGCACAACAATTTTTATAGCTAGCACACCAACAGCTCACAATAAAAATGCTTTTGAATTCGGGTGAGGCCAGGTTAACGCTAAACCCCCTCCCCCCCCCCGGTTGGAATTTTTCGCCAAAATGCTAGCACAGATAAAGGACACCTAGCACAACCTAGCACACCATTTTTTATAGCTAGAACACCAACAGCTTACAATAAAAATGTTTTTGAATTCGGGTGGGGCCAGGTTAACGCTAGACCCCCCCCCCGGCTGGAATTTTTTCGCCAAAATGCTAGCACGGATAAAGGACAGCTAGCACACCATTTTTATAGCTAGCACACCAACAGTTTACAATAAAAATGTTTTGGAATTCGGGTAGGGCCAGGCTAACGCTAGCCCCCTCCGGTTGGAATTTTTTCGCCAAAATGCTAGCCCAAAGAAAAGACACCTCGCACAACCTAGCACAAAATTTTTAATAGCTAGTACATCAACAATGCTTTTGAATTCAGGGGGTGGAGGGCGTCTGCAAAATAATGCTATGGTTACACGAAAGAATGAAAATGTTGGATGTGTTTGTCCCTAAACATCATTTTCCTATAAAAAATGGCCCCTAAACAGATGTTGCCAGATTGTGCGTGATATATATATTTTCCCATCTAGCCAGGCTATTTGATTAATTAATAATTAACTATTATTTAATTAATAATTATCTATTTATTTTCAATTAATGCTAAAAAACGGAAGAATACAAAAAACCTTCACTTTTAAAAATAATAGTAATTTTAATAAAACAAAATAATCAAATTCAACCATTTAGGCACGGAATCAGAAACAATCCGTGCACGAATAAGTTGCAAATTACGTCACACTATAAAAAAGGCAACGACAAACGTTTGCGTACAGACATGTTGGATAAATAAATGTCCAAAAAAGCGAAGCCGTGTTGGATATGTCCTTTGGACAAAGTTGTGCAATCTGGGAAGATGCGGCTGAGATATCTAATAATGTTCCAATATATTGAGAATACATGTTTTAAACTGATCGTGGTTCACTGTAGTCCTTATTTAAAAGAAACACTCAAACTTTATATTTAAATTTGCCAGAATATTTATTGCCGAAGTTGATGGTTAATTAACCATTGTAATGATAACATAAATATTGCATTTCACTATCAGATTTTTTTTAAATTCCCATGTTTTCTTAGAACGTGCTGCTTTTAATTCTTAGAGCCGGTTAATCAGAGCTTCAAATATTTCTGTGACATATCATAAGATACCAACACTACTATGTATTTTTCAAAGTTCTTACTATGTAACTGGCAATGTATGTTTGTTCGGTTGCAATCTTGCAACTCAGTTTTGAAGCAGATATCTTAAACCGATTGACTTGAAATTCTGTATATACGTCTAGTTTGCATGCCAATCCATGATTAGGTATATGACGTCATTCTAAATTCAACATGACGGATCACCAAAATTGGCGGACTAAAGAAAGTGGACTAATTTTTTTGCTTTCTTACAATATGGGTATTAAATGGAAGGCAGCAAAATTGATGACATAGGTATTTTTATTTTTCTAAAAACTAGGTATAATCCATCTGAAGTTCTCATTGGACTTTTTAAAAGGGTCGTTAAACCAAGTCTTTGGTTAAAATTTGAATCATTTTTATAATGCCGTTTTTATGGGTCTTAGAGTAAATAAAATTCTTGTAGGTACATCCAAACTGGCCGAATCAGATTTTTGAGTTAAGAAAGGGTTTACCCGAAGGTCTGATGGTTGTTATAATATGTATTCTTTCTAATAATATTACAAGCAACATGGGCTATATAAGTAAAACTAATGATCTAACTATTTTCATGAGTGTAATTCGATAGAATATTTCTCGATTAGACGACATAAAACTGTATTAATGCGAAATTTATATTATTTAAACAACATTACATGGTACTTGAAGGTACTTGAAGAATCGTTTTCAAACCGTGTCATTTTTATGATATTTTAAATTAAAATTATGATAATAACAATTGTTACTTAGACGTTACTTAGATACGGACTTAAAAGGGAAATTATCGGCACTGCCGGAGAGTTATCTCCGAAAAGAAGTTGTCTCCGAAAAGATCCTGCTTCATTTGGAATTTTTACCATATGAGTGGAATATTCCGAAAATTTTTCGTAATTACAGTAAGAAACAATTAAACCAGCCGTATGACATATATATTCAACCTATTCATTTATCCATCTATTTATTCATCGAGTAAGTATAGCGTTATTTCACTGACCTCCGTCCCACTCCCCAGAATTAAAAGTGTAGTTGCTGTGCTAGCTATAAAAAATGGTGTGCTAGATTGTGATAGGTGTCCTTCGTTTGTGCTAGCATTTTGGCGAAAAATTCCGACCGGAGGTAGCTAGCGTTAACCTGGCCCCTCCCGAATTCCAAAGCATTTTTATTGTAAGCTGTTGGTGTGCTAGCTTTAAAAAATGGTGTGCTAGGTTGTGCTAGGTGTCCTTCATCTGTGCTAGCATTTTGGCTTGAAAATTACAACGGGGGGAGGGGGGGGGCTAGCGTTAACCTGGCCCCACCCGAATTCAGAAGCATTTTCATTGTAAGTTGTTGGTGTGCTAGCTATAAAAAATGGTGTGCTAGGTTGTGCTAGGTGCCCTTTATGTGCTGTGGCTACAAAACAAGTGTCGTCGGCATACATTGCAGTTAACAAATGTGGGGAGGTTGGGAGATCGTGGATGAATAGGGAGTATAGGAAAGGTGATAATACAGAGCCTTGCGGTACTCCAGCCTTCATTGTGTATGGTCCATCTGAATAATTGTCTATTTTTGAGTAAAATTTTGAATTTGTTAAATAAGAGTTCAATATTTTAATTAAATAGTTCGGAATTTCGATTTTTATCATTTTGTTAATTAAACCCTCGAGCCATAAGGAGTCAAAGGTCTTATGTATATCAAGTGTGACCATAATGGCTTTATCTTTTCTTTGGAAACCCTTCCTGATATAATTAGTTACCCTAATTATTTGAGCTACCGTGCTATGGCCGCTTCTGAATCCGTATTGCTCTGAGGGTAGAATGTTTTGTTTATCGATATATTGTCGTAGTCTATATTGAATTATTTTGTCTATCACCTTTGCTATGTTGTTGAGAAGGGAGATTGGCCGATAGCTATCTACATAACATGATTGTTTATTTCCCTTGACAATGGCAATGACGTCGGCTATCTTGAGCATATCGGGATATTGCCCTTTTTTGATGATAAAATTTGCTATGTGTGTTAGTTGTACTATGGCTTTTTTGGAATGTTTTTCAGTAGTATGTTATGTATCGTGTCTGCTCCAGGGGCTGTTTTGTTTTTAAGCTGTTGCATGGTGTTATATATTTCAGTACATGTTAGATCATTTGTGTTAATTGTGTTGAGCGAATTAATGTATTGTTTAACCATGTGTGTTATGTTTTGATGATAATATGTATGTTGTGTGTGATTAACAAAGTTGCTGTGAAAATACTCTCCGAACTGTTCTGCTATTTCTGGGGTATTATAGTAAGTTTGACCATTGTATGAAATTTTATTTATCTCGTTATATTTATTTCTAAAGTGCCGGGCGATTTTCCATAATGAATTATCGTCAGGTTTTAGCGTTTTTGAAAATGTTGACCATTCATTATTTTTATGTTCTTTCATTAGCTGATTTATTAGTTGTTGGTACCGTTTAAGTTCTTGGTGATAATTTTGCTCTCTGGTTTGTTGCCATTTTTTTCTTACTTTATTTTTTTCGTGAATTAATTGAATTATATTATCAGGTAGAGTGTTTTTTTTCTATGTTTTTTTTGTAGTTGTAGATTGTTCTCTCGTGTTGATTATTAGGTTTTGAAAGTTTGTTATTATTTTAGATAGTTGGTTTACGTTTCGTATATTATCAGTTATTATTAAATTCTCATTTATATATTTTATTAATTTATTCCAATTCGTTTTTTTGTAGTCATATATTTTGTTGTTGTTGGGGTTAATATTATAGGATAATTTTAGGTTGATTAGGACGGGATCATGGTCAGAGCTTAGGTCAGGGAGGGTTTTAATTTTATTTATATAATTTATGTTTTTACCGATCGCTATGTCCAGTATACTGGGTTTGTGGTTTACTGCAAAAGGGTGATATGTAGATTCTACAGTGTGATATACGTTGCAGTCCGTATTGTCGCAGAACTTCATGAGAGTATTTCCATTCGCGTTTGGGTAGTTGGCGTATTGATCCCACTGCGGATGTTTACAGTGGAGATCACTAACTACCAAAACTTTGTTATGTGTAGTAAAAATGTTGTGTAAGTCTGTAAGTGTGATACTATTGCCGGGCGGATTGTATGCTAAGACAATTTTAATTTTGTTATCAAAAAGGATCGCAATATTCTCAATTGATGTATTGTTTTGTTGCAGGTCTTTGAATTTTATGCATTTTTTTATTAATAATGCGATCCCGCCCCCGTTGGCAACACCGGGGCTGTCTTGTCTATATAGACGATATTCTGGGTTTCTAAAGTTTAGTGTTTTATGTTATTTGAGTGTTGTACGCGTATCCTTCTGTACACGTAGCCGGGTACGCGTACACTGGAAAGCGCAGTCCGTAGGAGGCTTTAGATATCTTTGATCGTCGACCGTATCGTCTCACAACCTCGTTTCTCCAATTTTTTTCTCAATGAAGGCTTTTTTTGATACACTATCTCTTTTCAAGATTATCGCTTCTTTGTTTGTGTTCATTTGCGTAGCCGACGACGGAGTTGTTATTGTAAGGTAAATCCTTATTTTCGCTAATTCCTTTGAATGTCCTATTCTATATTTTTTCTCTCTCTTATTATGAATTATAACTTCCAGATTTTCAACGAAAATTCTACCTTTCACATTCAATAAAAATCATAGATTCTTTTTCTAACGCTTCATTTCCTAACTGTGTATGTAGGTTTGTTTCCCTTCATATTCAGGCCATAATCTTTTGATTTATCTGGTAGCACGTCAAATATTTTTGTGCCTTCTGATTCTGTGTACTAACAGAATATGTCAAATATTGGTGATCCTTAGTTACTTGCTTTTTTTATTAAGGCAAATCGCTTCTCTTCACTTGGAATCATTCCGTCTACACAAATTCTTCTGATTATTGTTTTACTGTTTTGAATTTGACCCACATTTTCTTGTCTATCCTAGGTTTTTTTAGCAGTTTGATACCCATTTTTTCTGTTGGTCTTTGCACTATATTCTCTTCAATGGTCTTTTCTTTGTCCAAATAATAGCATCCTTGTTCACTTGATACGTCTCATGAACTTACATATGGCTGGCAAAAATGTTCCTTTTTCATTCCAAACTGAACCTCTAGCTTTAGTTTTTAAACGAAACAATATTTAACCAAATTCTTGTTTTTCTCTTCGCCATTTCCTCAAGTATTTTTTGCCATATTTTCGAGTTTTTATAATTCCCTTCTTTCCAAGTTTTCACCTGCTGAATGACTGTTTCCAAAATTCTTTGTTCACAAATTTTCTTTGAGCTCCTGATATACACAAACTGGTCTATATGGGATATGCAAAGAACAACCGAGATTGTTGATTTCAGAGGGTAGTTAAACCTAAACTGAACTAAACAAGTGAATGCGGCACGTGACAAGAATGCCAACTACATTTTACTGTGTCACCGGATGTTGCCAGGATCTTTGCAAACAGGATGCTAACAAAAATTCTCGACACAATTTATATCAGTATCAAATTATTTGAATAGATCACAACATGTGGTAAGTTGAGTTAGGAGAGTTTTTACACTGGAAGGGATCTTTAATGTAAGGGATTTTGAGTCCTGTAAATTCACAGTATATAAAAACAAGGATAACTTCATCATTCACTGTTTTTCAGTATTTTTTTATACTTCAGAATTTGTTTTAATTAAATCTACATCTTCATAAGGGACAGTGGAAAATAAAGAAAACGAAATAAGTTATAGTATCTACAATTATTAAAATAATTCATATATACTATGTCGAATATTTTTTTGTATTTAGGGCAATTAGAAACACTTTTTTCATTGGTTATCAATAAATAAGTAGATAACACTAATTTTTAGTCAGCGTAGTCACAAGATGTAACAGTGATATTTTTGAGTTAAGCTTGTATTATATATATATATTAACATAAAGTGAAACCTGCAACACCCTGTATACAGAATTATTAATAAATAGACTATATATTTCAAGTAATCAAAATTTTTGGAATTTGAATTTTTTTCAAAAATGATCTAAAAAGGAGACAATCTGTACTATTTACTATTCAATAGAGAAAGCATATAAAGGATCTAACTGTATGATTATAGAGAATAATTAAAATAAGCTTTATAAGAATATAGGTGACATAAAAACAACTTCCATATTTAAAAGAGAGAATTTTGAAACGTTTGTTGCATATGAATGAAATAATAATAACCCATTATTCTTATTGTCAAAGTAAATTAATATTGTGATTTGTTTTAAAGAAGTGAATATTAGGGTTTGAAGGAAGTTTTCAATAAGATTATATAAGTATTTAAAATATGTGAATGTAAGAAGTAAAATGAAAAACATTAACTCTATGGAATATGACATTTGTTGAACGATTTGACATTTTGAATAAATAATTTAGAAAACAAGAACTGTCATTTAGTAAATTTATTGAAATACAAATTAAGGGACAAATATATGAGTTATAATCGTTTAAGAGGCTCAAACCAGAATGTTTTAAAATGATGGATGGACAATCCACTATTTGAAATGAAATCTTTCAAATAAGAATTTTGATAACCAATTTTGATTGGTGGAATGCTTTTAAGATATATTTATCAGCGACAAGTAGGTTGCTAATAATAATAAAAAAATTGAATGGGAACAGTTTTGTTGATTATACAGTCTATTGACTAGGTACTTTTCTTTTTGGGTAGAAATTTTTAAGAAGCAACATCTTTTGGAGAAAAATTTTTGAAACTTTTAAAAAAAAACAATAATTTGGCATTCTAAATCAAAGAAAGAAATACATTATACTTGAAAGCTAGAGTAATATATTTAAGCAAGCAGAAGTACACATTATAGGAGATTGGTAATTATATTTGAATACTAACCATAAAATTTATAGATGTAATTAAGTAAAATATTTTATGGTGGAACGGTGTCTCCACCATACCTTTTAGAAAGCTTTGGATTATGTGATTTGATTAAAATGTATTGATGTGGACGAAGTATAGCACTGTTTCTGGATATTCTGCAAACTGGACAAATGGTATGGAATTTTCCAAGAGGTAACCTGAAACAAAATAAGAAACATTTATTGATGTGCATTAATTGAACTATACAGTGAAAAAAGGTATTTAAAACTATTTAATTATATAAAAAGAAGTTAGAGTAAACTTACCCATTTAGTGCAAAGAATTGAACTTTGATGTTAAAAAGACGCTTATGAGTTTTATCTTCCGCCATTTTCCTATCATAGACGTTTATATAACGGATTTCGTATTATAAGATTTGTATTAAAAGTTGCCTATTTTGAATTAGATATAGAAATTGTACTTCATTGAGTGGATGACTTTATTTGAATGAATGATCATAATAGAAAATAGGTTTTCATTAATTTATGTCCTTGTAAAAGAATAATGTTTTTCTATTTGAAGAACATTGTGAAATTATTTTCTTGAGATTTTTCATTTCTCTATGGTGATTGCTCCATCTAGTTTAAACATTTGGTAGCTTTAAACTGACATCTATGAACCGTGGAGAGGTTCAGCATTAAACACAGGACCGTCTATAGAATTTTTTTGGAAACAATAATAAAACAAGTATATTTTGATAAACAAAATTTTTATTGAAAGGTAGGAATGTTATTTGAATCTCGGCGCTTATATTAGAAATTGAAATTGTTTTTGTTTTTCTACATCTGAACCTTACTCTGAGGTTAGAGAGTTTCTCATGCAAAGAAATAATTATTTTACAAGTAAATCTTAAATATTTCAATATACCGGGCAAATAAAAATTAAATATCAACAAAATTAAACTAAAAATAAGAATTCATAGTATTTAAACTTTTTAAACATTCTCTCTCTCCCCATTCTATTCACATATATATATATATATATATATATATATATATATATATATATATATAATCTGAAAACCCATCTACCACTTAGTGGTGTAGGGTATTGTGTTTACTTTCCTTTCACGAATTCTTTCCTTTCTTTTCTGTTCAGAGCAAAGTCCTTGGCCTCGTTCCAATTTCTTCCTCCTTTTTTCAGTATTCCAGCAATTACTTTATCCCACGTTTTCCTTGGCCTGCCTCTCTTAATCGGTCTCCTTCATCTATACGCTTTAAATGTTCCCACCATTGCAGTGGTCTTTCTTCTATAAATTCTAAAGTAGATTGTATCTTTTGGACTTTTATTATATCTATGGTTTTCATTCTTCCCTTTTTTGTTACATCTATTACTCTTCTTAGATTTCAGTTCTGTAGCCCTGTTTTTATTGTTTCATGCTGGACATTCTCTTTTTTTTGGTGTTTTATTTATGTATCTTTCCATTTCGTCTTGTTTAAATTTGGATTTTACTACAAAATGATCACTGCCGATTTGTGGTTCTCTCCTTACTATTGTGTCTTTTATCAATTTTTGGTATTGTCTTTCAATTAGTATATAATCTATTATGGATTTTTCGTTTCTGCTCTTTACTTCTCTTGTGTATTTGTGCATGTGCTTATGATGGAACCATGTATTAGTTATTATCAAATTATTTATTAGACCATAATCAAGCATTCTCCTCCCATTATTATTCCTAACGTTTTCCCCATATGCTCCTATAATTGATTTATATCATTCATCTTTTTGAGCGACTCTACTGTTAAAATCACCTATTATGTACAGTCTACCTTCTGATTTTTCTATTATCTCTGTCAATTCATGCCAGAATATTTGCTTATTATCCGCTTTATCATCTTCCTTTGGTCCGTATACTACTATTATTGTTTTCTTTTGGCCTTTCTCCGTTTTTATCTCTACTGGTAATAACCGTTCTAAACATGCTTTCCAGCTTTATATTTGTGATTCTAGTTTTTTATGTATTAAAAGTCCGCTGTATATTATTATATTATCTTTTGCTAGTTTTTGTATTCCGTGACCCTTTTTTTGTTTCTGTTATTCCTAGTATGTCAACCTCCATTTTTTTGAATTCTATTTCTTCTCTTTTGATACTTTTTATATTCCATGTCGCTATTTTCCATATTAAACAGTTTTTTGTTCTCAATTGTTTTTTATTATTAGTTTTACTATTCATATTATTATTCTTATCACCTTGATTATTATTTAAGGAACTTGTTTTTTCAATGCCTCTATTATTTTTGTTGTCTTTGTCAGTGCTACTGTCACAATACTTGTTATCAAAATTATTGTTATTATCGTTATCTCTGCTATTTTCATTTTTATTGGTATTTATACTTCCGTTTTCTTATCGAATTCTTGTTCCAAAAATTTGCTCATCTCTTCTACTAAATCTTTTCCATTTGTAGTATTTATTTTGTATTTCTTGTACTACAATATTATTACGTCGTTTCTCATTTTCTATTCATCCAGTCGGTTTTCTATCTGTTTAACCAATTTTTCATTATTTTTATTCAGTTTTTCATTTTCAATTTTCAGTTTTAATATGTCTTCTTTAGACTCTTTCTGGTATTTCCTCATTTGCTTGATCTCATTCGATAGTTCATTTATAGATTCTCCCATTTTCATCATCACTCCCATCAATAAATCTATTTTTTCTTCTATTTTTTTGTTGCTGTTTTTGGTGATTTCTTAATGGTTTTAATTTTCTTATTCTCCTCCTGATCCGGTTCTTTATCTTCCCAATCGCTTGTATAATTTGGAAACATGAAAGAATTTGACTTGAACCAGATTCTGAAATATTACAAAGTAACAAAATCAGTTGCATTCATTTCCAAACATTGATGTTATATACGACATTCATTGGTTTTCATCTTGACAAACGTTTTGAAATTGAACGTTTATAACAATAATTTAAAGTATTCTATAATTTTTTGTCATTTTCAATATCTGTAGTGTCTAAAGGAATTTTCATAATATGAAGTTGTCAATGAACAGTTAAATCTAGGGAGTTCTCCACTAATAAACTGTCTTCTTAAGTGATAATTGTAAAGATCAGCAGATATAGTTTTCCTGGTTTTCTATATCATTGCACAGATATACTGATCTTAATTGGAAAAATGATATCCAGGATATCACCATAGGGCTAATAATATCTAAGCTTCAATATTTGTAATATCACATCTTCTACTTTTTTCTATAAACATTATATTAAGCCAATCACAAGTTAGGTTACTTCTTGGTCTAGCCAAAAATAACTACTAAACATCAGGTAGGCATAAAATGAAATGTAACTTCTGTCATTCTGACGATGATATTGATTTATCTAAACAATTGTCAATTTTTTAGAATTTTTAATAACTTTTCTTATATTGTGGAATTAACTAGAGACCGTGAGTTTCATTTAAAAACACTAATATGAGCATATCTCACGAAGTAAGGGTCGAGACAGTGAATTTTCAGATGTTTTAGTAATGCCTTTCTTCATCTGAAGCTCATATTTTTCAGTCTGCTACGTAGAAAAGAGTATATTTGAAGTAATCCTAAGTAATTTTTGCATAGCTATTTATTATATTAAACACATCTGGGGATTCTTGAAAAATGACAATAGTGTCCTTTATTCGGTCTTAGTAAGGGTGATTGTCCAATATAATATTTTAGTGATATGGTTGGAGTAGTAGTTGTTCATCATTATTTATTATTATATTTTAATATGTTCAACTGGTTTTCGTTGTATGGACAATTTTGTGGATTCATCCTAGTATTACCTGACGAGTAAGTAACCTCACTTCTTTATTCCAATTTTCTTTTTCAATAAATTTATTGGTTTTCTTGCCTGTAGGGAAGCACCGATGATGACTTGACAGTCCAAAGCGCTCTTCTACGATTTTAAAAATTTTATTAAAACTTACACGAAATACTACAAACATTTTATTAAATTATATTGAGACGTGTACACAGCTTGAAGGTTTCAATTGTTTATATTTTTGACTGTCCTATGTAGGTATACTTATGAATTATGAAAAGTTTCTGATCAATATGTAGCAGAAGTTTCTTGTCGGATTATATTTTTGTAGCTCTCAGCTTTTCAATGGTGAGTTTATCGCTAGGGGTCCTGTCCGATTACATCCATAATATTGTTAGTTGCCTTTTGTCAAATAAATTCTATAGGGAGTGTCTTCAAAATTTATCACAGAATATTCCAGAATTTAGATTGTTTTGGCGATAAATTTTTTTTTCGAAAATTCAATGACTTATGCAAGATTTCTGATAAAGGAGTACTAAAAGAGATGATATAATGGACTCCAATTTTTCAAGTTTATTTGTTAGTAAATAATCAGAGAGCGCTATGGTAATTAGGATGTATGCGTTTCATATTGAAAAATGGACTTGTATGTAGGGGTAACTAACTCATGCCACTTCACAATCCTGTGTTTTACAAATCATTGCCATTGCCATTGTCCTTTTTCTCCGGATACACTCTGAAAAAGATTTTCTTGAATAAAAGATAATTTGTTTAGGATAAACAAATGTGAAGTTTGAATAGAGTCAACCAAACAGAGATGTTAAGTTAAAACTTCGGTTTGTTTAAAATTTCCAACAAGAGTTTGGTATCATTCAAACTAATTATAATGTTAAATAAACATTCAAGTGATTAAACTCAAAGAAATTATATCTTTAGTCCAAACTCCAAGTTGTTTACTTCCAACAATTGATATTTTAATATAAACAAATAATTCCTTTGAAACGTGATGACCATCTCTTGTTTTAAAACTTGAGTTGTTTATTTTGAACAACTACAATTTTAAATGAAACGATACATTTTTTAAAACTTCAAAATAATTTCTTTTGTGCAAACTCGAGTTGTTTACTTCAAAGTATTACTATTTTAAATACAACAATTGATTTCTTTAAAAATCCACTCTCCGGTTTTTTTGAATGGTGATTTGTTTCAGTCAAAAAATACATTTGTTTAAAATTCCTGAATAATTTCATGCGTCAAAACTCGAGTTGTTTTGTTCAAACAATGGATTTCATAAAAAAAATAATCCTGCCCCACTTTTTACCAATAATTGGTTTGTTTCAAATAAATTCTAGTTTAAATAGAAGAATGTACTTTTTTTAATCTAGAGTAAAATCGTTTTTCAATTTGGTTTTATTTTAGTTTAATTGATGTAAATCAAATAATCCTGTTATTATTTATTTTTATATAATGAGGCATATTGAAGAGTGTTTGTGTAGCTGATTACAAAGTTCTACAATACTGAAACCCAGTTCACTAAGGCTAGATTACTGAAAAGGCAATTTAAGTGAAAACTCTTGCACTGTCCAAACATATTTATTAAAGAATTATATAACAAAAACTTAACACAAACATAGAATCATTGATTTTGAGGAGAAACAGAAAGTGTTGTTTTATATTTTTACAATATATTCCATGAAAACACCTTCTTATAATTGAAAACACTGGTGTAGTCATGGACAATATTTGAATGAAAACTAAATCGCATTTAAAACAGAACTATGTACCACAGAGAAAATAATCTGCCTACTGTACGTCAACTATAAAAATTTTCCCATGGCACAAATGATGATAATTATAAGGAAGCTGATTGACTAACTCATCAAGCGTAACAGATTTGAAGCTAGTATTCTCAAATGAAACTTCATATGCTTGTAAGTGGTAATGAAATCCAACCATTAATAGTTATAATATAATTAATAAGACTTCGCTGTCTTGCTGAACAATACATTTTATAACTCCAAAATTTGGATGCAGATCAGTATGTTCTAGCAACAACACTGTATTAATTTTTTAAATTGAGTTTCCAATATTGGCCACTCTTTATAAAGATCAGCAGTAGTTTTATTTCTCAATGTATATGAATTTTTCCAATGCTGCAACACTTCTTCAGGGCCCATATTGTGTTTCAGCCAAATTTGGCTATCAAGTACCGTATCCGCCAAAATAAACAGTACCGAAAATAAAAATAAAAATTAATTTTTAATTTCTGTAATGTAAGTGTTCAAATCCAAGGAATCTGGTTGTTTGTCGATTAATATAGCCGCTAAGATGAATGTGACTCTCGTCTGAAAACCATATGTTTTTCAAAAATTCGGGATCTTCGTAAATTAAACTCAACATGCGACCACAGTAAATTTCTCTTGCACGTTTGTCCGCAGCATTTAGTCGTTGGCCAACTTGAATACGGTATGGATAACCACCAATTGATTTGAACATGCGACGTAAAGACGTTTCACTAATGTTGAGTTTACATGTAGTTCTTACAAGACTTCTTTGAGGTGATTGCACAACTTGGTTAAAAACACGTCCTTCATTTTCGTTAGTGCATACTATTTTTCGACGACCTGAAGAACATTTACGTTGACACAATACACTACCAGTGCGACGAAATTTTTCAACGACAGCTAACATCATACTTTTACTAGGAGCGGCTTTATTAAATTTTTGTTGATATTTTATTGACACCTGTTCTAAGCTAGGACCATCATCACGACCTTTTCCGTATGAACGAAAATAATGCTATACCAAAAAAACTTTTTCTTCCGTTGTTAGAACCATTTTAAATCAAATTTAACTGCAGCGTACTATTAATATATCAACTAATGACAATTAAGTCAAATATGACAATTCCATATTACATAAACAACTCCACAGCACTCTCTGTTTCGGTACTGTTTATTTTGGCGGATACCGTACATTTTGGTCAATATCTAAAAACGCAATATTATTAGGTTACATTATAGAACTCACACTTTGAAATTTATATGTTCATTCAAATGACTATGTGATGAAACATCATTAGAAATACTGTTTTGACAAATTTAGAACATCATAAATAACCGTTTTCAACTTCATAAAGAATCTCAGAGTGAACATGCATTAAAAAACATTTATTTTTTTGAAAGTGACTTATTAATTTAAAAAAATGGAAAGGACCTACATGTAAATATAAAATTACTCAAGTTATAGAAATATACTAGTGATCGAAAGGTATTTAACATCTGGTTATCAAGAAAATTGAATCCATTACATATGTAACCATTTATGTGACATGTTCTTCATAAACAAATGTTAATTAACTTTGATAACTATTTAGAACGAACTCAATGTATAATTAAATATGTAATTACCTATTTCTTTTACATTTTCTAGTACACTCTTCTTCGGTTTTGTAAAATCCAGGCTCTCTCTAATCATAGTTTACCTTTTGTCACTTCTGGTTTGTTCCTCTTTGATCGTCGCTTAGGAATTGGGCTAACAAAATATGTGGACTTATCTTCTGTTTGAAAATGTTTAACTATTTTCTCTGCCAATAAACGTATAGTTTCATTGGTTAAGCGTTTACCTTGATTCAGAAAGTAACATATGATTGTGTCACTTGAAGAATTTCTGTGTTTGATCTCCAACTTTTTACATATGTCATATTTTGTATGAATCGCCCGTCCTAGAATATGGTCTTCTATAATGGTTTCCAAATCCAAATTCACAATTTCAGATGTTTTCATGACATACTCAAAATTTGTACTTGTTAATGAGCTCGTAAATGAGGCACCACTTATAACTGTAGATGTATCTTCTTCTAATATTGCACTAGTAAAATTACTTGGTGTATTTAGATCATCCATCAGACACATTCGCTTCACTTCAGGATCCTCTTCTTCCATTTCTTTATACATTACTACCACAGGGGTATTAATGTCCATTTTCCGATTTTCCTTCTAGAATTAATCATACAAGTACCTAATGTAGTTTTTGCAATAATCACTGTAATGTATATATTATGATATTTAAAACGAACCAAACCTAGCTTTTTACCAATCCTTTTCTTTTCATTAAGTCAAGGTCACAACACTAGGCTGGGCTAGATGTGATTTGTTTTAAATGTAAAGGAAATTCAGTGACAAATACTCAAGTACCTAATAACCTTAATCAATTGTGTTCTTGTTATCTCATATTTTTCGGAATACTTACTATTTTCTGTTCCTCAATATATTGTTTTAGCCTGAGTTTAAATTTTATTCTATCGCCCAATCTCGGAACTATTTCTTGTAGATCCTCATCAGAGAGAGTACAGAAAATATCTATAGAAGTTATGTTCTGCTCTAAAATAAATATAAATAATAATTTTTCAGGTAGAAATAACTATAAAAAAATGATACCTTATTATCAAAATATCTATTATACAAAAAACCATTGGCAGTAATAAATACCTGCTTACCCCAATAGAAAGGAAATATTTATATAGATAGGTACATACCATTTAAAATATAATTAGTGATAGGTACCTTATTGTGTAAATATTTGAAAAGTATAATTTGAATTCGTAATAATATAGGTTATCGTTTTTTTGATTATCCAAGAGCTTATTATAAAAATATTTAAGTACCTAGGTAATAAATAAATGATATTCAATCATTAATTTGAAAATTTGTGGGAACAAATATTATGGGGCTGTAGTTACAAGTAGGTACCTATATAGGTCTACTTACTCCAAACTAATAGGTTGTTTAAAAGGAAATTCACTTTGTTTCATCCGAAGTAACATTTTTGATTCGAACAAGTCATTATTTGAATTAAAACTTCAATGATTTTAGAGAAAGTTTATTTTTCCAAAGTAAACCTGTTGTGGTTTCATTTAAAAAAACATTAATTTGCTCGTTTGGCATCATTTGTGTGTTTCCCTTCAAATGATTAGTTACTATTAATTAGTTGAGACATAAGGTAATAACTATGTTTTTGACAATAGGTAGCTAGGTAGATAGAATAGTTTTTCTTTTTATTTGCACTTGTCCAATACATTTCTTTTTCCCTTTTGGCGGTAATAGGAATAATGATCAGAAACTTCGCCTTTTAAAACTATTTATCTAACTGAAAATAATTCAAATTTTGTAAATAAAATTTACTCATTGATTCTTAATTAATGACCTGCACAGAAACAATACAAAGTTATATATACCTCTTTATGTACATACTTATAAACACATGTCGAAATACACAAAACTTAAAAAGTGCCTACATACAGAGACGAATTCAAGGATTTACCATATGCAGACAACTAACCCGGTTGGTTTTGTACTGGAATATTATGATTGTCTCTCAAAATACAAATATATACATACCTGCAAAACACTCCCTCAGGTGGGACAATTCCCACACATCCAGTAAATCCATAACTTGGCCACAGGTTGATGATGAGATCTTTTTTAATCTGACTTGGCAGTAAATGTTCAATTTTAAACTATAACCCTTGTATGCATATACAATCCATAAAAAACACCATAATATAAAGAAATTGATTTTTTAACGGGTTTTATCTCTGATCGTATGCATGGGCCACGATATAAACACATCACCGAGTACGTACTTACTTATCTACAGTCCAACTACTACTATGACGAAACGAGAGGGGTGAGGTTTTCACGTTTCAATGCTCAGCGCAGTGATTATGTGTTTAATTTCTCTAAAACAAAGAATTTAGAAATGTTTTTTCAATTTCAAAGAAATATATTCTTTGAACCAATTGTATGCAACAATGTAGAATAACATTATGGCATCTATACATTCAAAGAAATGATTCATTATATATAAGAATTTTATATTTTCATTTAAACAAATTTATATATTTTTAACAAATATTTTCTTTATATTTAATAATCGCCATATTTGAAAGAAATGAATGTGAACCTTAATTTCAAACAATTCGTAATCTATATTTAAACAGTTCAAATTTCTTCATTCAACACTTATTGCTTTGAGTTAAACAACATTTGTTATTATTATATAATTTTTATTAAATAAATGTAATTGTTCAATTCAAACCAATCGCTTTCAGCGTAAATAAATATTCTTCAAGTTACATAATTGCTATATTTGAAAGCAAGTTATCCAAATAGTAATTGCAAACAATGTATAATTTCAATTCAAACAATTTGAATTCTTTAATTGAACACTAAATTTTTTTGCATTTGCTAAAAATTGTTAATTCTAAACAAATCATTTTCAAGCAAATACGTTTACTCCAACCAAACAAACCATTTTCAAACAAATACGTTTACTTCAACCAAACAAACCTTTTTCAGAGTGTATAACTCCAGCTCAGTTAAACTCAAATTTCCACCTCCATGCTTCCGTTTTTGGTCGATTGTAGACTTAAAAGAAAATTTTAGGCGAGAATTGAAAATTCGTTACGAAGCAAAAATTATTCGTTGAATTTATTATTTTGGAAGAAACCTACTTCAAAAGATCAATAATTCATTTTATGTTTCATTGCCGATTCCCGTTACTATTTTGACATATTAGTGTATATTGTCCATTGTTATAATCGTAGTTTTTAGTTAAACAGACCGTGAGATTAAATATATAACAGTTTTCTGATAATACTTTTGAGGGTTTATAAAATCAAGTTACGATTTTATTTGGTGGACTTTCAAAGGAAATATGATTGACTCTAAGGAGCTCTGATTTTTTGGCTTTGACACTCGTCATTCAGCCAGTCACAACAAGATATATAAAAAAGAAAAAGGAATAGAGGTTCTTATCACTCACACATAATGCGCTTCTTGTCTAAGGGCCCGTTAAGACATTTTAATTCGACTTAAACAACACTAGGCTGCGGAGTAATAATAATAATAATTATAATAATAATAATAAGTTTATTTATATGAATATAGTTTAAAATGAATTTCAATGAGATTTGCGTACAAATAAACATGGATAAGTCACACAAGCCTACAACAGTTATAAACCGATATACTCTTGTGCGTGACTTCGATTATTAGCTGATTAGATAATCATATTATTTTGACAATTAAAACTTACGTATATACACAAGTTTTCAATGTGATTAAAATTCTGAGTTTAAATACAAATAAACAGATATAGTAGTAATAGCACTTAACACCTCACCTAATACATCTATTATATAGCCTCAACAAAAATGTATAAGATAATAATGAAAACGCAGTACAAAAACAGTAAAACAATGTGTGTCAAACAGCAACCAAGTAATACCCAACAGAATTGTTTGCAATATTGGTGAAGATGGAAGAAATGAGTTTTTTTATACTCAAGAACCAATATTTTGATTCACAATGTCATGAAAAAATGATATTTCAGTTTTTGTAATCCACTGCTTAATTCTCCAACCGAAACTGTACTTTTTATTAATATTACTCAAATGATCTGGTACCATATTGTACAATCGACGCTCTAGGTAAGTTGCATTGCGTTGGCCCATATTTTTTTTACAGCAAGGTAATATGTGGTATTATTCCGCTTTCTTGTTTCATGGTTGTGATTGGTAGGTCGTAATATGATATTTTCTTTTTTTTTATATTTTTTAGGATACTCAAACAAAACAGTTCTCTTGTATCAAGGAATTTAGATTCTCTGAACAGATCATCGCTTGGATACGTACGTATCTTACGATATATTATTTTAATTATGTATTTTTGTGCAACATTCAATTTTTCCAGGTGTACATCATTCACTCCACCCCATTCCACTATTCCGTACTGTAGTTGTGATTCTATCAAAGCGTAGTACAATATTCTTAAATGATCAACATCTAGAAAATCTCTGAGGTATTTAAATCTGTACAATAACCCCGTTAATTTTTTAACCACGGTTTGTATTTATAGGTCCCACCTTAAATGCCAATCTATCACAATGCCAAGGTATTTTATTGACTTATCTCCCGATATTCCATAGCTATCTCCTATTTTAAGTAGTCCTATATTCGGAAGTTCGTTTGAATATGAAGAAAATGGTAAGTATTTTGTTTTAGTGAAATTTAGTGTGAGTTTATTTCCCCTAAACCATTTTTTACATTTCAAGAAAATCTTCTTCGACAAGATTCTTTAATTCTCGCCAGGTATCTGCTTTATAGAGAATGGCAGTATCATCTGCAAAACTCAAAATATTTCCCCGGGTTTTTATTCCGAGTAACCCGTTTATATAAATTGTAAACAGTAAGGGGCCCAACACCGTTCCCTGTGGAGCTCCATAGGAAACTGTTTTATAGGTACTAGTCACGCCATCAATTATTACCCTCTGTCTTCTATCAGATAAATAGATTTTCATAATATTGTAAATATTTCTTCATTCAGTCCTTAGGTAAACATTTTTTTGAGTAGTTTTTCATGACAGACCTTGTCGAAGGCCTTAGATAAATCAACGAAGATACATAACGTATATTTTTTTTATCTAAGGCATCATATATATATATATATATATATATATATATATATATATATATTTAAACAAAGAGCAAACAACAAGTGTTATCATGGGAAAGCACGCAAAAATAAAGAGGTTACTGAAGAGGAGTGGTAACCGTAAACATGCATGTTTCTAGCTCATTAGCCTTCATCAGTACGGTATAACCAAGTATGGATGTGAAACTTGGGAGCAACGATGTTGAATGAAACATGGAAGAACACAAAGAACGGAAAATAACAGGACAACCAAACGCACATTTGTGCCATCAATTGGAAGATTCCGATTTTGGAACAACAACCAATATCAACACGGAGGCGCATAAAGCCCTCCTGTCTGGAAAAAACCAACCCAAGGTGAAGAAACAAGATCAAAAATGGATCATGCGTGAATTTAACAAAAACAAAGAGCAAACAACAAGTGTTATCATGGGAAAGCACGCAAAAATAAAGAGGTTACTGAAGAGGAGTGGTAACCGTAAACATGCATGTTTCTAGCTCATTAGCCTTCATCAGTACGGTATAACCAAGTATGGATGTGAAACTTGGGAGCAACGATGTTGAATGAAACATGGAAGAACACAAAGAACAGAAAATAACAGGACAACCAAACGCACATTTGTGCCATCAATTGGAAGATTCCGATTTTGGAACAACAACCAATATCAACACGGAGGCGCATAAAGCCCTCCTGTCTGGAAAAAACCAACCCAAGGTAAAGAAACAAGATCAAAAAAGGATCATGCGTGAATTTAACAAAAACAAAGAGCAAACAACAAGTGTTATCATGGGAAAGCACGCAAAAATAAAGAGGTTACTGAAGAGGAGTGGTAACCGTAAACATGCATGTTTCTAGCTCATTAGCCTTCATCAGTACGGTATAACCAAGTATGGATGTGAAACTTGGGAGCAGCGATGTTGAATGAAAGATGGAAGAACACAAAGGACGGAAAATAACCGGACAACCAAACGCACATTTGTGCCATCAATTGGAAGATTCCGATTTTGGAACAACAACCAATATCAACACGGAGGCGCATAAAGCCCTCCTGTCTGGAAAAAACCAACCCAAGGTGAATAAACAAGATCAAAAATGGATCATGCGTGAATTTGACAAAAACAAAGAGCAAACAACAAGTGTTATCATGGGAGAGCACGCAAAAATAAAGAGGTTACTGAAGAGGAGTGGTAACCGTAAACATGCGTTTCTAGCTCATTAGCCTTCATCAGTACGGTATAACCAAGTATGGATGTGAAACTTGGGAGCAGCGATGTTGAATGAAAGATGGAAGAACACAAAGGACGGAAAATAACAGGACAACCAAACGCACATTTGTGCCATCAATTGGAAGATTCCGATTTTGGAACAACAACCAATATCAACACGGAGGCGCATAAAGCCCTCCTGTCTGGAAAAAACCAACCCAAGGTAAAGAAACAAGATCAAAAATGCATCATGCGTGAATTTAACAAAAACAAAGAGCAAACAACAAGTGTTATCATGGGAAAGCACGCAAAAATGAAGAGGTTACTGAAGAGGAGTGGTAACCGTAAACATGCATGTTTCTAGCTCATTAGCCTTCATCACTACGGTATAACCAAGTATGGATGTGAAACTTGGGAGCAGCGATGTTGAATGAAACATGGAAGAACACAAAGGACGGAAAATAACAGGACAACCAAACGTACATTTGTGCCATCAATTGGAAGATTCCGATTTTGGAACAACAACCAATATCAACACGGAGGCGCATAAAGCCTTCCTGTCTGGAAAAAACCAACCCAAGGTGAATAAACAAGATCAAAAATGGATCATGCGTGAATTTGACAAAAACAAAGAGCAAACAACAAGTGTTATCATGGGAGAGCACGCAAAAATAAAGAGGTTACTGAAGAGGAGTGGTAACCGTAAACATGCGTTTCTAGCTCATTAGCCTTCATCAGTACGGTATAACCAAGTATGGATGTGAAACTTGGGAGCAGCGATGTGGAATGAAACATGGAAGAACGAGATCTTCTAATATTACTGACACAAATGTTGTGTTTGACTATCCTGCTGAATTCTGTTATATTTTCTCATGTTTCATTCAACACCTTTGCTCCCATGTTTTACATATTTTCTTGGTTGTACCGTACCGATGACGGCTAATGAGCCAGTAACATGCTTGTCTGCGGTTACCACTCTCTTCAGTAGCCCCTTCTTCTATTTGCGTGCAATACCCACTAATCTATTCGTTGCTTATTGTTTATATGTCACGCACTATTCGTACATCTTGTTATTATTTCATTAATCTGGGTCGGAAGTTTCAGATGGGAGTGTTATATGCATCTCCGTGTCTATGTTGGTTGTTGTCTCGAATATTCGAGATCTTCTAACATTACTGACACAAATGTTGTGTTTGACTATCCTGCTGAATTCTGTTATATTTTCTCATGTTTCATTCAACACCTTTGCTCCCATGTTTTACATCTTTTCTTGGTTGTACCGTACCGATGACGGCTAATGAGCCAGAAACATGCATGTCTGCGGTTACCATCTTTTCAGTAGCCCCTTCTTCTATTTGCGTGCAATACCCACTAATCTATTCGTTGCTTATTATACATATATATATACATATATATATATATATATATATATATATATAATGTTAAAGCGAATATTGCATCTTCCCTGGATCGCCCTGTTCTGAACCCGTATTGATTATCTGAGATATCTTCATATTTTTCTAGGAAACACAAAATTTTTTTTTTTTATATATTTTCCAGAATTTTTGCTATTTTTGATATGAGAGAGAAAGCGGTCCATAATTTACCATTTCTCTTTTGTCACCACTTTTGTAGAGTAGTGTTATAAGTCCAAATTTCAATATTTTTGGGAATCATCCTGCATGTATACACCGATTTATGAAATAAGTTGGCGGAGTTTTTATTTCATTCACTATCTCTTTTAGTGTTTTAGAGCGTATACCATCATCGCCTGGTGATTTTTTAGCTTTCAATCGGTTTATGGTTTCTGTAACTTCATTCTCATCAGTTGGGTATACATACATGGTGGGTGCTTTCAATTGTTGTTTCCATGTTTTCATAATCTGGAGGATCGGTAATTTTCATTACGTAGTTTTCACCCAGTTTGCTATAGTATTCATTGAATGCCTCACAAGTTTCGAGTTTGTTATAGATTACTGCGTCTTCATTCAGTTTGATTTCATTTATTCTTGTTTTGTTTTCAGTTTTTCCACAAATTTCATCAACTGTCTTCCAGAGGCCTTTTCTACTATTCTGGTTTTCTCCAATCAATTTATTAGCATATTTCTTGTTGGCATTAATTATGGATTTATTCAAATTGTTGTTCAGTTGCCTGTATTCATCACGTAGTTCTATTTTTTCAGGTTGTGTTTGTACTTTTTTATATAAATCATTTTTCCTATTAACACTTTCTAGTAATACTTTCAATACTCAGTTTTATTTTTCCAACAAAGTCTCTGGCTATTTTTTCGGTATTATCTTGGTTCTACTAATGATGCAATTGAGACATTGCTTCCTTCTGTGTACAGTTCTGTTGATGAAACTAAACCAACGGCAGTTGTATTTCTGGATATGGCGAAGGCGTTTGACACTGTGAGCCATGAACAGTTGTTGGACGTTGCAGGAATACGTGGACTGCCTCATAAATTTTTTGAAAGCTTTCTAAAAAATAGGACACAAATAGTAAGGATAAACGATAAGGTCAGTACGGAAAAAAATATATTGTTCGGGGTTGCCCAGGGAACTGTGCTGGGACCAATACTATTCAATATGTATATCAATGATCTATTCTCTTATAATTCTACAGGTGAAATAATAGGATTCGCGGATGATACTGCTATAATATATACAGACAGTACGTGGGAAGGCCTCAAACAAAAAATAAAAACCGATCTAAGACATTTATTTGATATCTTGAGACATAAAATTTTAACAGTCAACTATTCGAAAACATTTATTGTACCTTTCACTAGTTACAAACACAAACTGCCTCCTTATGAAAGAATTACTGTTACTATTAACAACATACATATTGATATTTCTCTGAAATACGAAATAAAGTATCTCAGACTAACAATAGACTCACATCTACGATGGACATCTCACTCACGTGAAGTAGCTAAGACACTGAGATGTTTATTGTATAAATTCAAATATATAAGGAGAGTACTGGACTTACAGCATCTGAGAATCATATATCATGCTCTTGTAGAATCACGTCTTAGATATGGCATATTAGGTTGGGGAGGAACTGTGCCTACTCATCTAGAGCAGGTTGAAATTCTGCAATGAAAAATTCTAAAAATAAAGCATTTCAAAGATTTAACCTATAGTACAAACCAACTTTTTAACGAAACTAATATAATGTCCGTAAGGCATCTATATATTTTTAGTTTAGTTGTTTTTTTGTTTGATAATCGCTCATGCCTGCAATCTCCTGGTCACCATTATCATACTAGAAATAAAACAAAAGATTTTGTCCAAACCAACACAGCGAAAAAAACAGTAGGAACCAGGTACTTCGAATTCATAGCACCCCGTTTGTTACTATCTTCCAGAAACGTATAAGACTCATATAAGAAGATTAAATTCTATCAGTGTGCTAAAAAAAATATTTAAAAAGTATGTAAAATCCCTGGAAACTAAGGATATTAATAAAATTATTGATTGCTGAGATGAAAAAGGTAATATATATATATATATATATATATATATATATATATATATTTATATATATGTATGAGGAAAGTTGAATTAACATTAGGTTAACGAATGCAAAACTGGCAATTCAGTGGCGACATATGGGACCATTGTGCCTATGTTCAACCTCATAGGGCTTAATAGGTTACAGTGATCCAAAATGAGCCACAATGGGTAATTAGCCTCCCTTGTTTATTTGTTTATTTACAATTGATATGATGTTAGAGTACTACTAATATATTTTTTCATATATATAATTAGGTTATTTAAGCACTGCTTTTTATGTATTTTTAACTTTATGATTGGGAACTATTCTGTACATTTCAATTCCTGTGTTGGTTTTAATATTTGCTGTGGTAGTTTCAAAAAATATTTATATCTCTAATAATACGATTTTAGTATGATTTTAGTTGCCATTTATTTGTATTTACCTGTCTGATTGGGAGTTATTGTTTTGTATATGTATTTTACGTGTCTTAAATATGACTGTATCTATTCAGTTTTGTATAATCTTAATTCATAACAAAATAGACGTACCAACCTTCTCGAGAATAAAGAGCCTTCACCCACGCACAAGTCGAAAGACTTCAGTGGGTTTCTCCTACTTTATTTTCATTTTACTTTTACATGAATGAATTATATACTTGCAAACTATTTTGAAATTTTAAACCATCTGTTTTTTGTATATGAAATATTTTTTTGAAAATAAATTATTATTATTATTATATATATCACGCCATAGTTCTTCCCGCAATTCTTTTCTGAGTTTATTATAATTCATAAATTTTTTGTATTTATTTTCAGATTTAATATATGTGTGTTGGTTTTCCAATTGGAATGTTACGGCATTAGGAAAATGATCTGTTATACAACGCTCTATAATAAAGGATTTGAATTTGAGTTGGTGTTTACATTTTATAAAGAAATGGTCTATACAAGATCCACTACTTGGTCGTGTAACATTGTTTATATAAGATATGAACCCGTGTGCATTCATTAGGTTCTTGTATTCTTCTGCATAATCGTATTCTAACAATGTATCAATATTTATATCACCAGTATTTATCTGAATATCAGTGTTTCCTATTTTCTCTAGATACGCTTGCAACACGATATTAAACTGAATAGGACAAGTATTAGGAGATCTATAGAGAGCTGTGATTGATAAGTTATATTTCCGATCTTCAATGATTATCTGTAAAGCTTTTATTTCAGAAATATCTTTTATATTATATGAAAAATCAAGTTTTTCCCTAATGAACACTATAACCCCATCGTTTTCATTTAATTTCCTCTCATTACATAATGTTTGCTAACCTTTCATACGAATATGTATGTTTCCGTCAAAATGATAACATCAAGTTTTTCGGGAATTTCATTTAATAATACAGACTATTGATCAATATTTTTCATAATACTGTGAATGTTCATGTGGAGGATTTTCATATTATTTCCAAGATATTCACAGATATTCACTGAATTCACTGATGTTACTAACATATTCCGCATCTATCAGGTCGTTTCTATATTCCCTGATGTACGGATCCATCATAAAAAAGTATTCCGATTAGGGTAAGAAACAGTGATTAAAATAGGTGTGATAAAATATTTCCGTGAAATCACCACAAACAATCATAAAATACAGTAAAATAAAATAAAATACAGGTCTAGTATTTTTGTTCATCAAAATTTAGAATATGCCATAAAATATAAAAATGTATGATGAAAAAAATTTTGTAGATGGTATTAAATATAAAAATGTATACTAAAAGAGAAAAAAATGTTGCAATCTTATTTGATAGAGCGTGTTCTTGGTTTGGTTAATTCATTTTGTTTAGGTAGTATCGTTTTGTTAACTGCAGATTTTGGGGTACTTGGCGGTTTTTCAGCTAAGGAAAACGGCTTTTCTAATGCAGCGGGCGGCTTTTTCATTTGAGATGTTGTTGGAGTAGCAGGAGCACTATTAGGCTCATCTAAGAATTTGCCCGGTGGGAAATCCTCCAGATCATTTGCTTTGTAAGCTTTTCCGTTCATAAACAATTTGTTCCCCGCTATGTAATAATGCCTGTTTGGCAAGTGAAATATGTCTTCTCAGAAGTTTATGTTCGCTTCTTTGTATGTTCGTAAGGTCATGGGCAATTGATTTATTTTTTCCCTTTAATTTTTTGCAATTTTGAAGGATTTGCTGCTTCTTGAGATTTGTTTGAAACTCTACTTTTATGGGACAATTATCAGCCCTCCCCAGTGGGTAACAATCAGTTAAATCGGTTTCTTCTAGTTCTATATCGAGTAATCCGTTCAATGACAAACAAATATTCCTTGGAGTAACTTCTTCCCTGTTTTTATTCAGTCCAAAAATTACTATATTCTTTTCCTTTTGCTCTCTCTTCAAATATTCTATTTCTTCTTTGGGAATTGAGTTCTCTTTTTCCAGCTCAGGTACTGAATTTTTCAGTTCCTGAACTTTCAGTAAGAGTCGAGTCTCACTAGCCTCAATATAATTTTTGATTTCGTTTCTATTTTTCAATATCTCATCATATATTTCGTTGTTTGATCTGTCTCCCTCTGGCATTTTTTAAAACCCGTCTTCAATATCTTTCATCGATTTAACCATACAGGTATATTAGCCCTTTTTAGAGTATTTCTAATCAGTAACCAAAGAAATATGACGATATAAAATAGTTTGAGTTTTTATAAAGTACTGCAATTAATACATACAGTTTTTTATCCTCTGTCGATATGTTATCAGCTGTTCAGACACATTGTTCTATTCACATGTTGATACACAATAACAATCAACTAATAAACACAATTAATTGTCGATATTCGAATACTTGGAGAACTCTTAAAATTTGATGTTCTCCGTACTGAATCTCAATTTATTACAGGAATAACAAAAATTGGGATAAGCAGAGTTAATAAATCTAGTTCGCACATTCCAAAACATACCTGTGATTCATATAAATTAACTTTCCAGACTCGGAGAAGCTCTTTCTAAAATTATTTATTGATCAAATGTTCCAAGACTAGCTAGATTCGAAGTAGATTCTAAACTGACAATATAAACTAACCAATTTAAAAGGTAAAACCACGATACACTTACAACGGTGTAATCGACTGGAAACGAAAATTCGTCTTCTGCGCGCAGATGACGTATTTGCGATGCATGCACCGATCGTAGAACACGGACCGATATACAAAGTGTTGTAGTTTTCGTCGATCTAACCCCACAAGCCCCACAGGGTTTCACTCTTACAATTAGTCGACGTGAACTATGGAATGTGTGTTTTGAATGTTTGCGGTTTTATTATAATTACGAACTTTTAAATACACTAATTTGCTGTTCAATTGTCAGTGATTTATGTACATCTAACGTTAAAGTTTCGTCACAACTGAATATTGGACATTATCAAAATTGTTGTTTTCCACACCCTAGCAATAGTTTGTTAAACGTATATGTGCTTGGTGACCTTCCTCATCTTATTAAATTATTGAGGAACCACATATTGGATCAGGGTTTTTGGGTAAAGAACACATTAATCAATAGGGATTGTTTTGAGAATTTGTTGCAACTGTCGTCGTCCGAGTTAACCATCGCATATAAAATTAACCGATACCATTTCCGAAAGGCAAAAAGTTAAACCAGCCGTTCAACTATTATCTAATTCTGTATTCGGTTTTGTGGAGAAAATAGGCTACTTCCATCTGTTTTACCTTGGAAGGAAGTTTCCGATTTTGTACAGTTAATAAATGATTGGTTTGATCTTTTTTATTCCCATAGAAAAATTGTGGCAGCTTGTATAACTAAAAATGCGTATGGAGTAGATTTAGATAAGCAGAAAAAAGTGTTAAAAGAGGTGACCGAAACTATTGGGAATATGACCGTAGGCAAACATAAGCCCCTCATTCCGTTTCAAAAAGGAATTCTGTTGTCAAATAGTTCACTGGAAAAATTGTTTTCTTATTTGCAGGAAAACTATAAAGGAATCGATTACATCTTGACCTCGCGTCTAAATCAAGACGTTGCTGAAAACTTCTTCTCTTATATGAGAGGCATGGGAGCTACAAATGACCATCCAGAACCTCTAGATTTTATATATAGTTTGAGGTAGTATATATTAGGTAAAAACTCGGCGGCAATTTTTACAAGAAACAAAAATACAGAGGATTCTGGTGGAAAATGTCTAATACAACCATTAGAATCAGAAGAATCACGTCCCATCTGCTTAACTGAAACACTACTAGCTAATGTCTCCAAAAATATTCAAATAACAAATACTCGTATACTTGAAGAAGAAGAAACATTTATTCCATATACATTCACTCAACCAGAATATATTCCTGACGATGAGTCTTTACAGTTATTGACAACCTTAGAAAGTACCGAAATAATTCGTCAAGAAGCTCTTAAATATCTGACAGGGTACACAGCGTACAAATTTAAGTATAAATTTAATTTAGGTACTAAAACCAGCGAGATGATTTCCGTTGGAGCTCAAGATTGGGTACATTTTCTATCGAGGGGTGGTTTATTACAGCCAAATCAAGATCTTTTAAAAGCTACGTAAATTCGTGAATCCGAGTTTCGATCTCTTCACGGAACATCTTTATCAAAAGAAGAAAATATTTTTAAAATTTTGGCTGATAAAACTTTTAGTATTGCCGGTCAAAACCAAATTGAAATCCCATATGAAGTGATTTATTGTTTGAGTCGAACAAGAACTTACATTAGACTCCGAGATCTAAATAAACAAATAAGTTCGCAAAATTTGAAAGCGAAAATGGAAAAAAAACTTTAAAAATTTACGAACGTTAAAAAGAAAGTGAGATCGGAGCAGTGAGTATTTGAAACCGAAAAACTTTTTTTAATTTCATGTTACTTTTAAATAAGTAAGTTGCATCTTTTGCAATGTCTTTATATGCTTTCATGCATCCAGATTACCCCTGAAAACCCCATACTTGGACTTGCCCTAAAACGTGGCTTTTGATACAACTCAAAAAGGTTCAATTATTTTTCTGTTTCAGTAAAGTTTAAGTTTATTTTAATTATTATAATATAAATTATCTCTTAGTATGAACAATAAAGATTTGTATAATCATCCCGTCAAACAAATATCGCCATAAATACCTATTGATGCTACCAAGAGTGGCATTCGTGGCCATAATATAGAAATGAATATTGCATCGCAGTGGCGTCACACACCAAACGTTCGATGCGCATAAGCATATCGTTTTGAGTGTATCGTGGGTAAAACTTACAATACTCGTATAAGCAAAAATAATGTTCAACAAATCATACAATGACTGGTGATTACAAAATATACTGATTCTGCAATTTATTCATTATTTAGTAAGGAATTTAAAGTATGTAACACCTCCTCTATTAGATCGAGGCACCCCCTGAAAATGAATTTTATTATCTTTTGATTCCATTGGAGCTTCCGCTGATTTTCTTCTTTTCTGAATTTTCTTCAAGAGTAACACAATAATCATCAATACTGCGCTAGTACAGAAACGAATATGGAGATTTAATTTTTCTTCATGTATTGGTGTCAATCTTTGCGAAGATATTTCTTTTAATTCAATTTTTTTCAAATTAGTTTCCAAATGCGGGATTTCAATTTACTTAAAATGAGTCTGACGTTTATTCAGTACCAGTGGTTGACCAAAAGTTCTTTCTTGAAATATTATTTCTTGATTTCTAAAAGTTATTTTACAGGGCGAGTTCTTGATTAGGAAAATTCCTTTTAAAATGTTTTAGTTTTGTGTCTGGAAATACTGCTAGGTATTGATTTATTGCTGGAATAATTTATAAATGATTTTCAATCATTTTGAGTTTAATGTATTCGTATTTAGTGGAGTTCTCCAATAATAATACTTGTTCTTCAAATAACTGTATGTTATTGTCTTAAAGGTGAGAAGCACATTGAAAAGTTTCGCTTCTTGAACAAATATCATTTCGGCTTTATCTCTGTATCAGATCTTAGCAAATACTTTGATTTTGGTATTATTATTATGAACTCTGATTCTCACTTAGTCGGTATCAGTAATAAATAAAATAAATCAAACTCGACATTAAAATCTGTGGGAATTGATAAAAAATATTCTAATCTATTTTTTCTCACTCTACATGTTTCCTATATCTAAAATTGATTCAAAGTTTAAAATATCTCAATTCCAACGGTAATTATAATTTATAATACGAAGATATTTTTTGAGATTCCGTAAATAGTTGTTGTGATCTCATTATACTCTGATCCAATGTCCTTAGTTTGCAGAATGTTCTGGAAAGCTCTACAGTTTCTATAATATCTAATATTTCATTATAAATGATTAAAACAATATGTTTAATAAAAATAAAATTCTTATGAAGCACCTGTAGTTATCCTTTTTAGATAAGCTTGAATTTGTGCCAAGATTAAACTTATTCATTAATGAAAGTATAAGGCTTCTTTTTTTATATTTGAAATAGAATACCTTCAGCGGTATCAAAATGACGTGTTACGATTTTTTCAATATTATTTTGATTACGGATTTTATTTTTTCTACAAATACTTTTGTAGGCAGAGGGTTTGGGAGTTTCTTCTCTGCTTTCACTAACTTTTGAAATAACGTTATCCTTGATTGCTTGTAATGACTTATTTATTTTCGAATAAAGTAATTTTCATTTTTCTTTCTGATTATGAATTTACTCCTTTACTAGTTGTCTATCAACATCTAGATCGAAAGTAGAGTTATTCTCTATATGACCTGTAATAATTTCGTATGGTTTTAATTTTGTTACTGAGTTTCGATAGGTTCTTTCTTAAATTCGGTTTGATTAGTTAGAAGCCTAACATGTTCAATAATTGTTGAGTGAAATCGTTCGGCAGTACAGTTTGATTGAGAATATTGTGAACTGATAAAAGTTTGTCATAAATGTTTTACTAAGGTATTCTTGAATTCTGTCCTGTTATCGGATATTATTTGTTCCGGTATACAATGATGGGTAAAATGTCGAACCTAACCTTGAGCTGAGTTCAATTTATACAACTGCCTGTTTTTTGAAGATGAGTCTATAATAGTAACATTAAACATATGAAGAAAGTAGTAAAATTAGTTTGAAGTCGTATTTTTTTGATCTAATTATATATAGATTATTGTTGTCTCGGAAGCATCACAGAGTGGCGGTGCAGTAGTTGTTAGTTGAATCAAATTTGTTTAGTTTATTTATATTGTGGTATGAAAATTCATTAGAAGACTCCGTTTTTATGAGGATTTGAGAATTTATGGATTAGATTATTTCTTTTATATTTTAAGGGAGGTCCTAAGGCTTCTACGTGAAGTGTCTCAGGGGGAGTAGATTTCCTAGCACCCATACAAATTGTAAAGCTTTGTATTGACATACGTCAATTTATTGTAAATTTTGTTCACTTGCAGATCTGTAAAGTGTACATTCATAATATATTATAGATTTGATATAAGATCTATAAAAAAGTTGCAATGTCTACATGTCAGCTCCCCACCAAGTTTTGGAAACGGAACTCTGTTAAACTAATCAACATCCTAATCAAACTCTTCTCAACCATCGTAACTAATTATCTTTGTTAAAAGAACTATGAATATCCGGAAATAACGATTACTAGATACACGTAAACGTTTACAAACTATGTACCTACTTTACATAAAAACAGTAGCTACATCTCTTAATAAATATTAATTAATGTATTCCTTCTATTTACACGTATGTAAACTATAAACAGTCAATTAATATTTATAACTACAATGACCTCTAAATTCCTGTTTGATTAATTGAATTTACATATTTAGGCGGCACTCATTAATGTAAGCATTTAGTGGTGTTAATTAGTGTTTATGGTTCATAATTTAGCATAGAGATAATCTGTTATAGACAAGTTTCTAGCTACAGCAATGTTAAAACCATTAGCGGAACGTAGATTTTGGAAAGTTTGTAATAGTAAATATTTTTATACTGTCCTAAAAAAAATGTCCGCGAATGATATATTTTTAACATCGAAAACTTTTCTTAAAAACCTTATTTTTACAATATAATAAAAAGTATAATACTTGCGAACTAACTATTTAACAAAGCTAATGATAAACCGACAATGCTAAGAATATTACCTACCACAACTTATATTCAACAACTACTTTAATAATGAACCAACAACGTGAATAATAATGTATATATATATATATATATATATATATATATATTTATATATATATATATATATATATATATATATATATATATATATATATATATATATATACCCCAGGTGGCGGAGTGCGTTAGAGCGCCGGAACTTGGGTTTTCTCGACCTGAAGGACGGAGGTACAGGGGTACAGGGTCCGTCAGTAAATGGCGAAAACTGGCGGACGACATCCCTCGCCCCTTGCCAACCCGCATTGAGGCAGCGTGGTAAGGTACGCCTCACAACCCCAGCATGACAGACAAGGATAAGTTACGGCCCTCATTCTCCGTAAGCCCGAAGGACCCTGAGAGGGGTAGATCCTGGGAACCAGCCACGAGGGCAGAGGGTGCTAAGAATCTGCGGAGTCTAAACCACTACCCATTAACTACATTACACCTAGCAACTTATAACTGCCGTACACTCTCTAATCAAGCATGATTATGGAACTGGAAGCAGAGGCAGACAAAATAAAGTGGGATATCATGGGCATTAGCGAAGTAAGACGAAAAAATGAAGAACTCGTAGAACTTGAATCTTCTATACCACCAAGGAACACCAACAGGAAGAACAAGCGGAGTAGGATTCCTAATTAAGAAAACCTGGAAAAATAGAATCATAGGGATAACAAACACCTCAGACAGAGTAGCCAGCATAACACTAAGACTCTCCAAAAGATATACTATCCAGATTATTCAGGTATACGCCCCAACAATCAGCCACAGTGACGATGAAATAGAAGAATTCTATAATGAAATAACTCAAGCACAATTCGTGATAATAGTTTTTGGAAGAGAATGCAGAAAACCGCATCCTGATCCGTCCTGTCGCACCACTTTCCCAACAGTTTGCAGGCGTTGATGCGACTATCTGAATAATGTATAATTGTCTAACATCTAATATTTGTGTTTCAGTATAGAGTAGTGAGCTTGAATATCTTGTAGGTTTGTTGAGAATCATTCGCAGGAATCGCCTTTGAGACACTTCGAGGGCATTTAGATAGTTCCTTGAAACTCCTCCCACGCCAATAATGCCATAATTGAGGTGTGACTTAACCAAACTGTGGTACAGTATTGTTTTACATTTGAAGCTCAAAAATTGGCTTACTTGCTTAAATCGAAATAGGATACTCCGAAGCTTTTTAGTTAAATATTCCATATGATGGTTCCATCGTAAGTGATTGTCAATGTAAATACCCAAGTATTTAATTTTTTTTTGCAGGTTTAATTGAAAAATATTGTTGAATATTAAGATTGTATTTTGGCAGAGACATTTCATGACTACTGAATGGTAAATATACAGTTTTGTCAAAGTTTATTGAGAGTAATCTGCTGTCGAACCAGTCTTTGAGTTTTCCAAGATCATTTTCAATATTTATTTTGAGATTATACCAGTCATCATGTTTGTAATAAATCACAGTATCGTCCGCGAAGCTGATTATTTTTCCGATTGTTTCCTGTTCAAATAGATTATTTAAGTAAATTACGAATAGCACCGGCCCCAATACTGTTCCTTGAGGTACACCACATTTAATGTTGATCTGTTCACTCACATGATTTTTGAATTTAGTTTTTTGTGTTCTGCTTGTTAGATAACTTTTGAATAAATTATGAGCTAAACCCCTTACACCCATATCTTCTAGTGTATCTAAAAGTATGGAGTGGTCGACAGTATCGAAGGCCTTTTTTAGATCCAAAAAAACCCCAATAGATGGAGTGCTTGAATCCAAGGATTCGTAGATGGTTTTTGTCAAGGAATGGATTGCATAATTGGTAGATTGTTTTTCTCTTAAGCCATACTAGGATGTCGACAGCAGATTATAATTTGATAGGTATGTCGTAAGTCTTGTTTTTATAATTTTTCAGACTTTGCTTATTGAAGATAGAAGTGAAATAGGCCTATAGTTTGAAATATTTTCGGTATCCCCATTTTTGAAAATTGGAGTTATAAGAGATTTCTTTAGAATCGAAGGAAATATGCCTGATTCGAAGGATTTATTTATGATGTTCGTCAAAGGTTCACATATAAATTTTGCAATAATCTTTAGAGTTCCAGCTTTCATTCCATCAAGCCCGGGAGCCTTTTTGTTTTTTAAGCTAATTATTGTATTTTTATTTATATATTTCTTTCTTTTGTAATTGGGATTTTGTCGTATGTTCTTTGCCAAAGTTTCCCCCACATTCGCGAAGAAGTTGTTAAATATATCAGCAGCATCTTTTGGATCTGTGACGATCTCATTTTTTCATTCCTAATATTATTTATTATTCTTCCTGTCTTGATATTCAAAATTTCATTACCAGTGTTCTAGAGTTTTTTACTTGCGTTTTGTTCTTTTTCAACTAATTTTTTATAATAATTTTCTTTGGCAGTCTTTATTTTCTTTTCCGTTTCTTTTTTTTCGTTAAATAATCATTTTTCAAGTTTACATTATTTGGATTTTCTTTCCACAATAAAAATGGATGATTTTTTGGGTTTATGTGTTTTATCAATGATTTTGTTATCCAATTTTTCCTTTTACGTTGACTATTTTTTAATCTGAAGTATTGAGTTGATTTTTGTACACATGTGTTTATGATGTTTATGAATTTTTCTGTTGTCGATTCGATATCATGCATTGGGTACAATTCATTTTTCCAACTTAAACTATTAATTGCTTCTTGTAATAATTGTTCGTCTACTTTTTGAAAATATTTTTTGTTTATTGAATTTTTTCTAGTTTCATTCAGTACAATTTGTAACAACGTTATGTAGTGGTTCGTAATTGATGTTGATATAGTGAGAGGTAATATGTTATTGAATTTTTGTTGTTTTGTTTTAATGAATATATGATCAAGACATGACTCAGATCCATTTCTCCCTCTTGTAGTATTATTAGTTGATTGAAAGCACTGCTCACTCATCAAATCGAGATAATTTCTTGAATCTTCAGTTATTTCCATCAAGTCGATATTTATGTCACCTACAAATAAGCTATAATAATGTTGATTACTTTCTTTATTTAGAATATCCCCAAGCTGGTCAAGGAAGTCGTCAATTCGACTCGCTGGAGATCTATAGAATGCTAAAATGCTTATCAATAATCATTACAATATTCAATAATATACCTCCGTTGATCTGAATATGTTCATGCGAATGGTATGAGTTTGTTTTTGCAAAAGACGATAACACCATCATTTTGGTTATAGCTACCTCCATTGTATAGGGTTATGTAGTTGGCCATGTTGAGGAAGGATGTATCCGGCACCCGCCAAGTTTCTGTTGAAACTATGCACTCGAAACATGTCTCAAGTTCCTCAAGATATATTTTTAATTCATCTATATTTTTTGAAACACTACAAATATTAGTATTAATAATCTTGAAGTTATTCAATTTGTTATTCACAGACAAAGCTTCTTTTGCTTCATTTGTATTATTTCGGGGATATGTTGTTATTTTTTCTAGCATCAAATTTCTCATATAATCATCCATGTGAATGCACCAACCAGTAAACAGTTTTAAATTATTTGATAGTCTTAACAATAATTATTTGGTTTCTATATAATAACAAAGTATGATGACGTTAATAAGATTTTTTAAGAAGTTATTTAGGACAGAAAGTAAAAATAGTAAATTAACATACATAAATTATTTGATGCGTTTCGTAGAACCTGTGCGTACTCTAGTATTTATTTTTTTTCCTCCCACAAATGATTGTTCTTCTTGTTTTCCGGAACCGGTTGCTAATTCTTTGGGAATAAATGATGTTTGCCCAGCTGTTATTGTGGGAATGTTTGCCACTGCTTTATCTCGCTATCGATAATAGTTAATATGATATCATAGACGTTCAGAAAAAATGAATTTCATTTCCTGCTGAAAAGGTCTGTCATCTACTTGGAAGGTGTCTGTCATAGGTGGTAAAATTTCTTCATCACTACAGATTTTTTTATTTTACAAAATTTATTGTCCAATAAAAATGAAGGGTTTTAAAGATTAAAACTAACTTTTCCGCACTTACACACTTCGGGGGCTGTATCGTGCTAACAAACCGAAATTTCTCAAGAAATTACCAAATATGTAGTATATCTGAATCCATAGGACCCATTGTACTGGCTCCAGTGAGCTGAACATCAATAACGTTCATATTTGAGCACTGAACAATATCCTTTCAAAAATTGGTCTTTTGTTTACACTCCGAAGGCTGTATCGTTCTAACAAACCGAAATTTCTCGAAAATTTACCAAAAATGTGGTACTTCAGGTACCATAGCACCCGTTGTGCTGGATCTGGTGAGCTGAAAACCAATAGGGTTGATCTGTATTATGTGCTCAACAATACTCAATCATAAAATTGGTGACTTGTTGTACTCCGGAGGCTGTACCGTGCTAACAATACATGTTACACAAAGTGGCCGACGACAACAACAACGACATTCACACAGGATTTTTTTCTAATAACCCGTTTTTGGTGGAAAACCGAAAAAATAGCTCAAAGAAATTCTGAATTCCAACTTTTTTTGAGGTAAACCAATACTTTTCTCGCATATTAGAAATGGTTGGGCGAAAAAGTAAAAAATCTTGGTATGCGGGCTTAGAAACTGCCAGAAGTATCACGCATTGCAAATTGTTTGATTTTTATCTATTTTTCTCTTATTCCAAAAAGATCTGATCTTCCTCAAGAGCGAGTTTTCAATTACAAGAATTAGTTTTAGGGTGCGTTTCGAAAATGACTTTTCAAATGTATTTTTGTTCAAAAACCATACAAAATATTATCCTTACAAAAGGATAACCACAATGTACGTACTTACTAACACATTCAAATTTGTACCTTAGTATTACCGTACTATTTTTCATCCAAAGCAGAATCTTCTTCTTCATTTTTAATTGGATGTCATTCCAAATATTTTAATACGAAATCGTTTCAACTAAATATAATCCAATTAACTGTCTCGACCCTTACTTCGTGGAATATACTCATATTAGTGTTTCAAATGAAACTCACTGTATCTAGTTAATTCCACAATATAATAAAAATTGTTGAAAATTCTAAAATATTGACAATTGTTTCGATAAATCAATATCATCGCCAGTTGTGGATAAGTAAATCATTTCCAACATAATAAAATCACAACTTATAATCATCTTGTTATGAATGTCATTAACACAATAATTATCTTGCAATTATCAGTCTGAAAAACTCATTATTTTCAGTGATTCAATATCGTTAAATCTAACATCATTTTGTAATTTAAACTAATATGTTGAAACATGGAATTAGGAAGTTGAGATATTTTACAACGTTAACTGTAGCTTTAAACAGTTATTGCGTTTTATGAAGAGATTTTTGGCACTGAAATAGGTTTTGAGAAAGATAGAGGGTGCTAGTTAAAAATATATGGTTATCTCTATTATCAAGAAATGTGGCAAATGTAATATCGTTTTGGTTGCACACGATTCATTATAAATCGGTATAATATGTCTATTCTACAATTCACCTGGTAGTTTCGTGTCATATAAAGTGGATTTATTTTTAGACTTAAAGTAACATATTTGTTGTTTACCTAATATTTTGGTTAAAACTCAACACCTATCGCTGGAGAATAGCCAATAAAACTTTCTCAAGTATTTTGTTTATCATACACAAACGATTTAATGAATTCTAGTCACAAATGGAACGTAAACTGCTGAGTTGTTCCCTCTCCATAAATAGAAGCAGAAGCTGGTCCAGAACATGGAGTACATCTGAGAAACAAACAAGAGGATCAACCTCATCAGAATTGATGACAAATAGCCAATAATTAATCTAGAAGCAATACTTTATAGAAAATTCCATATGAATAGAGAGTAGAGAATCAAATATAAATAGAAAAAGTATTGGTGTCTCAAAACTTGCAAATTCACAACAAATTTCTTCTCGACATCAAATCCTTGAACACTGCACCTATGATATTTATTATTATTTGTGTCACCAGTTATCTTAGTGTAGCATTTATTTTTATTCCTGCTCTACCTATAGGGTATTACACTACAAGGATTTTAAAACTGTGGGCCCGTGTAATGCATACTATTTTTCTAAATACCCGGCCGAGTGAGCGGTGGTGATTGAATAGCTCTCGTTTCGTGTATCAGTGTCAGTGATTGAATAATTACTTTCAGCCCACTATAGCAAATCTTATGCACGCATCTCTGCAGAAATGGTACGCTTTCTGCATCAAAATCTACGATTGCTTAATAACGGCCTTCTAGTGCAGCGGCTCTCAAACTTTATTATTAAGCATAATGAAAGTACAATGTAACTGTTACTACTTATTACTTACTATACTTAGTAAATTACTATATAACAATTATAAGAATAGGAGATATTAAAAAAGAAAAACATCTCACTTTGTTACGTTGAGAATTTGCACTAGCATTGTTCATCACTTGGCCTAAGTTGGAACACATTTTTAGTTGAATATTGCTACCTTACCTTAGTTTATTTACAAATATTCGTTACTATTACCAGCTTAGCTTCTGTTATTGGATTTATGCTTTTAGATTAGAACTTGTCTCTCTTGTTTTGTCATCCAATATAATTTATATTATTAGTTGTTTCGAGAATACCTACACAGGTGGTTCTTCATACGTCAAGTGAAATGACAAGAACATAGAGACAGTTATTGTTTTGTCTATGGACAACAAGTTTGTTCTTTGATTAATAGTTTAGGTACGTTCGTTGTTTCAGCGCTACTGGTGTTACTTTAGCGATCAGTCGTGGATTGTTTGTTGATGGGGTTGAATATTTCGCTTTGAAAAATAGGTCATTGGAAGTCGCGTTGCAACGCACTGTTCGGGTATAACCATATTTAAATATTTCATGTTTAAAAGATCTGAATGTCAAATCGCGCATGGGCGACAGTTTAGTTGACTTTGTATTAATGTAAAGTTTAGGTGATTTTGAATGGGATTCGAATTCAGATTACTGTATAAGACGATGTCTGATATTAGATTTGGGGTAGGGAATGCGTTGTTATCTGTTCATTTTGGGAACCGTACATGGCATTGACATTTGATGGTTGACGTGATTCCGGCTAGAACAGGTGGTTTGTGACACTTACTGGTGGTGGTTCGCTAGAGAAGTCACGTGCGTGGTGGGTTAATAATAACTTGAAGTTTTGGGAAATTACTTTCCACCCTCCGAATGGGGGAATTTGGTCAAGGAAATGTTTGGTTGGACTTTGATTGTGCTGGTTTTGTTGGGAACCAAACACTTTACCGTTGATACACGGGATATTCGCGCACACTCCACAAATTCGTCGAGATCGGCCATTTTGGCTATCAGAAAATCAAAGGTACCGAATCTTCAGGTATACTGGACTAGTATAGACGATATATACTCACCGAAGATCGCCGTTTTTTGGAGTGGTAGAGGCCACACCGATATGAAGAAGATAAACCCTGGGGATGGAGACCCTTCGTTCTTTTTATGGATTTTTTTGGACGGCTGGATCCCGAAGCTCCGCATCTGATGGGGATGGACAGTAGTCGCCGCTGATAGAATTAAGTGGATGGAAACTTCCCACCGTGGAACGGTTCGAATATTGCTGATTTATTTTTTTTGTAAATTGTTCAAGTAACGTTTTGTATATTTTTCATGACCAAGTAATGACATTTTCTTTCTCTTATATTATTTTCTATATATATGTTTCAAATAAATAACCTTTAATATATAGTACAGGGGATAATGGGGTTAATTTTTTGTATATATAATGTTCAAGTAAATTTTTGTCATCTAGAGTTGGAGTTAATGGGTCTATTTTTTTGTACAGACATTAGTTAAGAAATTTGTAACATTTGGGACGGGGCATAATTGGTTTTCACATGCTTGTACATTGATTCAGAAGTTTCTGATATTTGGGACAGGGCATAATTGGTTTTCACATGTTTTGTACATTGAATCAGAAGTTTCTGATATTTGAGATAGGGAATAATTGCCTTTCACATGTTTGTATATTGATAAAGAAATTTCTGACATTTTAGCTATGAGATTCGGGTGAATCCTGAAGTTTATGGCATAATGGTAAGTTGGTACCACGTATGGAGCTCGATACGAATTACCAAATTATTGTAATTTCAATATGTATTCATTTACAACTAGCGGCTTAGGTTGAATAACTGTCGTTGGTGTTACTCTAGTGAGTAACAATCATTTTATTTGGTAGTACATTTATTTCCGTTATATGATAAGTAATCATACACTTATGAAAATATTGTAAGCCCCTCAGGCGTATGATTGTATTTCAGACACCTACTGATTTTATATCTAAATTCTCATATTAATTAACATGTATCATTAACCTTTTTTTATCAACAGTTGTAACTTAAGGTGTTAGATAAAATTTTGCCTAAATTTTGTGTTAACACTCATTGCATTTAGTTTGGACTTTGTTAACTAGCGTAGCTCATTAGTCTTTTGGTTAACTTATATTTCAATTTATATTAGATAACTTTTATAACTATCACCAATATTTTTCAATTTGGCCCTTGGGCTTAAACCTTACAATGTATTAAAAGTTTATTGATAACCGGACTCCTGAATAAATCTGTGCTAACTGTCTGAGGTCTTTGATTGACTGAACCTGATTTTGGTAGTTTAGTTGGGTACAAGTATAGATAAACTGGGTACGTCATTGGGATATTTTGGACTACCTGGCGCCCGTATTGAATCATCCTCATATTAAGCCCACTCCCTTCTTCGGCATTGAGCAGCCGGTGACGAAACCCAATTGCAACTAGCAGGAGGCGTTGTAGGTGAGTTCGGTAAGTTGTTATGGTACTGTAGAGTGGTTATTGCATTTTGTGACAGACATCTGTCGTATGGGTAACCTAAATGAGACATTTTTTAGTTTTTGCATGCCTGCGGCTCATGCGTCAATTTTTCCAATCGTGAAAAAAACACCACTTTATGCACTTGTTGCATAAATAACTATTCTGTTTTTGTCGACAGGAGTATATAAGAGGGCACATGTTTATTTTGTGTAAGATACCTATTCAAATGTGATAGGTTTTTCAGCTTATAATTATAATTATTATACTCATTTTATACCTATCTCTAATACGTTTCGGTTTTATTTTTTGTTTTGAACCATCTTCCGATTTTAGTTACGATTGCGGTTTGGTCATATTAAAATATGTTTGAACTAAAATCTGGAGATCGTTTAAAACAAATAATGAACTGAAACGTATTTCTGAAATTAATACTTCTTTTAACTGGCCGAAAACCACGACAAATTTTTTTATTTCAAATAATGGTCACTGAAAACAAATTCAACTACTTCCTCATTTCATTTGTATAAAAATACACATGAGAAAAACTTTTAATAACCAATTTATATCGACTTATTTATTGTCAGGACATTGAACGAGTTTCTGCTGCTACGAAAGTTAGCCAAAGAACGCTTTAAAGAAGAAGCTTTGGCAGGAAGTAATGCTGACACTGATGTGCCTACTAAAAAACAAAAAATGTCCAGTATGCGTATGGATCAATTCAACAAAACTGTGCTTAGAAGGTGCATAATAAATTATCATATATCCGAGAAAAAAGTACCCACGTTAAGAAATGTACACCAAACCTTTGCAGATAGTTATGGCTTCGCAGGAGGTCGCGAATCTCTGCGGAAACAAATACATTTTTTTGGTTTTCGTTAGACCAACATGAAAAAAAACAGAAGTTTGTTAATGGAACATCACGAAATCAGACAGGAACATCACGAAATCAGACATTTACGCCTACTATATTTCAGAAACATAAATGAGTGCAGAGAACAGAATAAACCTATCATTTATATGGATGAAACATACATTAATTCATGTCACACTCACCTTAAAGGAAGGAGCGACAAGACTAACGAAGGATTAGGAAAACCCGTTTCAAAAGGTGATAGGCTAATCATTGTGCATGCAGGAAGTGAAAATGATTTTGAACCTAATGCTGGTATTATGTGGAACTTCCAAGAACAGGAGATTATCATAATGAAATAGCGTACGAAAATTATGAGACGTGGGTACAAACTTACTCCAAACCTACCATAAAACGCTGTTGTGGTAAATGATAACGCCCCATATAACAATTTTCTAAATTAAAAATTACCTACGACTGCTTGGACTAAACAACAGTTAAAGAAATGGCTGTCTGAAAGAAACATATAATACAGTGAACAAATGGTAAAACCGGATATTTATAATGTTGCAAAAATGTACAAACCGCAATATAAAACTTATAAAATTGATAAATTGTTTATTCGACATGGATTGCAAGTGTTAAGGCTACCCCTTATCACCCGGGCTTAAATCCGATTGAAAGTGTTTAGGCGACACTTAAAGAATATGTGGCCAAACGAAATGTTACCTTCAATTTTACAAATGTTAGAGAATTCTGTAATGCATTTTTTGACACATTTTCTGAAAATGATTGGAAAGTTAGATGTGACCCTGTTAACCTTTAACTAGTCGCGCGGCGCCATACGGCGCCAACAGAAATTTAATACCCAGTATTTATTTTGAAATTTTTTTTTCAAAATTATCTCACCCAATTATTCCTCAAATAGGGTATAAAGAATAAGATACTAAAATATGGAATTATATTTTCAAGTGTTTTCAATTATAGAAGCAATAAACTAATGCGGTGCATTGAAAGGCTCCGTTCGGCGCCATGCGACTAGTCACGTAGGTATAAATTTGTCGGCGGATAATGAGTGTTTTATTGTCTAGGTAATCAGTTTTTGTCACGCTCGCCTCATAATATTATTTTATGATTATTTGTAAATAATGGCAATAAAAGAAGCCATTGTTGAAGATTGAATTATTTAGGCTGTGCGACCGAATGTTGAAAATTTAGTTATACCAACAATTGGTACCGTAGTGGTTCAATATTTCCATCTGTGTTTCATTTTATTGAAAATGGCCAGTTCAAGTAAAGATACCAGTAAAAGTTTTAGTGCAGAAGCAGGTCCCAGTTGGCGAAATAAAGTCCGACTTTTGCCAAGACGATGAATACGAGGATGATGCTTCTCCAACACCTCTACCGACAGATGCTGATTATTATATAGGTAAAGACAAAAATACAAAGTGGAGAAAAGTGCCACCGCCTAAAACCAAAACTCGAAAATATAATATAATAACACATTTGCCCGGCTGTAAAGGACCTGCAAGAACAATTTCCACGCATTCAAAGGCTTTTTATCTATTTTTTGATGACTACGTGATGCAACTTCTTGTGACAAACACTAATAATTTTATCACTGCTGAAGTAAAAGATAAGTTTACACGTGAAATAGATGCTCGTTTAGTAGCTGAAGGTGAAATAAAATCGTTTTTAGCGATTTTGGTAGTCAGTGGAGTCATGAGATCATCTCATTTGAATTTTGAAGATTTATTTGATGTTGATGATATGGGCAATGATTTTTTTTACACCACTATGAGTAAGCAGAGATTCATTTTCATAATGCGATGTATTAGGTTTGATGACAAAGCAACAAGAGCAGTGAGACTACAAACTGATAAGTTAGCACCCATTCGTGATATGTACGATTATTTAGTGAATAAGTGTGCCGAGCTTTATACACCAAGTGAATATCTTACAACAGTTGATGAAGAATTGGTAGCGTTTCATGGAAATTGCAATTTTCGTCAGTATATTCCTTCCAAACTTAATAAATATGGAATAAATATATTTGCATTGGTGGATGCCAGAACTTTTTATAACCTGAAGATGAAAGTTTACTTAGGAAACCAACCAGATGTACCTTTCAAAGTAAGCAATTCTGCCTCAGATGTGGTAATCCGGTTAATTACTCCTGTAAGTAAAAATGGGAGAAACATAACCATGGATAATAGGTTTACCAGTATTCCACTTGCTAATGACTTACTGGAGAATCATAAATTAACATAAGTTGGAACACTAAGGAAAAATAAAATACAAATTCCTTTTGAATTCCAGCGTAATAAAACACGCATTGAAAAAAGCACTCTATTTGGATTTACGAAAACCATTACAATGATGTCGTATGTCCCCAAAAAAAGAAAATCGATCATACTCATTTCAACTCTACATAGAGATACTGCTATCGATAAAGATTCAGGAGATGCTCAGAAAGCAGAACAATCGACATTTTATAATAGCACGAAAGGTGGAATGGATACCAACGACAAGCTATAAGCCACATACAATGTTGGAAGAAGAACAAGAAAATGGCTCATGACTATTTTTTTCCATCTTATCAATGTGTGTGCCATAAATGCTCTTGTGATCTATAACTCCGCACGCAACGGCGAGCTAATGAAAAGAAGAAATTTTTTGAAAAAATTTGGTCCCGAATTAGCGCAACCCTATCAGATGCAACGAAAGGATGATTAACACATTCCACGAAAAATTAGAAAACGGCCGCATAGTTACTTTCAAGAAGAAGCAGAAGAAGAAGTCCAAATCCCTCTTGTTGTTGGTCCAAACCCCAGGAAAAGATGCCATATTTGCCCACGATCAAAAATAAGTCGAGTAGGATTACTTGTATAGTTTGCCATAAACATGTATGTCAAGATCACCAAAGAAATGTTTGTTCCGATTGTTATAATGATCAATAAAATATTTTCAGTTTTTGTATTATATATTTTGGAGCATATTATTATTTGTAATGTTTTTTATTTTTTTTTCATATTAGAAGATTTGTACCATTATAAGGATATTTAAATTTAATTTTTCTCCTAAAAAAAGGCGACTCTCAAAAAAATGCCTCTATTGCACATTGACGCCATATGGCGCCACGCGACTACTTGTGTCAATCCAAACACGCGACTATTTAAAGGTTAAAAAGATTGAACATGAATTTATGAACAATGAACCACTTTTGAGTACTGTTGTAGATAATATTATTATTAATTTGGCCGAAGACGGAGATAGCGAGGATGATGAAGTTAATATAGAAAGTGATTTTGTAGAATAATTTGTAGATGCACATCATTATTTTACTGTTGATGATCCCTGTACATCTAAAACATAATTTTCATTATAGTGTTTGTTTGTAGGTGGTATGACTGAATAGATTAAACGCAACAAATGTAAAAATGTAAATAGGTGTTATAAAATTGTAGATATTAGAAACGAATTCCACTAGAGTAATATAATATTTGTACCACATCTGTACATAGTTCTAAATAAACAATAATTGACGGCACCCAAAACCATTTTTTGTTTTGTTTTGCCAGTCCTAACTCTGTAAAAAGTGTGAAGGGATGTTCTAATTTCATAGTAAATATTTGCAAAAAACCCAAAAATTTACATATGAGAGTAGAAATATATACCACAAAAAAGCTTTAGTATTTTATTTATAGATTAGTATACTTATAAGATCATCTCTAAAGGCAATTTTTCCAATTTGTTTTTCAAATTTTATGTATAAAACCGAATTTTTACATTATTATCTACTACATATTATTAAGAATAACAATTTTAGAAAGATTAACAGATAGGTATGTCATTAACTATTACTACGAACAGATAGGAAAAATTGATGTCCATTGTTAAATTTAGAAAGTCGTTTAACAATCCTTATCATATTGTATGCTTTTTCTATAAAATCTACCTGACTTCCAATTTATATACAAATAAAACTCAATGAAGAATATTATGAAGGGATCACTCAAAACATATTAATTTGAAGTAGAGAGGAAAATTTATGTCTCGTGGTATCTATGTATTATTCATTATTTACATCACATAAAATAATTAAGGCTAATTATAGAATTCCTCGTATGGTTCTTGAAGCAATAAATAATTATGTCTGTACAAAAAGAAACCACAATTTTCTTAGAAAAATCTAATGGTTTTTATTTCCTTATTCATTCAATTAATAATAAAGAACACATTAATGTTATTTTGTTTTGTAAACTCGATTTTATATAGTTATAGAGCATTATACATGTGCCACGATTTAGTATTTTTAAATCCAAATTCAAAATATTGTGTTAACCTCGTACGTATTAGCAGTCTCACAACCTTTAAAACTTTGCATGCGGAATGTACGTCGCCTGCTCTTGTCGGTAATTGCGTTTACAACGTTGTCAAATGGTATGGCTTTCTCGCGCATCGTCAACTGTCAAAATTAATTTGCCAACCTGTAGGTATTTATCGCTCCGAACGCTAATCGTCGACTTATGAGGGTTGGAGAGCGGACGCGATCGTCACTTTTATAGTCCTAACCTCGATCTCGAACATTCTCAGAAATACTCGAGTCGGCGCCTTTGATAAATAAAAAGCCAAAATAGAAATACAAAAAATGCGGTGTAAACAATTTCGACTTTATGTTTTGAAGTTAGACCCGAAAGTAGCTTATTCACAACTATTGTGTCTTATCTAAGAGGCGGCATTTATCAAAGGGACTGCGGGCTTACTACGTCTTTGATAAATAGAAAGCGAAAATAAAAATAGAAATACAAAATATGCGGAGTGAACAATTTCGACTTTGTGAACGCGCACCAGTAAATATCGGTGGTGGCGGCATAGTAAAATTGTACTGTTGTTGGTGGCGACTAAGTTCGGCTGCTTCTCATGATACGCTCGCGTCAAAACGTTCAACCAGAGAGAGAGGTGTTTTGTGTATCGATAAACCCTAGGGTTTCGCTGAACACACTTAGAGAATGGCTGCTCAGGTGTATCAGCGTCATTGCATGAATAATTACTTTTGACCCACTATAACAGAGCGTAAGCGCGCGTATAACCCAATACAGAAATTTTATACTTTCTACATCTGAATAGAAGCGGAAAGTAACTTCTTTCGGCCGCGTGTGAAGAAAAATATTTTTTAGGATTACACATTGCGTACATACTAAGGCAAACATTCGCCCATCACGTGAAAAATCTCTCTTGCATACGGTAGGCTGCGATTGATAAACTGCACAGTTCACTGTTTTTTTATGTTTCCGGCCTTAGGTAACAACCCACTTTATCAGACCCAATATTATTCACAATTAAAATAAGTTATATACATGCTGGTAGACGTTTTGGGGCGGATGTGACGTAAACAGCTGTGACTTATGCGGAATGCGCCGCTTCGGTCACTTCTGAACCACGAGTGGCTTACGTCACGCAAATGCGAGCGCTGTCACAGCTGCTTACACACTTCCTTTACTGCAATATTCTAATTGCTGATTTAGGGATTATCATAAAACTAAAAGTACATCTTGTTTAAGAAAGAAGATGGTTCAGTGGACAGAGCAATGGACATTCAATTGGAAATTCTTTCCAAGTTACCAGTACTGCACGTTCTGACGCCAGAAAAAAAATAAAGAAGCTTAATAACCATATATGGTAATGGTAAAGATATCGAAAAAATGTGAAAAATACTTATATTTTGTCCATTAGCTAAAAAAATCTTCACATATCAGGTGGAACTTATTTCTCAATTCGGACAGCTTGAATGATGTAGATTGAATTTCAAAGTTCATTCAAAAGACCGCAAATTGAAAGATATATTTTGCTCTTGTGGATCTTAAGGTTCAACATATTATACAATACTGGATTGATGGGCCGTGACCTACCTTTTTATAAAAAAAAATTCTGCAACAGATTATTGGTAAGATTTATCTATTGTAAACAAAAAGGTGGGTCATAAATCAAACCACGTATTCTGAGTTCCAAAAAAAAAACCTCGAATGAATTTAACTTAGCTTTATACATATGTGAAAAAGTCGATAAGATTAAGATCTGAACGTTTGGGTGACTTAACAGTAGGTGCATTAGGGCCATGTTCAATTCAGCGTCCAGAATATAGCTCAAGAGGTTGCTAACTTCTTCAGATTAATGTGCTGTGGAATTATCATGCAAATACCATATATTTTGTCTTATTCTGTTTAAACAATAACAGTATGTCGATAAAAACTGATCTTCCCAAAAATCATCGAGGGCCAAAAAAGTTTTACAAATGATGTGTTATCAATGGTGCAACAAATAATACAATCATTAAGTTGTAACGTATACAAAAATTAGGGTAGGAGGGTTAGCGGATCTTAATTGCTATAATTTTTTTATGGGGTACAAATATTTTATTGTTTTAGTGTTTAAAATGAAACTCACGGTTTCTAGTTAATTCCACAATATGATAAAAGTTATTGAAAATTCTAAAAAATTGACAATTGTTTTGATGAATCAATATCATCGTCAGAACGACAAAAGTTACATTTCATTTGATACCTACCTGATGTTTTGTAGTTATTTTTGGCTAGACCAAGAAGTGACCTAACTTGTGATTGACTTAATATATGTTTATAGAAAAAAGAAAAAGATGTGATATTACAGATATTGAAGCTTAGATATTATTAGCCCTATGGTGATATCCTGGATATCATTTTTCCAATTAAGATCAGTATAACTGTGCAATTATATAGAAAACCAGGAAAACTATATCTGCTGATCTTTACAATTATCACTTAAGAAGACAGTTTATTAGTGGAGAACTTCCTAGATTTAACTGTTCATTGACAACTTCATATTGTGGATATCTTAAATGTCTTCTTATTTCCAATTCTTCAAGGAAATCCAGTTCTTGTTTCTTCTCACAAATATGCAGCACTTCTAGTTTTGTGTTAGGGGTCAATGAATAATTGGTGTCAAGTAGATGTTTTGCGTAGTGGGATGTATCTGGTTGTTTTAATCTGTATGCTCGTGAGTGTTCACTGTATCGGATTTCAAAATTCCTAAGGGTCTGACCCAAATAGACAGCATTACATTCTGGACATTTGAGTTTATATATACCTGACTTCTTTAATACTGGTATTTATTATTAACTCTTTGAATTTTTAAATCAAGAAAATTGGTTGAGCTATTTTCTTCAATTTCAAATGTAAATTTAATTTTTGGGTGTAAATTATTGATGTTGTTGAAAATTAAATTAAAAATTCAAAGAGTTAATAATGTATTTGATTATTCAATTTACCGAAAACCAACACAGACTGATGTGACAATTCCATTCAATTCCAATCACCCTATGTCACAAAGACTAGCGGCATATAATTCAATGATATATAGAGCTTTTTCAGTTCCTATGAACAAATATAATTTCGATAGAGATATTAATACAATTAGACAAATAGCAACATTCAACGGTTATCCATTAGATATGATAAATAAGCTAATTAGTAAAAAAGAGGAAAAAGTGTCATTACAACTAATATTTCCTAAACAAGCTGATGAAATAAAAACTTGTAAAACCATCACATATGCAGTGAATATTTCTAATAATATTCCAAAGATGATATCTTCAGCAACGAATACAACAATTTCTTTTAAAACAGAAAGTAACGTTAGTACAAAATTGTTAAATGTAAAAACAAAAATACCACTATTAAGGAAGTCAGGTATATATAAACTCAAATGTACAGAATGTTATGCTGTCTATATGGGTCAGACCCTTAGGAATTTTGAAATCCGATACAGTGAACACTTTCGAGCATACAGATTAAAATAACCAGATAAATCCCACTACGCAAAACATTTACTTGACACCAATCATTCATTGACACCTAACACAAGTGCTGCATATTTGTTAAAAGAAACAAGAACTGGATTTCCTTGAAGAATTGGAAATTAGAAGACATTTAAGAAACCCACAAAATGAAGTTGTCAATGAACAGTTAAATCTAGGGAGTTCTCCACTAATAAACTGTCTTCTTAAGTGATAATTGTAAAGATCAGCAGATATAGTTTTCCTGGTTTTCTATATCATTGCACATTTATACTGATTTAATTGGAAAAATGATATCCAGGATACCACTATAGGGCTAATAATATCTAAGCTTCAATATTTGTAATATCACATCTTCTTCTTTTTTCTATAAACATATATTAAGTCAATCACAAGTTAGGTCACTCCTTGGTCTAGACAAAAATAACTGCAAAACATCAGGTAGGCATCAAATGAAATGTAACTTCTGTCATTCTGACGATGATATTGATTTATCGAAACAATTGTCAATTTTTTAGAATTTTCAATAACTTTTATTATATTGTGGAATTAACTAGAAACCGAGAGTTTCATTTTGAACACTAATATGAGCAGATTCCACTAAGTAAGGGTCGAGACAGTTCATTTCTATTATTTTTATTCTGAAAGATGCATATTCATAGGAAAACTCAAAAACCATTATAAAAATGTTTCTCGAGATGTTTGAAAAAAATTCATTTTCGGTTGGTAACTTTTTTTTGCACGCACATTTCTATTACATAATTGATATGTTCTATCGAATTATTTTTGGTTTAATTGATTCCTACCGTTAAACTTTGTATCTGGCACTATTTTTCAGTCTATTAATCGGTAAGTACTACTTTCACCTCTAAAACAATTTTTATGGATTGATATGATTATTCAACGAGTCGTCTTCATAATTTCCTTCTCAATTGTTCGATATTGATCCTATTTGAAAAGGAAACTAAATAAACAGTACCCATAACCACAAAGTTATCTGAATCGATACAAAATAATGTCTAGAGACTTGCTTTGCTTTCATATTTTTCACAACTCTGCACCTGCATATGAACTTTATTTCTCTTCATTTGCGTTTTTGTCATTTTATTGTAACCAAGTTTTAGGCTCATTTCCCTATCTTGAAACATTACATTATCCTTCTAAGAAGATAGCATTAAATTTTTCTAGGCGGTCATTGTTAGATCAGTTTTATTATATTAGAATTCACTCAAATAAATGTAAAGTTTTGTATGCATTATTAGGCATTCCTCTCATTCCATTATTTTCATTTAACTCTGTATAATCTAAAGAAAATTTCAGGATAATATAGCATAATTTCATTTATCGCCTTCACGTTAAATTTCATTTTGCCTTTTGGTGGAATAAACTTCAATGAAGATTACATAATAATTATTTTCCTATTATTCCATAACCAAACGGGTCTTCCCCAAAATAGAAAATCATTCCTAAACTCGATTAACTTCGTTCAAATTTCCTATTGTTAGTGGTTGGAAATCAGTTTCCCGTTTTGTGATTCAGTTTTTGTGATCCCCCGAATCACGTTTTATTTTAACCTATTCATGAATAATTAAAGTTGTAACAATACTGGAACATACCAAATGAACGGCATTCCCTTTTGAGGTGTGAAATACAATGTTGGTTTTAACGCTTAACAATTTAATAAGTTAGGCCAGTCAGTTGTTCGATAAATCAATATTATCGAAACAATTGTCAATTTTTTAGAATTTTCAATAACTTTTATTATATTGTGGAATTAACTAGAGACCTTGAGTTTCATTTAAAATCACTAATATGAGCATATTCCACAAAGTAAGGGTCGAGACAGTCAATATTTTCTTTCATTTAAAATTCATTTTCCCGCATCAACTACTAAGAGTTATTAGCATAATGGTCAACAATTCATTAGAATAGTAAAAAAAATTTATAGTGTATATTAATGACTTTCAGATGTATCACTTTTACATATTTGCTAGTAAATATTGTTCCTAAGCTGTGGTTTAACTGGTTTGCTCTTTGGCGGTGATACAGATGCTCGACCGATAATCGAATAGCACAGTTTGAAAATTCTGAAGCTGTTTCTCTTTTAAGCAGGTGTTCACGCGTAAGACGTGCATGTCCCATGAGATTGCGATTCAAAATCACCTGTTGTTTTCTTGTAGCAGCTATTTGAAGTTTTGTAATAATATTGTGGTGAAGAAAATGATTCCGCGCAAAAGCCTTGTGTCAATTTCACTTGACTCTATCCACACAATATATGTTAACAACCGACATGACAATAAAAATAGGGAGTGTCCCTCTGGTTTCTAATTTCTTAACCCACTGAGTATGATTTCTAATGAGGCCTTAGTATGTAGCTTTATGAGGCTTATGGTGAGATAAATAACTTCCGTAGAAAACTTTACAAAACTAGATAACAAAAATTAATGACATATTCCACTAAAATAAATTGCGTTTAAAATGTCCACTAAGTTTAAGACCCTAGATTTTATTACATGTAGAGTCTCTTTTCTCATAGTATTTACTATGGTTTCATTCGGTGGAGGATCAGTTATAGCATGGAAATGCATATATTTTAACGATAGCAAAATTTCAACAAGAACGGGACGTTGACTGCATATAGATACCTGATAGAGTTTGAAGACCTTGTTGAACTATTCATTGTCATTTTTTATACATTATAAAGTTTCACACTATACGGATTGGTACTGAGCACCGTGACCATATACAAATTTATATTTCATAGAGAATGTGTGATATGAGCTTAGAAAGCATTTATATGAGATACGTGTCATTCTAGACAGCTTTCTGATATACTATTTTAAAAATGGGACAATCTTTCGCAGAATATGATATTAGATCATATATTTCTTGCTTGATGTAATTCACATCACTGTCACAAGAATAATCTCCTAAATATCTGGTTTTTTCGACGACAATCATAGCAAGGTAAATTGTAAGGTAAATTGGTTCTGTTTCATAACTTCGCTTGTTGAATTACAATTATTACTCATTATCGTAACTGCCAACAAATCTTTTTCAAGAACAGTCTAGTCAAAAGATCTTGGGCATCAGATCTGTCGACAGAGTGCAAAGTCATTATGTACCTTTTAACTATAATTGTTCGGTAGAAGTTGAGTTTACCTTTCAACTGAAAAAAATTGCAGTCCTCCGAAACATCAAAAATCTAAAGGGAACTCCAGTTAGTATCGCGAATAACCTTACTAAACTACAACGGGTGCGAAATAAAAGATCACACAATTAGATCACTTGCCTGACAGACTTAATTTCGAAAGTTGTGTACTTATATTCAACATGGATCAATACATAAGGGTTTTTCAAGTTAATACAGTACAAACATACTGATTACAAAATTACATTGAGGCGAAATGTATACAGAGGGTGAATAATGAAAAGAGGAGTTTTAAAATATTACATAACAATATACGGGGCTTAAAAAGGAGCATAGACGAATTCAAAATACTTATTGAAAGCCTTGAGGTTGATGTCGACTGTTTAGTTTTAACAGAAAAATAGAAACTACATGATCCACATCTATTCAAAAGTTACTGATTATGATATGATATATAACTATGGAGACCTAAATGAAAATGATGGGGTGGTGGTGTATGTGAAATCACACGGGCAATACAAATATGAAATAAAAACTATCAATACAATCAAAAATTTTAGAAATCAATATTATAGTGTTAAATAAAATAGTGCATATTATATTTTTATTACCAGTATCTCTCATTTGATCCAGATTTGAATAGTAGACAGAACTTAGTAATAAATATTTACACTCTCATACAATCCTCTTTGAGTTTTTTTCTTTTTTTTGTATTTCCCTTTATTAATATACTCCAATGTCTATTTATTCATTATATTCGTATCGTTTTATTTTATAAACTATAACGTTGTTCATAATGCTTATTCTTACCGTTCAATGTTTATTGTTCATTATTTACCGTTCGGTAATTTTTTCAACATTTTACATTTCATAATTTGTATTTTAAACGTGACATTTTAAATTTTAAACTTTACATTCTACATTTTAAGCTTTACATTTTACGTTTCATGTTTAAAATTTTATATTCTATTAGTGTCAATTTCATTTATATTCTATATTTCAGATTCAAAATTTTGCATTTTACACTGTACATTTATATTTTATAATTATCTAGTATAGTACAATTTGTTATTAGATACATTTTATATCACCCGGCGCTGATTTGATTTGTTTTGTTTGCTACACTTGAATTTTTTTTAATTATTAGTACATATTTGATATTTTCTTTGCGAACAAGTGCCACTTATCGCTTAAACGCTTTATTCACTTCTGCCTTGTTACTATTTAATTTTCGGTATTCGAATTCATTTATTGGGCGAATAAAGTTATTATGATTATTAACTAAATGGATAATGCCTTTAACAGAGAAGCAGCCATATTATTAAGATCAGCGACACGCACATTGAAAAAATGCCAGTCTATCGGCCACCAAAAAATATATAAGTATTTTCATCTTTTTATTCTTCTATGCTTGAGTAGGAACTATTCCTATTTGTCTGCCTCTTACTCGGTTTCTGTTGCTGTTCACTGTAGGTTATCTTCTTGTCATTATGGCGGTGTCTCCGTTGGACTTCTGCTGTATGGATTGTTGTTTTTGCATATGCTTGTTTCATTGTCTACGTGTTCATCCGATTTTTTTTCAAGTCTTTATTCACTTGTCTATGTTTTGTATGTTACATTGCCCTCGAATTCCGCTATTTCTTTGACATTCTCTCTATGTTATATCTCTCAATAATTTCACGTTCACGTTGTTAATTTTTTGTTTTGTCCATTTTCTGTCTGCATTTGATTCTGCTCTATTTGTTTTATATACCCTCAACTTGCATTCTGTTGTCATGAATTTGTTTTTCGATATAACTTCTACTCATAATATTTGTAATTTTTTAATTGAAATGTATTCTCGATGAAGATATTCCAAACCTTAAACCTGTCAGAAATGTTTGATTAACATAAGTCTTTTTCTGCAAGCTATCAATTAGTTAACTAAGTTACGGTTGAAAAATATCTGATAAAATCTTCAAATTACGATCCTAATTTTATGCTACCCATCGCATTATAAGCAAACAAAACAACAAAATTGAAATATTTCCAATTACATAGTGTATTCCATCTTTCGACCTCCGATTCAATTTCTCTCCCCCTTTTCATTCGCTCTTAGTGAACCTCGGATTGGCCTAGGAACTTGATTCGTTAATGAATTTTGCATCGTATCAAATTTTCGGTCCCTATTAAACCGCAATGAACACAGGAGCAATGTATGTGATTTCATAAACATTCTATGTTATGAATGAAACTGACCAATGATATCCTAGATAAGTGGCGTGGAACAGAGGATGTTTTAGATGTTAGGTTTGGCTTGCTCGATGTACTTTGTGGAATTTAACTGGTCATTACGAATTAATTGAGAAATGATTTAGTCTAGTCTACTGACATAATTCGACGTATTAAAGCACATATTATTATGGTTTCACACTTATTCAATAATTTGAAATAATTAATTGAATAAATTGCTTCGTAAATTGAGAATTAAGTGAATTGATAACGAAACTATGAATATAACTTTAATTAATAAATGAAATTCATCTAGAATTCGAGGATCATTTAGTCATACTTGGTACTTCATAGCAAAGCTTTTTTACTACGAGCTTTCTAAAAGATTAATGACTGGTAAGTAACTAACTGTATCATACAGGGTGATACGTTGAGAATATCGGCTCTCTAAACTAGGCCAATTTCTATTGGAATGGAGGTGTAGTTTAATTTTTTTGTCACAATGATAACGAGTTTGGTCTCTAATTTAGTAGCTTAGCAGCAAAAGTATCGCATAATCACAATAAACGCCAAAATACCTCCGCATCTCCCAAATTATGATTTAGTTCTGATTTATCTGTGTTACCCAGGAAAGTGTGGGCATTACCCGGAAAAAAACCTAAGGGCCAGGTTGTATGTGATATTTTGAGAAGCAATTTTGACCTGATCACGGGTCTAATTACTTAATTAAACTTACCGACTTAAAATTCTTTTGGATAAAATACTGTAGTTTTAAGATTATTATTCGGACATCTGAAAGTAATTCAGTATTCGCAGGATATACAGGGGGGAAAAGAAAACAATTTTTTCCTCTACTTTTAACACACCCTGTAGGTTAATTCTGCTTTTAGATCTACACACAATTAACTTTATCAAAAAGACTGATTTGTTTCCAACATTTTGTTTTTATCCCGATATCTTAATATTTTATCCCGATACCTTAATTTGTTTGTGAAATGCAACATTCTTAAATTTTTTATTCAGTTTTAGCAGAGTAATACTTAATTTTATAAAGAAATCAAACAACAAATAAACTAATAATTATTACAAATTAATAACGATTAATAACTGGTATTTCCCCCACGAGCGCGAATAACTGCCTCAATGCGTCGTGGCATACCCTCTATTAGATGTCGAATCTCCATCTGGTCAATCTGATCCCATTCTTGGACCAAAGCATCTCTCAAAAAATTTAAATTACTTGGAGAAGGAACTTGGTTACGAACTCGTCTGCCCATCATGTCCCAGACGTGCTCAATTGGATTGAGGTCTGGGCTACGTGATGGCCAGTTTATCCTTTGAATTCCTGTTTCGTCCAAATATTGAGATACAATCCTCGCAATATGTGATCGAGCGTTGTCGTGCATAAACATGAATTCGTTTCCTATAAACGGTGCAAATGGAATTACATGTGGATCTAGCACATCACGAATATATCGGTTTGCTGTCGTTGCTCCGCCGCCAACAATGACTAAATCAGTACGAGCTTCCATGCTTATGCCGCCCCAAACCATTACCGATCCTCCTCCATAACTGAGTCTTGTGGAAAAATTTGCTTGGTCAAACCTTTCGCATCTTCTTCGGTATATTCTTTCACGGCCATCTGGAGAACGTAAACAAAACCTTGACTCGTCAGAAAATAAAATCTTACTCCAGTCATCGACATTCCAATGTTGATGCTCCCTGGCAAATCGAAGACTGTTCTGTGATTCCTAAGTAACTCCGGACCAGTTGCAGGTCTTCTGGAGCGTAATCCCTGTTCTCGTAATCGCCTTCGAATCGTTATTTCGTTAACAGCTACTTGGCGTACTTCTTCCAAACGATTTCGAGCCATGACAGCAGTAGTATTTCTTTCTCGCAAAACGTTTAATGTTACAAATCGATCATCTCGAACATTTGTAGAACGTCGTCTGCCAGATCCTCTTCGTCTCGAAAAACTACCAGTTTCATTGAAACGTTGTACAGCTCTCTGGACGTTACACCTTGTAACACCCAATATTCTAGAAGCATAATACTGAGACCTACCATCTTGTACCAGAGCAACTGCTCGTGATGCATCAGTAGGTGTTAAAACCATGATGTTAAATTAAATACTAATAATTAAACTGCAATTGCCAAGTAACGAATATTTGACAGTTATCATATTGTGAGTTGCCACAGCACTCTACTTATTTTGTAGTTTATTCTCTACCGTTATTCAAATTATGACCATTTCTAAAATGTTGTATTTTCTTTAAACCGTCACATTTCACAAATTAAAATATCGGGATAAATAAGAGAACAAAATGTTGGAAACAAATCAGTCTTCTTGATAAAGTTAATTGTGTGCAGATCTACTAGCAGAATTAACCTACAGGGTGTGTCAAAAGTAGAGGAAAAATTGTTTTCTTGTCCCCCCTGTATATCCAGCGAATACTGAATTACTTTTAGATGTCCGAATAATAATCTTAAAATTACAGTATTTTATCTAAAAGTTGCTAGAACATTCCAATAAATCAGCTTCTCCATTTGAAAGTAAGAGCATTTTTAAATAAATCATTATTTTGAATGGATCGAATTTTAAGTCGGTAAGTTTAGTTTGGATGTAATAACTAAAAGATAATAAAAGTGTAGTAAATTGTTGGACGTCAATCACTTTCTCAAGAGTAACAAAAACTCAAATAACACATACAAATGTTTTTTTGTGAATCTGAAATTTTTGATTTGGTGTCGTGAAAGTAAAGTTGGAATAATTACTATTTACAGTTTAATGATTGTACAAAATTTACAAGATTTACAATATCTACAAGATTTACAAAGTTTACAGAAGTTAAGAGGTGATAGAATGTGTTCTTTTCAGTTATATACAATTTAAATACTTTATAATATAATTAATAACAAAGAATATGAAGGAAATTGAATGAATTACAGTTTATAATTGAGGAAAAAAATGTGAACGAAGTTGAATGACAGTGTGACGCAGTAGTTCAAAATTTACCCAGTAATTTAGAATTCTCAAAGAATGTAATTTTATACTTCCTTTCTTTGGCTGCACAAAGCTGAGATCCCTCGGACAGGAAGCCAGTCTCAATGGTTGGGATGCTAAGTTTCCTATTACCAATTTACTACTATATCCCAGCTTTCATGGATCAGTAAATTTTATAGGTATATTAGACTAAACCCCCTTTTCAATACCTAGTTTCGTTGACTCAAATTTGTGTAAGTATACCCGGTTTCGTTGACTCAAATTTGTGTAAGTATACCCGGTTTCGTTGATTCAAATTTGTATAAGTATACCCGGTTTCGTTGACTCAAATTTGTATAAATATACCCGGTTTCGTTGACTCAAATTTGTGTAAGTATACCCGGTTTCGTTGACTCAAATTTGTATAAGTATACCCGGTTTCGTTGACTCAAATTTGTGTGAGTATACCCGGTTTCGTTGACTCAAATTTGTATAAGTATACCCGATTTCGTTGACTCAAATTTGTGTAAGTATACCCGGTTTCGTTGACTCAAATTTGTATAAGAATACCCGGTTTCGTTGACTCAAATTTGTATAAGTATACCCGGTTTCGTTGACTCAAATTTGTGTAAGTATACCCGGTTTCGTTGACTCAAATTTGTATAAGAATACCCAGTTTCGTTGACTCAAATTTGTGTAAGTATACCCGGTTTCGTTGACTCAAATTTGTATAAGTATACCCGGTTTCGTTGACTCAAATTTGTGTAAGTATACTCGGTTTCGCTAAAAAACCATAGTGCAATGTAATCAAAATTCTAAATAAAAATGTCAGCCAGTTCAGACAAACCGCCAAATTGTTAGCGATTATATAACTATTTGTAATTGGATGATCGCATAATTTACAAGCTCAATACTACTACTATATTATAATTTGCAGTTGATTCACTTCAAATAAATCTATGTATCTATGAAATAAATGTAATTTACAATTTTAAATGCGATAAACTATTTGAATAGAAACTATTGAACATCAATAAAAAAGTTAACAGAGAAGGTTGAACAATTCACAGTAAAGTATGAAGTGCATAAAAAAACCAGAAGATATAATTGAATTTAGCAAATCATCGAACATTTATCCACCACATTTCAAACTACATCTGTCTGACCTCTTGGTTGACGAAAATGAAAAAAAAATATAAAGCAATGTGTATTTTGTTACTGAGTGATTTTCTTGTAAAATTATTTTCACTATTAAAACTCATAGCTTTTACTTCAATATCTTACAATGCATGAATTTAATTAAGAATGAATTCTTGAGAAATAATGATATATAAAAACCAGTTGATGAAAAACGTGAAGTAAAAAGTTAATTTTAATATATCATGAGACCAAATTAATATGTAAGATATGAATAATAATGATTTCCACTGTTTAAAATCATAGCATCTACTTCAATATCTTACAATCGATATTTAATTAAAAATGAATTGTTGGGAACTAATGATATTATATGAAAAAGCAATTTAAAAAAAGCAAAAAATAGAAAAAGTTGAGATATACTAAGATAGAATTAATATGTGAGATATGAATAATAATAATTATCAATGATGGTAAGAATCTCTCCTCGTGTCCAGACTCCACTGAAATTTGGTAAAACAGGCAACGCCGGCAACTTGAGTGACTGTTGTTATGGAAGCAGAATAAAAGAAACCCTGAGAATACAATTTGTACAATAGTTGACATTAAATAATATAAAATACCGATCTGTTTTAATTCAAATAAAAACGAAAAAAGTTGCTACAGTCCACAGAATAAACATGGTCATTCGATCGGATTAAAATATTAATCAGTTAATTACTTGAAGACAATTATAGTGCATCATAACCTTCAATTTCGCCGCGTGGTAAAATGTTAGGAGTTCCAGCTTGAAAAATATATGGTAGAAGTACCGATTTCCTGTAAGTCTGTTCCAATTTTTGCATGCACTGTAAATTTGAATTATTATAGTCAGTATTTTCCGATTAGGATTTGAATAGGTACTAATAACAATATCAAATTACCAGTGGCGGGAATCAAGGAGTCAGAAATTATTAATACAAATAGTAACAGTGGCGATGTTAGGCTCTTACCGTCTGTATCAAATCATGATTCCCGATTTCCAAAAATTAAATTACCGATATTTGACGGTCAAATGGAAAATTGGTTGGAATTTCGTGATGCCTTTACAGAAATGATTCACAATACATAACATATGGGTACTGTTGATAAATTTCACTATTTAAAAATGTCCTTAGAAGGAGAAGCAAAACAATTATTAAGTGGTATACAAAAAACAGAAGCTAACTATCCTGTTGCATGGAAACTACTATGTCAATATTATGAGAATCACAATTTAATAATTTTTAACCATATAAAAGCAATTTTTGACCAACCATATATGTCAAAAAAGGACAGTGGAGGTCTAAGGGATCTGTATTTGAATATCACAAAAAACTTAAGAGCTTTGGAGAGTTTTGGGGAACCATCAGTCGATACCAATTTAATATATATATTAAACAGTAAGTTTGATACCGAAACGCAAAAAGAATGGGAAATATACAAAAAAAGCGGGAGACAAACCAAACATGAACGATATGGAAACATTTTCAATTTATAGGTTAGGGTTACTGAAAAAACTTGAATATAAAAGCTCTTCTTCTGGGGACACAATAAAGAGTGAATTCAAGGTTCCAAGGAAAGGTGTCTCACATGTAAGCACTGTCAATAAAGTAAAATGCTATTTTTGCAAAGGGGACCACTATATTTACAATTGTGAAACATTGTCAAAAATTCCAGTTTCTGAAAAAGTAAAAAGAGTATTCGAGAAAAAGTTGTGCACTAATTGTTTGAGACCGGGCCATTTTTCAAAAGATTGCAAGTACTCCGGGTGCAAAAAGTGCCACCGGAAGCACAATACAATACTACATATTGAGAATTACAATCAATCACAATCCTCAGAAGTAGTAGATACATCAATTGACAATAAAGGTAATGAAACCAATATATCAATGCACGTTACTGAATCTCTGATCCCATCGCAAATCCTTTTAGCTACGGCCATGGTCCAAGTGAAGGATCACTATGGGAAACGCCATCTAGCCCGCGTTCTGCTAGATAATGGATCCCAGTGTAATTTTATAACAGAACAGTTTTGTGATAAGTTAGGTCTAAATGAACTAAAATTTAATTTAGCAATTAGTGGCGTTGGTAAGGCATTATCTTTTGCAAATAACAAGGTCAACATTGAAATAAATTCACTGCAATCAAATTACAAAGCTGAATTGTCGTGTTTAATATTAAACAAAATTACAAAACATTTACCTCTTCTAACTATAGACAAATCAATAATAAAAATACCCTCAAACATCCAGTTAGCAGGTCCAGAGTTTTACAAAAGTAAACAAATTGATATGCTTTTAGGTTGTGACATATTTTGGCAAGTATTATCAGTGGGTCAGTTTCAATTGGGCAAACATTTACCAATATTACAAAATGCAATGCTAGGATGGATAGTGAGTGGGGCTATACACAATTCACAAAAAAATAACAATAGAGCAATTGTATGTCATTTTGTACAACCGGACGAGACATCTATTAATGAACAGTTAGCCAAGTTCTGGCAACTAGAAAACTATGAGAACGATAAGGTGATGTCAAGCTCGGATAAATTTTGTGAAGAGCATTTTACACAAAACACTATACGTAATTCTAACGGTCAATTTGTAGTAAAAATGCCATTAAATGAGAAAATATACAAATTAGCGAAATCAAGGATTTCCGCAGTTAACAGATTTCTATCGTTAGAAAGAAAACTTGAGCGAAACTTACAATTAAAAGAACAATACGTTCAATTCATGCGGGGGTATGAACAATTAAACCACATGTATAAAATATCTGAAGTCAATGACACTCAAAAGTTAACTTACTATTTACCCCATCATGCGGTTATAAGAGAATCAGCCATTACTACCAAATGTCGCGTTGTATTTGACGCCAGCGCAAAAACTACTACGGGAATCTCTTTAAACGACGCGTAACACAGCGGACCTAAGGTACAATCAGACTTGTTCGAAATTCTATTAAGATTCAGATCAAGACAATACGTAATAAGCGCAGACATTTCGAAAATGTACCGCCAAATATTAATAGATGAATCGCAAAGGTGTTTGCAAAGAATAATTTGGCGTGAAAACCCAAGCGATGAGTTACAATGCTATGAGCTGAAAACTGTGACGTATGGGACCAGCTCAGCACCATTTTTAGCGACTAGATGCCTTTCACAATTAGCAAGAGATACTAAAATAACGCTGCCACACGTGTCACGAGTCATAAAAGACGATTTTTATATCGACGACCTTTTAACGGGCTGCAATTCTATTGAGGAACTTTTAACAATTCAAAAAGATGTTACTAATATTTTAAAATCCGCGGGTTTTACATTAAGAAAATGGTTAACGAATAAAACAGAACTTTTAGATAAATTCGAAATAAATGATGAGTGTACTATAAATATTTTGCATTTAAGTCAAGACGAAAATAGTAAAACTCTAGGGCTATATTGGAATTCGCATAACGATACCATACAATATTCTATTAATTTAGAATGCCCTACAGTTGTTACAAAACGTATAATTCTGTCCGTTTCGTCGCAAATATTTGATCCGTTAGGATTATTATTACCTGTCACAATAAAAGCAAAGGTTATTTTACAGAAATTGTGGCAGGCTGGAATAAAATGGGACGAAGTCGTACCCACGGATATACAAACGGATTGGAGCAATTTTCGCAATAATTTAACTAGTCTAAATGACTTAAAAATTCCTTGATTCGTGTTGTCTGAAAAACCACTTACTATTGAGCTTCATGGGTTTTCAGATTCCTCCGAAGCGGCATACGGCGCATGTATTTATTTACGATCACGTGATAGTAACGGAAGGTATATAACGCAATTATTGACGGCAAAAACACGTTTCGCGCCCATAAAACAAGTCAGTTTACCGAGATTAGAATTATGTGCCGCCAACCTCCTAGCAAACTTAAGCCAGGAAATATTAAACTCCATTCATTTACAAATCTATAAAAAATATTTTTGGAGCGATTCTACTATAACATTAGGCTGGATACGCGGTGCTGCAAACAAATGGAAGGCATTTGTTGCCAACCGAGTTGGAAATATTCAAACCATGACCGAACCAATAAATTTGCATCATGTACAATCTAAACATAATCCAGCTGACTTGCTTACGCGCGGTATAAGTGCAGAAGAGTTAGTGTCATAAAATGTATGGTGGCATGGTCCTGAGTGGCTCCTGAATGATGATTCAGAATGGAAGGTTGATAACGTAAGGTGCAAAGACTCACCTGAATTAAAACCTACTTGTCATGTGACAGTGAACAATGATTATTCTTTATTTACTCGTTTTTCTTGTCTCAATAAATTAAGAAGAGTAATTTCAATTTGTGTTAGATTTATTAATAATTTAAAAACTCCTGAACCTGGGAGAAAAATTGGACCCTTACAAGTTGAGGAATTAAATTATTCAATGACCCTTTTAACAAAATTAGCACAATTTCAGTCATTTCCTAATGAGTTTAATGATCTCTGCAACCAGAGAAGTGTTTTAGGTAAAAGTCGTCTAATAATGTTCAATCCATTTTTGGATGAGAATAAATTAATCCGAGTAGGCGGCAGGTTACGGAATTCCAAGCAATTAACCTTTGATAAATTAACTCCAATGTTAAAATGTCATATACCTGGAAATGTTATTGTCACTTTGCCATCGATAAAAAAGGTGCATCCTTTTTTATCGCGATAAAAACTTCTCTTCCTCAATATCTAGTAAGCGGACGTCACTTTTACACAATGACAATGAGTCGCAATTATTGTTGTTGTTCATCCATATATTCTGTCGTTAATTTATCTTGCCAAAAAACACTCGAGCTTTTCTTTTATTAGATAAATTCCTCTTTGACTCAAAGTTTTGCCAATCACTAAATTTGCTCGAAAAACTGACATTAGATAAAATCGCTCCACCTTCGGTGTCGCGATTTTATCATGTCAGTTTTTCTCGTAAAATTAGTGATTGGCAAAACTGTTTCGTTGCAAAGAGAAATTTATCCGATAAAAAAAAAGCTCTTGTGTTTTTACTGTTGACAAAAAACATCCAATAGTACTAGATTCTAAACATAATCTCACTAAATTGATAATGAGTCATGAACATAGATGTCTACACCACTGTGGTCCTCAACAGTTATTAGCATCCTCAAGAAACGCTTATTGACCTTTAGCTGGTCGAGACGCTGCACGAAAAATCACCTATGCTTGCGTACAATGTTTCAAGGCAAAACCATCATCATTTCACCCCCATATGGGTGATTATCCAGAATGCCGAATTTCGCAAACTCCTCCATTTTTCAATGTCGGAATTGACTATGCAGGACCTGTTGTAATAAAGGACCGGAAATTACGGAATGAGAAACTAATAAAGGCATACATTTGTGTATTTGTCTGTATCATTTTTATGTTATTATTATTTTGATGGTTTGTCAACAATTAGTTATTGAATGTACGTTTCCTCGTACATATAAAGGCGGGCGGCATGTCCAGACTCCACTGAAATTTGGTAAAACAGGCAACGCCGGCAACTTGAGTGACTTTTGTGATGGTAGCAGAATAAAAGAGAAGAAGAGCAGTAGTCGTTCAAAAACCCTGAGAATACAATTTGTATAATAGTTGACATCAAATAATATAAAATACCGATCTGTTTTAATTCAAATAAAAACGAAAAAAGGTGCTACAGTCCACAGAATAAACACCTCGACTTCTCACTCCCTGGAAACGAATATATTTAACATTGAAATAACCAACGTTGAAAGAAATTTGCTATTTTATTACAATAAAATACGTCTTGAACTCGTGCTAATTTTTGATACTAATAAAATCATTAATTAAACGAAATAATTCTTACCAGATGTCTAATAGGATTGAACCATGATCTGCAGAACTATTGGGTTATTAATTTATTTGATAATATCTCTTCATCCACATGGACGAAATTATGTTCAACGAAACGTTATTTATCACCTTTCACATCAAAAAGGAAGAAATCAAATCCAATCACCCTATGCTGGTACTGCCGACAGCGCATGCTAATTATAAAATTATTGATTCTTTGAATATTCAGGTCTTTCAACAATTTTTTAAATTTTTCATCGTGCCTCGTAAGCCGATACCGTGAGAGTATTTAATTTGTTGTTGAACTAAGAAATTATTTAGAATTATTTTTAAAGTGTTAAATTCACGTTACAGTATTATTATCACATCCTTGTATGACAAATTCATGAGAAATTCATTCCCAAATCTTTTCGTATTACAGGGCGATTTCACTTACTCATAATGCTATTTTGAGACTTTCATAATTTTGTTGCTTTATGCGACAAAAGTTGAATTATCACATAATATTATTAATTCGTTTCATCTTTCATCACAGTTGACACAAATCATACAAGGTGATTCACGATTATAGAAAAATAACGAATTTTGGTTTTTCGGACACCTTGTAGTAATAAACACACCGAAAATGAAAAAAATTGTCGTGAAGGATGTTAAATGATGTGTATCATCGTATACAGAGTCGAATGATGTCAATGTGAAAAATTACGTATACTTTATTAAATAGAAACCTTGACTTTTTTCATCACCCTATATCTCATAAGGGAGTCCGAAAAGGTAGCGATATTTTTTCATGGGAGAATTGGAAATACTTTGATTCATATCGTACAAAATTTTCAACAAAATCCTATGACGTGATTTTCATATACAAGGCGAACAATTTGTGAAAGAAGCAGTACATTTCTCCATTGCTATATTTTTACTCCAGTTTTCGGCGGACTTGTATACATCAGTAACAATAACGTACCATAGCGTACTGTATTCCTCGAAAAAAGTCACGACTCAATGGGGAAGTTACTTTTTCATGCTAAGTGATTCTCATAAATCAAGAGTGACTGCTAGTCACTCGCGCCATGTCACGTCTCGACTCCGCCCTCTTTTATATATTTTTGCGCTAGACAACAGACACTCTTATACCGAAAATTTCGTCTTTCTCCTCTCCCCGCAATTCTATTTTTTTTAATTAGTTAAAAAGAATATTATCTACGGGCAAAGTATGCATACATTTGCCATATAATTCATATATGATCTTCCATTTGCAGCATCAATGATAATTTTCCATGTATTTATTAAAAAGATATTCAGTTCTAAAAAATAAAAGTTGTAACTTTTGTGAAAATATTTTTAAAGTTTAAGGTTTCTCATGTGTGGTTTCGATATTAGGCTAAAAAAATCAATGTCGCTACCGGTGATTCATTTCTTGCAGGTGTGGTGGTCGATGATTGAGTTTCATCCGAACTGATGCCCTGAATCTGGAATCAGGGCGTTATTCTTGACGTCGTTCCCAACGTCATGCATACGCGAGCCTGTGATTGCTCTATTTGCGAATAGTTTCTAAAATTAATATTCTCGAGCACCGTTCCTAAAATCATCGAATTGTATCGTCCTCACAACTGCGTCAGTTGACGTCACAACACAAATGTCATTTGCCATTTTATAACGTCAAATTTAAATAAGTTTTTCAAATATGTTATCAATTTCTCCTATAAAAATGAATTCTACAATCAGTTAATGAGTAGTATTAAACCCAAATTGAACATTAGTATCCCGAACAACTTATGAAAGCCAATTTGTTAATTATAAATACTAAAAAATGTATGCCAGAGATGTACGAATTTACCTCAACATATGTTTTGGTAAATAAGAAAACACTATACCTAATTATACATAAAATCTATGAAGATATTGCAGAGAATGAAGAGATATTTCAGACGTTAATTTCACAAAACTTTTGGTTGTGTTAATAGGAAAAATTTGACATAAAGATTTTGTCATCATAGGAGCTTCATATTATTATTTTTGGATTCATATGTATGTGTGGGTAACCTAATTTTATTTTTCATAGTATGATATTTTACAGATGCACACAGAAAACATAATTTCTTCAAGTCAAAGATTTTGTTTATATTATACAGTGCGTCACTAGGGCACATGCTGGAACTAGACATAATAATCTAAATAAAGCTTCTTTGTATAATCTCTAAAAGGGACCTATAAATGTTCTGGAAGCACATCCCCAAGAAAATAGGCCATACCTGAGATGGCTTTCCACTAGACCGTAGTACAATATCTGCAAGTATTGACATTATACATAAACCTTTTTAAACACTTAAAGTTATAAAGCACAATCTCTAGTTTTTTTCTATAAAAAATATGTGAAGCTATTCTTATGGTCTCTAGAATTAAGAAATGACAAATTATGTTTTATTAAAATTTAGAGTAAGTAATTTATGATGAAACCAATCCTTAATTAATCTTAGATCATTTTCAACTATTTCAAATCATACCAATTATCTATTTCATAAATAATGGCTGTATCGTCTGCGACTCTAATTGTATATATCCAGTACTGCTCACTGAAAACAATTCATTTATACAAAGATTGAATAACACAGAATCCAAAATTGTTCCTTTGTTATAATTATTTATTAAATAACGTATATTTTGTTGTTTATAGAATTTTAACAATATTAACAAGTTTGGTGTTTTTAAATGTGAAAAATTTTAATTTCTGGGTTGTTGGTCTCGAATTTCATCTTCATGTATAGTTTAATAATCATATTTCAGAAATAGAAATCTGAATAGTTTTTCCAAAATTGAATAGAGGGTTTTCCACTTTAGTTATGGTTTTCTAGGTGAAATCAATAAATAATTCTATTATGAAGTCTTCGTAAAGTTCTTTTATTACCATTATTCAACCTTATTCTTCAAGTAATTGTTCGATAACTATTCACATTATTAAATAACGTGTATTTTGTTGTTTATAGAATTTTTTGTAACAATATTAGCAAGTTTGGGGTTTTTGAATGTGAAATATTTAAATTTCTGGGTTGTCGGTATCAAATTTCATCTTTCAGTATTTTAAATTTTTTTTGATGTATAGTTTGATAGTAATGTTTCTAAAATAGAAATCTGAATAGTTTTTTTCAAAATTGAAGAGAAGGATTCCCATTTTAGTTGTGGTTTTCTAGGTGAAATCAATAAATAATTGTATTATGAAGTCTTCGAAAAGCTCTTTTATTACCATTATTGATACTTATTCTTCATGTAATTGTTCGATAACTGTTTACATTATTAAATAACGTATATTTTGTTGTTTATGAAATTTTTGTAACAATATTAGCAACTTTGAGGTTTCTAAATGTGAAATATTTAAATTTCTGGGTTGTCGGTCTTGAATTTCATCTTTCAGTATTTTAATTTTGTTTTATGTATAGTTTGATAGAAATAATCCTAAAGCAGAAATCTGAATAGTTTTTTCAAAATTGAAGAAAAGGTTTTCCTCTTTAGTTTTGGTTTTCGAGATGAAATCAATAAATAATTGTATTATGAAGTCTTAATAAAGTTCTTTTATTACCATTATTGATCCTTCTTCTCCAAGTAATTGTTCGATAACTGTTTACTATATTAAATAACGTATATTTTGTTGTTTATAGAATTTTTTTGTAACAATATTAGCAAGTTTGGGGCTTCTTAACGTGAAATATTTAATTTTCTGGGTTGTTGGTCTCGAATTTCATCTTTCAGTATTTAAATTTTTTTATGTATAGTTTGATAATTATATTTCAAAAATAGAAATCTGAATAGTCTTTTCAAAATTGAAGAGGAGGTTTTCCGTTTTAGTTGTGGTTTTCTAGGTGAAATCAATAAATAATAATTGTATTATGAAGTCTTCTGAAAGTTGTTTTATTACCATTATTGATCCTCATTCTTCAAGTAATTGTTCGATAACTGTTTGCATTATTAAATAACGTATGTTTAGTTGTTTATAGAATATTTTGTAACAATATTAGCAAGTTTGGGGTTTTTAAATGTAAAATATTTAAATTTCTGTGTTGTCGGTATCAAATTTCATCATTCAGAAATTGTTTTTGATGTATAGTTTGGTAGTAATATTAAAATAGAAATCTGAATAGTTTTTTTCAAAATTGAAGAGAAGGTTTTCCATTTTAGTTGTGGTTTTCTAGGTGAAATCAATAATTAATTGCATTATGAAGTCTTCGAAAAGTTCTTTTATTACCATTATTGATACTTATTCTTCAAGTAATTGTTCGATAACTGTTTACATTATTAAATAACGTATATTTTGTTGTTTATAGAATTTTTTGTAACAATATTAGCAAGTTTGGGGTTTCTAAATGTGAAATATTTAAATTTCTGGGTTGTCGGCCTTGAATTTCATCTTTCAGTATTTTAATTTTTTTTATGTATAGTTTAATAATTATATCTCGAAAACGTAAATCTGAATAGTCTTTTCAAAATTGAAGAGAAGGTTTTCCGTTTTAGTTGTAGTTTTCTAGGTGAAATCAATAAATAATTCTATTATGAAGTCTTCGGTAGGTTCTTTTATTACCATTATTTATCTTTTTCTTCAAGTAATTCTTCGATAACTGTTTACATTAATTAATAACGTATATTTTCTTGTTCATTAAATTTTTTGTAACAATATTAACAAGTTTGGGGTTTTAAGTGTAAAATATTTAATTTCTGGGTTGTCGGTCTCGAATTTCATCTTTCAGTATTTTAATTTTTTTTTATGTATAGTTTAAATAATCATACCTCAAAAATAGAAATCTTGATAGTCTTTTCAAAATTGATGAGAAGGTTTTCCAATTTAGGCTGGCCTCACTTTATATAGTTTGATTAAACAATATTTAAACAAGTGTAGAAAATATTTTGTAGATAGTCTAGAAAAAAAAATATTTTCGATTAAAAACTATAATCTTGTCACACGTTGAAGAAATGAAACTAAATGAACAATAGAACGAATTAAAAGATTAAACTACAAAAATAATTGAAATACTACCAAAACTGCTATCTACGGATATCAGTAAAACTTTGCGCCATGTACACGTCTCAAGTGACTCTAGAAAGAATAACATTCCATTTAATAAACAATTCGAATACCTAATTAAATTAAAATCACAAAAATTTTTGAAATCACGTAAAATACCATGTATATTAAATTTATCCACATTTTTCTATTTTCAATTGATACAAAGAAACATTCTTCCAAATAATTCTGAATTTATTGACTGAAATTTATTCAGATAAATTTTTTATATATACATAGTTATTTTCCAACTAATTTTAAGCTGATCTAAAAAATCATTTGGCAAGAAAAAAAATTTATAAGACTTGGCGCTATGTTTGGTATAAGGCTGCAAAAATTGGGACAAGTCTTATAAATTTTTTCTCTTGCCAAATGATTTTTTAGATCAGCTTAAAACTAGTTGGAAAATAACTATGTATATATAAAAATTTCATCTGAATAAATTTCAGTCAATAAATTCAGAATTATTTGGAAGAATGTTTCTTTGTATCAATTGAAAATAGAAAAATGTGGATAAATTTAATATACATGGTATTTTACGTGATTTCAAAAATTTGTGTGATTTTAATTTAATTAGGTATTCGAATTGTTTATTAAATGGAATGTTATTATTTCTAGAGTCACTTGAGACGTGTACATGGCGCAAAGTTTTACTGATATCCGTAGATAGCAGTTTTGGTAGTATCATATTATACTTGTTACATTCGCAGAAGTTCCTTATTTCGAATTTTCACTCTATAAAACAATAAAATTGTGAAAGTCTCAAAACAGCATTATTATCAAAGAAAATGGCCCTGTAATACGAAAAGATTTGAAAATGAATTTTTCATGAATTTGTAACATATGAAAAATACCACATAGGATAAATCAGGATAGAATCTTAATTTGTACGTATTCCTATCGGTTTATATAGAGTATATATTATATTAGTTCAAATTGACGACATTTTTCTTCACCAAAGGAACGTTTTATTTTTCAATTATGTCTTTGTATCTTCGAATCGTATATATGTTTATATATTCTCATTTTCGAGAATATTTCTCTTTATTTTTCTTGTATTTGAAACGTTATCTGAATCATCTCCGAATACCTAGACTGCACCACTTATTAATATAATTATTTCTGTTATCTTGTAGTAGGCATGGAGAACAATTCAAAGAGGGTAAAATGAACAAAACTTCACCGTGAATAGTCGTTTTCTTGTTGATGTCATAAAGCTCAAGAACTATTTCTGAATTATTAGACTGATTGAAGCTTTTTTTGTACTGTTCAAGTTTATGTGATTTTCAGATAACAAATTTCAAAAAATTATTATTCCCCAAAAATATCATAAAAGAACGAAGATCGTATTTTCTACTAACCTTAAAATTAGAACAACCTATCTGCTAGAAAACAACCTAATCAAATATTTTTACCAAGTTCAAATCGTCGAATTTACACTTGACGTGTATAAATGTCAAATGACACAATCTCCGATCAAAATCGTCTATTCAAAAGATTTCTTCGCTTGATGTAAAATTTCATATATATATATATATATATATATATATATATATATATATATATTTCGATTTTCTACTACACCTGTTTTAGTCGAAATTTCAATAATTTCGACTTATTGGCCTGACCGTTCTTCGAAGGGCAAAACAACTACATTCCTGGCTAATACCACGCAGAATATTGAATTACATCCCCTTCGAAAACCGTGACGTCGATCGGCCATTTTGCCGATACGGACATCTGTGGTGATTCGCAACTGATAGCGGAAGAGCATAGTACACTTACGCGTTTCGACCTTCTTGGGTCTCTTCAAGAGTGCCGTAATGCCTTCCAGTTCAGAATCTCTAATCCGAACTGAAGAAAACACCCTCCGACAACCTCTCTTGGTTCGTGTAGTTACACAAGCGAGAAGTAGTCAGTTGGCGCCATCTTCACTTTCAGTTGCGAACCAACACCTCAGATAAATGCGACCGTATTAGTCGTATTAAATAAAAATGAATATAATTTCATAAAATACGAGGTGCTATGTGAAATATATATTTCGATTTTCTACTACACCTGTTTTAGTCGAAATTTCAATAATTTCGACTTATTGGCCTGACCGTTCTTCGAAGGGCAAAACAACTACATTCCTGGCTAATACCACGCAGAATATTGAATTACATCCCCTTCGAAAACCGTGACGTCGATCGGCCATTTTGCCGATACGGACATCTGTGGTGGTATTAGCCAGGAATGTAGTTGTTTTGCCCTTCGAAGAACGGTCAGGCCAATAAGTCGAAATTATTGAAATTTCGACTAAAACAGGTGTAGTAGAAAATCGAAATATATATTTCACATAGCACCTCGTATTTTATGAAATTATATTCATTTTTATTTAATACGACTAATACGGTCGCATTTATCTGAGGTGTTGGTTCGCAACTGAAAGTGAAGATGGCGCCAACTGACTACTTCTCGCTTGTGTAACTACACGAACCAAGAGAGGTTGTCGGAGGGTGTTTTCTTCAGTTCGGATTAGAGATTCTGAACTGGAAGGCATTACGGCACTCTTGAAGAGACCCAAGAAGGTCGAAACGCGTAAGTGTACTATGCTCTTCCGCTATCAGTTGCGAATCACCACAGATGTCCGTATCGGCAAAATGGCCGATCGACGTCACGGTTTTCGAAGGGGATGTAATTCAATATTCTGCGTGGTATTAGCCAGGAATGTAGTTGTTTTGCCCTTCGAAGAACGGTCAGGCCAATAAGTCGAAATTATTGAAATTTCGACTAAAACAGGTGTAGTAGAAAATCGAAATATATATTTCACATAGCACCTCGTATTTTATGAAATTATATTCATTATATATATATATATATATATATATATATATAACGTAAATTTTGTTTGAATTCAAAACTATCCTATAGATGCATCTATTTTAAATTTATTCAAAAGGCCTGTTAATTCTCGAGAAATAATTTTAAAAAACTGGAGCGGACTCACCAACTAGGAACAGGAACAACTCGTACTTATTCTAAACGAATTTAGAATTTTGGATACTTTCTAAGTCAATAATTTAGAAATCTGGAACCACTTACACTATATGCGATGCAATTCTTCTTCGAGTTATGCACGCACTGATTTTATAATGTATGGCTTTATCATCTGATTGTATAATTGAATAATTTTAATTATATTCTCGTAAAAATGAGACAACTCTAAATGTGATGTTGTCTCGTGGGGTTTTCAAATTCAACTAACTAAACTTTGTTCAAATCAATAAATCTCCTCTCCTGTGGTTACGAGATTTTCTTATTTTTAAAAAAAAATACTAATTTATGTTTCCCAATAACAAAGAGAGATTTTCAATTCTTTTATTAGAATTGTGAGTCTGCTAGCAGAGACCCCTGTATTTTGAAATTTCAAATATATTTTCCAAATCGTAATATGATCTATCTATCATTAGATATATTCTGCATAAATGTCATCAGAAATTGAAATGTCAAATTTGATATATATATATATATATATATATATATATATATATATATGTATACCGAATCTTTCAATATGATTGATTTTACATATAATACAGTGTGTATCGAAAGTATTGCATACAATTATAAATAAGTTTCATTATTTTAATGTTTCTTTTGAATTTCAAATAGAGGAACTGTATTAATATATATATATATATATATATATATATATATATATATATATATATATATATATATGTATATATATATATATGTGTTAGCGTAGGTATATATTTTTTATTTATTTATTTAATAATATGCATCGACCGCGTGGGTCATTGGCGTCGTTAAAGTTTACAAAAATAGAAAAGCACGTTATTGTCATTACAATAATTGCATTTTAGCCTAGTATTCTTACTGAGAAGATCACCGTGTTAGGCCGAGGCGTAATCGAATTAGTAACACTTGATCTCGACGATTATTATGTAGTACAGACCAGGGTTTTCATGATTTTTCGAAAGTTATTATTTAATATTTAGGTAGGCAGCCCTTCATACATCGTTCGGTCTATCATTATCCTACACGGCTCAGCTGTATTTCAAAATGAGATAGTTATGCATGCGGTATGTCTTGGCTAATGACATTATTTGAGAAGCCGTTTGTTTTGGATAATAGAAGTATTTGAGAAATTTCCTTTTCGTATGTGTTTTTTTATTCTTTTCTTCTATATGTCGCCGGGAATGTTGTATTTATTTATTTTGGCATCTTGTAGTAGCTTTACTATGCTGATGCCATTTAATTTTTGGTTGTGGTTCTTCGAGTGTGGCGCGTGCGGGTCGCACTTTGGGAATTCTGGGAAGTTCTCATGCGGTTTTTCTGGTAACCGCGTTTTGTATTTGGCCCGCTGTAATTGCAGAATTATATTTTGTAACCAGTACCGCTTCCACTTCAGGTCTTCAGGGAACTGTCACCTCCAAGAGACTGGTTGTCCTATTTTTAGATTTTAATCAGATCCTACTTTGACTAACCTTCCCGATTCATACTTATCTAGATTTGTCTTTCATGAGCAGAAGGCTGAGAACGTTAAAGAGAAACCCTCTATAGTGGAAGAGCTAGGATGCTTTTGCCTAAACCTTTGGTTTCATTTATGCTGTTAAAGAAGTTGTATGAACACAGTTTTTTGCGTAATACTGAATTAATTCGTTAAATTTAGGGTTCTTGTGACAGGTTCAGATAGTTGAGAGGTTCTCTGAGTACCTAATTTAAGAGCACTCTGAAGGTAGAACAATCAACTGTTTCCTGGATTAAGAAGCTGTGACTGCTATACCGTCCCATTGCAGCTAATTGTTAAATATAGTTTTATTTCCATTACAGATACTTATGTCCACTTTCATTTAAAAGGTGGTCTTTGTTTTTTTTTGTTAATACTTGTTGAACACACAATCTTATGTTGTTTACCTACATAAGTTCTTAGAGTATAAAGATGAGTTACAGTTACCTACGCTGTGCTGCTGCTGCTGTACCTCGTTGTGCGGGGGTAACTGGGTAGACGCCACTTGCTAGTTGAACTTTTAAATATTCTTTCTGCTCTTTTGTTTTTTTAGCGTAACAGGTAACATGTAGATTCAATTTCTTTACTATATTAGATTGCTAGGTACTATACAGAATTGAGGGAGTAGTTTACTATCAGTCTGATTTAAGGTCGTATTTAATTTTTTTTGTTGAGTATTGTGTTTGCCTAAAACTAGGCAGCACTAACCTCTAATTTTGAAACCATAACTAACTTTCATACGTTATTTTATTTGACATCGCTGGTTTTTGACCTGAACACTTAAACAAAGCTGTTTCTTTCCCTGTACGCCATTGATTGAATATTAATTATCTCAGGACTGGGCTGATTTATTTCCGTTTTGACTGTTCTAAATTAGGCATCTTTAACCGGAGAAATTAATGGCGTCTATACCTAACTTTTGAATAAAAAGTGACATGTCTGGTTTTTTCCCTGTATCCTTCAATTTATACCAACAACTCTTTCCGATTACCTCGAGGAATTGCCACTTAATCGAAGAAGATACATGTGGTTCATGCCAGATGGAGCAACACCTCATTATCGGATAATAGTGAGGAATTATCTCGACGACCAATTTCCTCATCGTTGGATTGGCAGAAGGTAATCCCCTTGATTTTCATTTTTGGGGCCATATGAAATCATTAGTATATTCACAAGAAATAAACACTCGCCAGGAACTATGGCAGGAAATTGTAAATTTAGCTAATTTTATTGCCAATATTTTTTAAAGTGAGAAGATCATTCAGCGAATGAATGAATTTGCTTATTGAGGTAAACGGGTGCCACATAGAACATTTGTTATAACATGTGTTTACCGATTGTTTCTGACATTTTCGTGTTATCAAAATTGTAGCTACTTTTATTTAGATTGCATCTTCAGAATCGCAATTTGTTTTTAATTCATCCGTATATACAATAGTTGTGTTCTTTATTGTTATTACGTATTAAAGTTACATTTCCATATTAAATGCAATCCACGGGCACAAAACATCGACATAGTTATTACATATCAAAATTTCAAAAATTGGTAGCTTCATGATTAACTTAAAATAGGTCGAGGAATTTTGACTTTACCGTTATGAGGAAAGAGTATGTTACTTACGTAAAATGTAATGGTGAATCGAAAAAATGTGCTAAAATTTCTATTCCAGCAGTGGCGTAGAATTTAGGAACGATTAAGGGCCCATGTTGTACGCCTCTGGTAGTAGCCAGAAACGTTTGTTTACCATAATTTAGTAGGGTGTACAGTGTCTACACTTTCTGCCAAATATGAAATGGATACGTGAATTAGTTTTAAAGTACTAATTCTTTTCAATTTTTTTAAGAAAACATCCTGTAACTCAGTGAGCAGCTACATTTTATTTAAGTGTTTTGAGTTAAATCTTTATAATTTGGTCAGTATTCTAGTGTTAAATGATTTAGTAATAAATCACCATGTATAAAATTTGTTACTTGTTTATATAATATCTCGAATGAGTATGAAATTTTTTAGCTGTTGATTACTTTTTTTCGATAAATCACTTTTTGCAATCAATATTTTATCACACTCATAATACTAATTCTATTTATATTGTGAATTTTGATTCATTACTTTTGTTTCAGGTGAGTTACAAGCAAAAATGACAGATTATCTCCTACCATGTAGTTGGACAATTAGCTAAGAAGGTATTTCGATTTGAACTTTTTTATACAAACAAAATACATCACAGTTATCTAGTACAGTTAACTAATTACAAGAATTATCTTGAGAAGAGTATTTTAAATTTGAATCGGTTTCATCAGATGGTGTTTGTCAGAATAAATCTAAAATGTCCGAATTGAAATTATGAAATCAGAACTATGGTTACATAGAACAATTTTGACTATAAATTGTCATGGCTTTGATGAGAAAGTAAACATAATGCTTTCAAAATGTTTTCTCCAAATTCCTAACCGTCGTCAGTCTGGCAGCGTACATTTCAGTTGCATGAAATTATTTTGATTGTTTTGGCAAATCACGCAACCAAAATGTCTTATCTTTACATAATTTTTTTATTACAAGTGTGATCGATCACGAAGATTTCATCTTTCTTGACCTTTAAAAAAGTGCGCAAAATAGTGTGTGCGATCATGCCTCCTATTATTCCTTTTACCACGATTCCACAATACTCAACTATACTTTCAACATTCTATTTTCTAAGTTATTTATCCAGTTTTATGTTAACTGTGAACCTAATATAAATAATGTTGGATTAGCAACTTCATCCAAATGAAAATGTAGCGAGGCGGACATATCTATTCAACCAATTCTATTGTATTTCAGGTTCGCTTAAGTCATTGTATTCTAAGATATTTTCAACACACATTAGAATGCATTAAAGAACGGTGTTTGTGGTATTACACAACCAGTTGTTTATGTTCGAATAGCGTCGTTATTCACTATAAACCTGTTATGTTTTGGATTGATGTCGTTTAATATAATGTACCAGTGGATTTACTAGATAGTAAATAATTGAAATTAGTAAACTTTATAAACATTTTCTATTGAGAATTAAAAGCAATCGTTTGTCAGTTATGATGCAAATTATTCGTCAACGTAAGTTATGAAGCCATATAAATTGGCGAAAACAAATCTGGGATTACGTATTTTGCTAAAGAGAATACTTTTTAAAAAAAATTTATTTATAAAAATTTGTTACAATTTGAGATTTTTATTACTCCAGTTTGCTTTGGAAATATTAGTTGTAATGCAACTTTTTCCTCTTTTTTATTAATTAGTTAATTTATCATATGTAATAGATTACCGTTGGATGTTGCTATTTATTTAATACAATGTGAGAGGTGTTTAACGTCAAAGTCAGTAAATCACTAACTGTTGATATATAAAACCACAGCTCGTAGATGAATGCTGTTTGTGTTTATTGAGTGGCGGAAGCTTCTGGAGTTGGGCTGCTGAGATGAGTTGTACATAACTGAACAATACCACATTAATCCTGATGAGTGGGAAAACATTTTTCCACGCAGCATTGAATAAATTTTATTAATTTTTTTGTTAATTTTCCAAAAAATAATAAAAAACATACTTATATCTTAATGATTCAAATGACAACATTTTCTCCCGTCATGGACACATCTCAACACCTGTACTAGAAGTTGTTGGATCGATAAAAACAGTAGTTGCACGTCGAAATTTCTTTTTAATTTTCAAAATTGAAATGTAGTATATACAGTATACCTAATGTTAGCTCTCATGGTTTATAAAGTTTTAAAGCCATAACTCAGCTTGCTAATTTTCTAGTAAATCTCTAGGTACTGTTCAGGATTGGATAAATAGTTTGCTATCACTCTCACTTAATGTCATATTTTTCTTTCGTGTAGAGTATTATGCTCGTTTAAAAGTAGGCATATAACATCACATAGTCCTTGTTCACATTACAATATTTATTATTAAAATCATAACTAATTTTTTATTAAAGTTGTCGAATAAATGTACTGTATTTACAACCAGGTGTATTGAGCTTTTATTTAGTTACCCCGATGTTGGATGATTATGGTAAATAGGCACCAGATAAGCAGGCTAATCAGGTATAGTATAGACTTATTATTCTGTTAGTAGAAACCAACTCAGTTGGCTCTTCAAGATTATAGTAAAACATCTGTGCCTAGCGGTGCGAATTTGTGTACCCCACCATTTTGCACTGTCTAAAACCTAGTAACGAGCCAGCGCCTGCACATCTTTATATGATAAAGAAGAATTCCTGTAGTTTTGAGAAAGCCTGATCCTTATTTGACCAAATACGTCAATGCCATCGACTAGAACAATTCACAGAATTTTAAAAAAACATCATATACACTACCTCAGCATTTACATCCTGGAGATTATCTAAGACGTGTAGAATTTTGTGAATGGTTTTTACCTAAATGCCAAGAAGACAAAGATTTTACAAAAAAAATTATTTGGTGTGATGAATCGAAGTTTACTAAAAATGGTTTGTTTAACCGCCATAACAGTCACTTCTGGAGTGACGAAAATCCTCAAGTGTCCTTTTCGTTTAATGTTTTTTGTGCTGTGAAAAATAATAAGATATTCGCTCTCATGATTTATGACGAAAATTTGAACGGAGAGCGATACTGAAACATCTTACGGCAAGTAATTGTACCATAAATGCACGCTTTTCTTGATATTGAGCCTAACGAAGCTTGGTTTCAACAAGATGGTGTACCGGCTCACAATCTTTGAGGTGTAGGCACATTGTTTGATGAAATATTTAACGATAGATAGTTAGCTAATAAAGGTCCGTTTCTCTGGCCACTAAGATCCCCACAATTGTCACCATTAGATTATTATATTTGGGGAGTCAATCCTAATAAAACGACACTTGTTCCATTCTCCAACAGGAGGAAGTTAAGTATACGGACTCCAAGCTTGAATGGTACGGAAGAGGTTAAGTACCTTGGAGTCATCCTTGATAGGAAACTTACGTGGAACTCACACCTCGCACACATCACCTCAAAAGCAACAAGGGCTCTTTGGACGTGTCGTAGGCTCTTTGGGAAAACTTGGGGTCTAAAACCAAAAATGATCTACTGGTCATATATACCGGTTGACCTATCATCACCTATGCTGCGCTAGTATGGTGAAAGAAAACAACGCAACAAAGGGCTACAATAGAGTTGCAAAAATTGCAAAGACTTGCATGTTTAGGAATAACGGGTGTAATGAGATCATGCCCTGGCGTGGCCTTGGAGGTAATGCAAGATCTCCCTCCATTACATTTACATGTAAGGAGGATTGCTCTGCAAAATGCCCATAGGTTAACACAGGCTAAATCTCCAAAACCCGGCGATTTAACAGGACATCTCGAGATACTAAGGGTTGGATCAACCAAATCTAGGATGATGCCTAGGGACATAATGCCTGTTAAACAAGATTTCGAAGTTACTCTAGATGTTATTATTAACGATTGTGACTTAACACAGAACGAAATCTCAGAAATATCTAGGGGTGCCATCACATTTTATACTGATGGGTCAAAAACAAACGAATGAGTAGGAATAGGGGCTACAGGACCTAATCTTAGGTTATCAGTAGCCCTAGGTAACACTCCCACAATATTCCAAGCGGACATACTAGCGATATACTTCTGTGCTCAAGAGTGCCTCAAAAAGCGCCTCAACGCAGCCAGAATATTTATTGTCTCCGGCAGCCAGGCTGCTTTGAAAGCTCTAAGGTCTTTTACTTATGAGTCCAAAACAGTCTGGAGCTGCAAACAATCTCTTAAGCTACTGGCAAGATATAACAAACTATCTTTGTTATGGGTGCCCGGGCACAAGGGAATTGCTGGTAATGAGACTGCCGATGGTCTTGCAAAGGAAGGAGCTAGCACTCCTTTCATCGGACCCGAACCGTTTTGTGGCATTACTAAAAGCCACATTCTGGAAGCAGTTCGGAAATGGGAAAATGAACTTAGTGCAGCCTACTGGAAACATGTTCCAGACCAAAGACAATCAAAAAGGTTGCTACAACCTTCTGCTCGCTATGCTAAATCGCTCTTAGAGCTTAAAAAGTCTGCTCTCAGAGCAATCACAGGACTCCTTACGGGACACTGCTCACTCAGATATCACCTCTGCAAGATGGGAAAAGTGGACAGAGGAACATGTAGATTCTGCGACAGTGCAGATGAAACGGCTGAACATATATTATGCCATTGCGGAATACTTGCTCGCCAACGCCATAGATACCTGGAACGGTTGTTCTTGAGACCTGACCAGGTAACAAAAACAGCTCCCAATCGGATAATAGGCTTCCTTAGAAGCCTTGATCTCTGATACAAAAAATAGATGGAGGGTATACACAAAAGATCTTTTCAGGTCGCAGTGTGGAAAGGCCAGCTATTGGCCAATCGACCCCTTTGAAATCTACAATATACAATCTACTATATTTGGGGATATGTTAAAAATAAGATATTCTGTTAACCTGTCACTACTAAGGAAAATATAATAAACAAAGTCGTCCTTCACGTTTTTAACGAAATAGATGGAGAATCACTATCAAGAGCTACTGATGAAAATCTGATTAAAAGAGTCCATAAATGTTTGGAAATTGATAGACAACATTTTGAACATTTGCTGCATTAACAAGCTAGTGTCTTATTATCTTTGATAGTATCTGTATAATTGTTCAATGTTTAACTTAATAAATTAATACCACTTTGCCTATAAAAAAATTAATTTTTTGTGACAAGAATGTATAAAGCTGATTTATTTAAAAACTGCAGGATAGGTATAGGGAATAGTGATAAATATCAATAGTGGGCAACGTATTCTTCTCAAATAAATAATCACATATAGGGTGTCCCATTTGAAAAAAAGGAATTACGCGAAGATTGCGGATTCCGTTTTTATTCCAATTTTGACAGCACCCTGTATAATAAAAAAGGTAACTTCACACTATAAACGATGAAGCGGTATGTGGTAAATAGTTCCTAAGAAATTTAAACTTTTATTCAAATTACATTAGAGGATATTGAATTTTATGTACATGTTAAAAAAGTGTAATTTTCTTACAACTCAAAAACGGTTCAAATTAGGTATAGGAAGTATGAAGAAAAAATGTTCAGAATAACGTAAATATTTCTAAAATTGAATAATATACAGGGTCTTTCATTAAAAATTACAAAGTTATGTGCATCTTCCGGTATGACCGGAAGTAGAATGGTGACGGCAATATTTTCATTCAATAGCTCATTACTCAAAACCCCTTCGTGCCAATTTTCATAATCCAGATACCTTCAGTTCTCGAGATATTTCTAATTGACCGTTTATCTGCCGCACCCTGTATACATACGGTTATGGCGGAACTCAACTTATTTTATCGTGTTATACTCAGGTGAAGTAACTCGTTCTCTCTGGTTTTCCAGAAATAACTTTAACTCAAGTTTACTAAAGTTCTTATAGTAATCAAATAATTTGGATTACAATTTTGATATTAAAGTAAAAACTGCGAAAAATCACATTAGAGCAGACTCTTGTTTTAAGATGTAAGTTTATTATTCATATTTGGTGAAGAAATGACACGAGAATAAAAATAGACAAAACATTTTAATTTCTTCCAATTATCTTCGTTCATATTAAAAAAATAGAAAATATGAAGCTTCGTTTTTTACTGGTTCAATTTGTGTCTTGTTTACCTGTACTATTACTCACCAGTCATATAAAACGGATTGATTTATAGTTAAATGAATCGCTTATCAAGACTCTTGCTCCTAAATATGATTTATAGCGACTTTATCGTTCCTATAAAAACATAGTAACGATAAAACGTTTTACTAGAAAGCACAAATTACAATAATTATCTTAATTGCTTCACGTCCATGTATAAATAAATTTAATTAACTTAGCAAACGTACAGTAGAAGAATACTAAACGATTGTTTGCTATGATTTGTTTACAATGTGAAGTATTAATGTAGTTCTTACGATATTTTCGTGTTATTTTAATTTAGAAATTAAACCACGAAGTAATTAAAATACAAACGTGCTGTCATGTTAATTAAATTTATGTAGTAAAACGTTAATTTATTAATTTATTTTTTGATGCACTAATATACTAATTAAAATTAACATATTGCAATATTATAATTGAAATTTATTTATAAAACAATAATTTAATAATATATCAATATTTATACAAAATGGTCAAATAAACTGATGATGAAGTACTTACAGTGCGATTCTTAAACAAGTCAACCTAAACACAAGGATAATCGAGATTAAGGATCGGATTATAAAAGACCTATTTCCAAGTTGCCGTCACATTATCTGTTCCATTAGTATAAATATCCGGAACCTACAGAATAATTCATTGATAATATCCAAGCTCAAGGCTAGATTTTCTATGCCTAAAAATTTGATGATTCACTTCAATAATGCAGGTTTCCGAGATGGTTAATTTGAATTTTTAATATCGAAGCATTGTTTGTTCATTAGAATGAAAATTACCAATTTGAAGATTTATTAGTATAGCTGACAGATGGCGCTAGTTACACTTCATTGCCCCAGTGTTTTTTTCTTTGTAAAACTATAAGAAAATTGTGAAGAGCGTTGGATTGTTATTTATTCAGTTCGTGTATCTCCATCAGTTTTTGAATAATTACTTCTCAAAAAGTTCAATAAATTTCGATTTCACAATAAACTCTATTCCGTAAAGTATGACGATAACAAATCGATACACAAAGTCACTTCAATACATCCTTTTTTTTGGAAATGTCTATGAATATTGAATGAACTTCCTCTATCATTTTAAATTGTATTCGCGGCATGTTTTATATTCTATAGCAATTATAATCCTAATTCTAACCTAACGAGGTAACAATGTTAAGGAATAATTATTACTTTATTAATGAGATATTTTCTTCATTTGCGATCATATCGAGTAGCTCAAAAGGTTTAAATCAGGATTGTGGCCAAACAAACTCCTGCACCAACAAGTAAATTGTTCATCACTAGAGCCACTTTTAGTGAATAATATGGTGGTGCTCCTTGTGCAAAAACCTCATGTTTTTCTTTGAAATTAGAGGTATATTCTCATTGAATGTTTTTGAAAAACTCCCAATGAACACGTCTTTTTAGTTTTTTTTAACAGTTCTTAGAAAACCGATTGAAGAATCGTAAACTACACCATATCAAATGTTCACTACAATCTCTTGGCGAATATGTATTTTGTGGAAGGTGTATTTTCAGAATATCTCGATTGATTGAACTTCCAATTGACAATTCCTTATCTGGTAAATGTTGCCTAATCAGTGAGAAGAATTTTATTAAGAAATTATTAGTTTAGATTTTCCTATCCAGTAGAAATTGGGCATATTGTTGATGAGCTGGTAAATATAGAGATAATGAATCGATTGGTTTATCCCTGTTGTCAGTCGTAATCGGTTCGTGAGATCCGGAGTATCTGAGTTACGAATAAAAATTTCATAAATAAGTCGTAAGGGTCCTGTTCACTTAGGCTCTTGGAAAATTTCGAAGCAGTAGTTGTGTTTAGATCTATATTTGATCGTAGGTATTGTAGATATCTTCGAGCTGCATCAGGTTCAAAAAATTAAGTTTAATTAAGAAAAACATCAATAATATCGCGCATATTATTGTTGGAAAAATTGTGGTATTCGTTTATTACCAAATACTAAATAGCGTAAATACGTCGAAACTTATTAATTAAATATCTGTGCTGCTTATATAAATGAAATAAATATAGTAATCAAATATTTCTGTAATAAAATACCTAATAGGATCTTATTCTTACCCAACTATACTGCACTGTCACGGCAAATTTATCACTTCTAAATATATTTGAGTGGTAATAGTATTAGGTTTCTATTGTCCTCGCTACCTGCGGTTCATTATACAGGAAGAATCTAGCAAAAGTTGCTAACTGAACTCTTATTTACATGAAGACGTGCTTACAATTCTGTTTAATTCTTTGAATCACCCTGAAATGTTTCAGGCACGTTTTTGAATTTATAATGAGCTCTTCAGCTATCAAAATGATAAAAATACACTATACCCATGTTAAAAATGATTAAACACTCCTTCTCTTTGACGTCTACTAAAATTTTATCAAATTAATCTCTTCCCCGTGCTTTCTTACAACCTAGTATCTTGATTTTTGAAGTTTTCAAAAAATTGCAATCATCAATTTTTGTATTGCGCCAGAATAATGTATGCTACAAAATTTAAATTAAAATCGTTTCTAGGGTAGAAAACGTCGCTTGTTTTAGCGACTTTTGACTCATTTTTGGTTAATATATGCGTCAAAAAAGAGTTGGCGTTCCTAGTAATTCAATGCAGAAGAATCATACTTAAACACTGTCTCTCTTTTAAGCGGAATTATATTTGCAAAACAGCATTGAGGGCATGTTTTTTTGCATGGTGACAGTAAAGCATTTTTATTAAGATTTTTCTGGGTTTTCCTTTTAATCGGTTTCTTTTGATTTTTGTATGTTTGTTACTTCTTTTATTTAAAATAGATTCTTGTAATACTCTTTCCACAAAAGATGTTACTATTTCTTCAACAATAATATCTTTTAAAGTGCCAGAAGTTAGGGTTTTGGTTGTCTCGATACATGTCGTAGATTTCTCGTAGTCATTTAAGGTTGGAAATAAAATATCTTCCTCTGTAAAATATGAGACAGGTTTCCTAGAGTACTCCTAAACCAATGGGTCGTACGTCGGATCTGTATAGGTACCATCGGATGAATACGAATCTTATGGCTACGAAGTAGAAATTCCACATGTCTAAAATTTTGAAAAAAACAAAACCATATAAAGCTGATTAATTCGATTTCTAACTTGTCAATATTGAGGAAAAAATTGAATACGTCATTTCTATAGATAAATGTCACATACCAGTACTAATAAGCGCCTATAATGTTTTAGTTATGAACTATAATGGTGCATCACAGTTATCAGTATGATCTTTTTTGATTATCGACTATTTTCACTCTAAACCAATGTTGTTCCATCAATTTGTCTATTAAAAGTGTATATGCAACTTAATTTTATTATGCAATATACGTAGCATGTAAGTTTTTAATGGAAGGTTCTGATTTTTTTACGATACCATGGAAGAGAGAATGAAAGCTGTTGAAATGGATGCAATTCGTAGACGCTGTAGGGTGTCAAGGCTGAAATTTTTGAGAAATCAATAAATTATAGACGACATACATAAGAATAGATTGTTGTGATCTGGACGTTTTTGTAAAATGCAAACATTTTTTAGCAACGTATGAGAATATACAACTATTTATTCTCTAATAGAAGCTTCTCGAACCTAAGAAATAAATGAGATGATCAAAAACCAAATTTAATTACCATTTATTCCGGAAACCTGTAATATCTGTATAAGGCGTATTGCAATAAAAAATGGCGTCTAAAATTTTCACCCTGTATAAATATTGTATTATTCAGAAGGCTTAATTAAGCCAAGTAACGAAGAAATATTGTACGAATGAGTGCGAGGATGTTTCCCTTCGATCGTTTATCCTTGCGAAATTAATGAGGAAAATAATTAGATGTTACAATAGCCGACAGATACCCGCTTAAATCTCACTTCTGCTAAATACGATGTTAGTAAAACATTGATTTTGCAAATAATGGCAAAAATATCTAGATAACATCAATACAAGTTAATTTTTAAAATATTAGTACATAGGTTGCTACTTAAGTTTTGAGATAGACAAATAAAAATAAATATTTATAATCGGAAATGGTTTTATCGTTTATTCTCCATTAATATCAATACACTTTCGCATGCATTTGAACCAATTGTCGAAGCATGTTTTCCATTCCACTTGAGGTACCACCAAAACATGTGATTTGAACGCATCAACCGCTTCTTAGGCGTCGAAAAACGTTCGCCTCGCAATTTAGTTTTGATGTGAGGGAATAAGAACAAATCATTTGGTGCCAAATAAGGACTGTACGGCAGTTGACCCGTCAATTCGCTGTTTTGAATGTTCTAAAACGTTTTAGTTTGAGCTGACGTGTGAGAGCTGACATTGTCGAATACTTCTGGCGAAGAAATGCTGGTGTACCATTCAGAATTGACCGTTCTAAGTTGCTCTAATGGAACGGTGGCGACGTATCCAGTTGTTCCGTAAAACAGGCGACCATTTGCTTCGTGCACGAACAACTCTTGTTGGATTTAGCTCGTTTTGATTGACCAATACAGTAGATTGTTGTTTCAGTCTCATATGCGTAGGTCCATGATTCATCGCCTGTCACGATCTCATAGACGTCTTTTGTAGCACCGGGTTTGAATTTTTCCAACATTTCTTTGCACCAATCGACACAACCTTTTTTTGAGCCATTGTCAAATTATGCGGTATCCAACGCGAACAAATCTTTTTGACGGCCAAATGTTCATGCAATATTGAATGTATGCAAGTGAAATGAGTGCCCAAATATTCATCAGTTTCACGAAATCTCACATGAAGATCTTGCAATATCAGTTCACGTACAGGTTGGCAAATTAATTTTGGCAGTGGACGATGCGCGAGAAAGCTATACAACTTGACAACGCAGTTACCGGGACGAACAGGCGACGTACATTCCGCATGCAAAGTTTCAAAGGTTGTGAGACTGCTAATACGTACGAGGGTAACACAATATTTTGAATTCAGATTTAAAAATAATAAATTGTGGCACATGTATAATGCTATATAAAATCGGGTTTACAAAACAAAATAACATTAATTTGTTCTTTCTTATTAATTAAATAAATAAGGAAATAAAAACCATTAGATGTTTCTACGAAAATTGGGTTTTTTTGTACAGACATAATTATTTATTTCTTCAAAAACCATACGGGGATTCTATAATTACCCTTTATTATTTTATGTGATGTTAATAATAAGTAGATTCCAAGAGACATAAACTTTTACCTTTACTTCAAATATTCTTCATTGAGGTTTATTTGTATATAAATTGGTCAGATAGATTTTGTTGATAAAGCCTACAATATTATAAGGATTGTTAAACGACTTTCTAAATTTAACAATGGCCAACAATTTTTCCTATCCGTTCGTAGTGATAGTTATTGACATACCTACCTGTTAAGCTTTCTAAAATTGTTATTATTAATAATATGTAGTAGATAATAATGTAAAAATTCGGGATTATACATAAAATTTGAAAAACAAATTGGGGAAATCGCCTTTAGAGATGGTCTAATAAGTATACTAATAACGTATGGTCCTAAAGTTTTTGGAAAATTTTTAAATTATTTATTTTTGTACCCAATGTCGTTCAATCAAGTTGCCATTGAAACTAAAACGTCACACGTAATCAAGTTTGATTATGACAGTTTAATTTTGTAAATCGATTGTAGCAAAATGTTTTACAAATTAGATATTCGTCAGGGGATTCTACCAAGAGCAAAAGTCAACCATTTACAACACTATAAGGAATTGTGAAGAGGGTATACCATGCACTAATTTACCCAAAAGCAGTAGACCAATAATTTTGAGTGTAAGAAGAGAAAGAAGACTGATGGAAGCTGCTAAAGACAAAGTTGGAGTTTCTCAGAGAAAATTAGCCCGGAGATTTGGTATTTCGAAAACCACTGTATTAAGGACAATTGATCGCACAAACTTAGTGTTTAGGAAAAGAAGAAAGGCACCAAAATACACCGCAGACCAGCTAGAAAGAATTCCGCGTTGTTGCCGCGCATTAAGGCGTATCCACTTTGCCAATAAATTGATTGTAATGGATGATGAAAAATATTTTACCTTATCCAATTCAGAGATTGAAGGAAACGATGGGTGTTTCATACCGATAACTTAGAAAATACACCAGACAATGTTGAATGCAAAAGTAAATCGAAATTTGAGGATAAAGTTTTAGTGTGGTGTGTCATTTCTGAAGCAGGATTTATCTCACAGCCGTATGTTGGTCGTGTTCGGGGAGAAGCCTTAAATGCAGAACTTTATATTCAAATATGTCTTTCTAAATTACTTAATTTTGTAAATACACATCATCTCAACGATAATATAATGTCTTGGCCTGATCTAGCTTCATGCCATTATGCTAGAATTACCAGACAGTGGTTATGTGAAAATAACATTGACTTTATACCTAGCTTGGACAATCCTCCTAATGTACCTCAGGCTAGGCCAATAGAGGAATTTTGATCAATACTATCGAGGAAAGTGTACGATAAAGGATGGGAAGCTACAAATAAAGATCAATTGCGGCGTCGCATCTTCCAAAAGATTAGAGAAATAGAACCTGCTCTTTTCCAAAGGAAGATGGGAAGAAAATTACGACTCATTGAGGACAACGGGCCACTATCCATAATGTAAATTGTAATTATTTTTCGTTATTAGTGTTGTTAATTGTTGCCACATGTGCTTTTAAAATTAAAAAAATTTGGAAAAATTTATTAGCATTTAAAAATTTTCCAAAAACTTTAGGACCATACGTTAATATGAATAAAATATTAAAACGTTTTTGTGGTGGATATTTCTACTTTCATATGTAAATTTTTGGGTTTTTTGCAAATATTTATTCTGAAATTAGAACATTTCTTCACACTTTTTACAGAGTTAGGACTGGCTAATATCTATTTACAATTTACATTTGTTGCGTTTAACGTATTCAGTCATACCACCTACAAACAAACACTGTAATGAAAAATATGTTTTAAATGTACAGGGATCACCAACAGTGAAATAATGATGTGCATCTACAAATGATACTTCAAAATCACTTTCTATATCAATTTCATCATCCTCGCTATCTCTGTCTTCGGCCAAATTAATTTGTAATAGTATTATCGACAACAGTATCTAAAAGTGGTTCATTGCTCATAAATTCATCTCCAATCTTTTTAACATAGACACATCTAACTTTCCAATCATTTGCAGAAAATGTGTCAAAAAATTCATTACAGAATTCTTTGACCTTTGTAAAATTGAAGGTAACATTTTGTTTGACCATATATTCTTTAAGTGCAGCCCAAACACTTTCGATCGGATTTAAGTCCGTGCCTTAAAACTTGCAATCCGTGTCGAATAAACAGTTCATCAACTTTATAAGTTTTATATGGCGGTTTGTACATTTTTGCAACGTTATAAAGATCCGGTTTTAACATTTGTTCACTCTAATATATGTTTCTTTTAGAAAGCCTGTTTCTAACTGTTGTTTAGTCCAAGCAGCCGTAGGTAATTTTTCATTTAGAATATTGTGATATGGGGCGTTATCAATTACCTCAACAGCGTTTTTTGGTAGATTTGAAATAAGTTTTTTTTGTACCCAATTCTTATAATTTTCGTACGCGATTTCATTATGATAATCTCCTGTTTGTGACAGGGACTTCCACATAATACCAGCATTAGGTACAAAACCATTTTCACTTCCTGCATGCATTATGATGAGCCTATCACCTTTTAAAACGGGTTTTCTTAATCCTTCGTTACTCTTGTCGCTAAATCCTTTAAGGTGCGTGTAACATGAATGAACGTATGTTTCATCCATATAAATGATAGGTTTGTTCTGTTCCCTGCACTTTTCTGTTTCTTAAATATAGTAGGCGTGAATGTCTGATTTCGTGACGTTCCATTAACAAACTTCTGTTATTTTTCATGTTGGTCCAATGAAAACCCAAAGAATGTATTTATTTCCGCAGTGATTCGAAACTTCCTGCGAAGCCATAACTATCGGAAAAGGTTTGGTGTACATTTCTTAACGTGGGTACTTTTCTCTCGGATTTGTGATAACTTATTATGCACCTTCTAAGCATAGTTTTGTCGAATTGATCCATACGGATACTGGACGTTCTTTGTTTTTTAGTAGGTACATCAGTGTCAGCATTACTTACTGCCAGAACTTCTTTTTTAATACGGGAAAGCGTTCTTTGGCTTTTGCATTAAAAGTTTTACTCATGTGTATTTTTATACAAATAAAATGAGGAAGTAGTTATATTTGTTTTCAGTGACCGTTCGTTGAAATAAAAATTTTCGTCGTGATTGTCGACCATTTAAAAGAAGTATTAAATCCAAAAATACTATATTACGTTTCAGTTCATTAGTTGTTTTAATCGATCTTTAGATTTTAGTTCAAACATATTTTAATAAGACCATATCGCATTTGTAACTGAAATCGGAAGATGGTTCAAAACAAAAAATAAAACCGAAACGTAATAGAGATAGGTATGAAATGAGTATAATAATTATAATTGTAAGCTAAAAAACCTATTACATTTAAATAGGTATCTTACACAAATTAAACATGTGCCTTTTTATATACTCTTGTAGACAGAAACTGAATAGTAATTCATGCAACAAGTGCATAAAGCGGTGCATTTTTTCACGAATGAAAAAATGGACCCATGAGCGGCAGGCATGCAAAAACCAAAAAATGTCTCATTTAGGTTGCTCTAGATGGACTAAAAATGGCGTCGATTTGTTTGTCATGATGACATAACGGTGCATAAAATTGACACATGGATGCATAAAATTGACTTATGAGTACATAAAATATTTTGTCTCATCCTAATGTCACTTTTTTAAATCGTTTAACAGATAAATATTTTATGTACGAAAATCGATTTAAAAAATACTATCGAGTGTAAATTTGTTAAATAATTACTTTGGTTTAAAAATTTTATTACAATAATTGAAACTTACCTTTGTTAACGGAATTGTTGACTTCCCATTGTTTGCCTCGTCGGTCATGAAATTTAAAACATTCATAATTCTTTCACGATACTGCTCACTCAACCTTTTATGAACAACTTCACTTCCTGGAGTCGCCATACATGTTAGTATTGCACAACCCCGGTAATCACATTTTTCTGTGAACTGTACTCTCTAAACGAAGCTTACAAATTCTGCCAGCGAAGTGAACTCCTGCAATCCGCATATGTCTTTGCTACGGCGCATATGGCGTTGTCAAACTTCCGACTGCCAAAATTAATTTGTCAACCTGTACAGCATCGATGTTTTGTGGCACAACAGTCGATTCTGGTCGACCTTCACAAAATTCATCCTGTAGCGAAGGGCGACTACTATTGAATTTGATAAACTAGCGAAACCCAGTGGCTCGACATGGTGCTTCATCACCAAAAGTCGAAGCAAGGGAGTTGATAGACACACTGCTGTTGATTCAATCTTAGAAAATCATCGCACGAAAATGTTCACGATTTAATTCCATTTTTTAACCAAGATGGATGATTCAAGTACGCAAATAGCATTGTATGACAACACATTCTGAGTACGTTTACCATCAAATTTGTCAAACTTTACGATGACATATTCACATCAGTGTTGCCATATATAAAAACTTAAGTAGCAGTCCCATATCGTCAACAGAAATTAGATATTACGTTTCTTGATATTTTCATTTCCCACAGCAATTATTATTTTATATAGGCGCCCATTATTTCTTTCTCTCTAAGTTACGTACAATACCTAGACAAAAAGCCGACAAGTTTTTAATAGAAAGTTACGTGACGCATGTGTCTAGTACATTATTATCTACACGCCATCGACCTTACTCCAAGTTTTCAGGTCGCTAAATATACAATTTTAGTGATTAATGATTCTTCAAAGAACCATTAGTACCGACGTTCATTGAGGTGCGATTATTACAACCCGACATTCTTTTAACATTGTTTTTTGTCGTGAAAATTCATTACAGAATGGAGTACTCTTCTTTTTGTTGGACAATTGTTTCATGTGTAGCTAAATTGAGTGATCTTCATATTTTAAAAATAATTTGATATGAAATAATTTAAATACCTATGTGTTATATTTCTGTGAAACAAAAACTGTATTATTCGACAACATTTTCTTTAAATCCATTTAATGAATAGAAGAAATTCACTTCTCGCTCATATACCCCATTTTTTCCGGTCTAGTACTCTCTCATATAATTTTGAGACTGTGCTGCGTATGTCATCGCCCATTTATTTCAATCATCACTCTTTTATTATTTCACGTTATTTTTTCTTCTCGTGATAGCCGCTACAATATTCCATGTGTTTGGTCCTAACCATTCAACTACTTAGAATTTTTTCCTTCTTCCTTCAGGTTTTTAAATATGCTTTAATGGTTTCCTCCTATATTCATTTTGTCTGATTTTCAGTATTTCTTAATATAGCTAGCATATATTGTCTGCTTCTCTCCAATTTTTCCTATTCTGTTTTTTTTTCTTTTCAAAAATGGCATCAACGCTAGGTCATTTCCGAAACATAAGAGTATACCAATCAACAATTGATTGTAAGTTTTCTATAATACCCCCAAAATTGAACCTTTCACTTACATTCCCACTCAATTTCATAAATTTTGAACCTCATTATTTGTTATTTATTTGTCTTTGCTTCGCATCATTTTTATCAATACTCTTATTTGTTTGGTATGATTTTTCTGTGGATATAATTTTTTCCTATATTTCAGTTTGTTATCTTTCACGAGCCCAGTGCTCTTCAATTTCTGTGTTTCTTCAAAGTTTTGTTTCATCTATTTTGTTTTGTATTACCGAATGCCGTTACTTCAATCTCCCACTGATTAGACAATATCTCTTTTTCATATATTTTCATCATCAGTTGATGCATTCTAAGAGTGAATCCCCTATACTCGATACTCAATAAGCTCTAGATTTATACTTTTCCCGGTGCTTTCCGATTACTACATTGATCATGTATTTTACTTCATCTGGTGTTAATTTTTGACAATTAATGTTTCCTTCCACTTTTTATTTCACTGTTTCATATATTTCAATCCTTGGAAGTTGGTGGCCCTATACCTTTAACTTTTCTATTACTATTCCTTCTTCGTTTTTCATATCTATCAATTTATGCTTAGACATCTAATTATTCTTCATCATTTTTTTGTAGTTTTTTCACTGTTTTTGATTCATTTATTGTTTTCTGATTATTGTTTTCTAACCTTTCTTGATTTCCTCTCTTTTTGTGTAAATTCATATTCTAATTTGTCAATAGGTTTTCCACTATTTGCTGACTTTTATTGATGCGTTCATATTTTCTCTTCTTTATTCTCTCTTTGTATGGATTTGTAATTTTATCTGTCATTTATTTTGTTTGTTTCTACTGATTTAGGTTCCAGATTTTTCCATGCTCGCTAGTAAATTCAATAGATTTGCTTTTCCTTTTCCGATACCATTCCTTTATATTTTTTCCCTGGCTTGTGCTGGCATCTGCATTTTTATGTTGCTCTTCTCAATTCATTGTCACATTCCCATTCTTGTTTTTCATTGGGTAGTTTTCTAGTTGTTCCACGACCGAGGAAGAATACCACATAGAAGAACCATAGATTTTTCTTTTCAAAATATATCAGTTGATCGACACATGATTACTTGCTTCCGAAATGCGAGATTTTAAAGTTGAAAACTGGAAAAGTATTAACAATTTTTAAATATACTAAATTTGGCAAACTGAAACAGTCAGAGTCCGACCTTGCTTTATATCATATTTGTAATCGTTTGAAACCATTTCTGTCATCCCAGAGTTTTAGGGATAACTCTGCCATCATCCTTTAGGCGAAGTGGTGCAGGCTGTAACCAAACCGGTCTTCACATCATACTACAATTTTATATTTGTCGCTAGGTAAGTGTGAAAAGTTTTGTTATCGTACGAAACATAATGAGCGCCTATTTTTTAAAAAGTCCGGTAATTAGTTTTCTTGACAGTTTTTGTATGTTGTATATTTCATGGGTGGTAAGAGTTTATTTTTTTTCTCTTGTGGTTTTTATTGTAGATATAAGTGACCGTGGGACTACTGATTTTTGCTTTGGCTACATCATATTGTGGTGTTAGCCTCAGTAGTCCGAAAACTGCCCTCTTTAGCTGATAAGTGCTATAACTTATCAGGGTTCGATTGTAGTCGACTCCTTGACGTTGTCTAAAATATTTCACTAGTGTTAGGTTAAAACATATTTGCTGATTTGTTTATACATACTTGTCTCTCGAGATAGTTGTATATTTGATGATCATTTAAGACTTGGTTGTCATTAGAATATATTGTGAACATTTACCCATAAGACGTTAACTGTTTGATTACATCTGATTTGTATGATAATTCCGGGTATTTTGGCTTTGTACAGTAACATCTGCGGGGGTACTACGGTACTACGATTGTTTATAATCATTCAAATAATTCCTAATATTTAAGAATCACTGTAGTTGTTATCTGTTGAGAAGTCTGGTTATGTTGGAATTGACAATTTGCTCGATGACAAATACGTCTTGGATAGCTGCGTTCGTTTGTCGTTTTGCACTGGGAATGGAGTCGAGACTCTGTCTAGCATTTGTGGATCGACTTTACGAGTCATAGATAATTCATTATGCTTACAGATTTCCTCTCTGATGTGCTCGTAGATGACATGCGAACTTTTATTATTAATACTTTTGGGTTTACTCGACTTTTGTTAGATGTCTTAAGCGAATTGTGGTTAAGACGAATTGCTGTCAGCTGGATTGCTATTGGTTGGAAAACTTGTTCGAGATGCGTTGTAGGGAGGAGTTAAATTACATGCGTCATTGGCGCATCCTTGACTTTATTTTTGTAATCCGAACTTCGAGATGGCTACATGATTTTCAGTAAGATCTTGATTCGTCTATGGTATTTGAAACCATACCAGTAGGGGATAATAATCAGGACGGTGTAAATTGATTCGGGAAGCTGTTGGTGGCTGTATTTTTTGAAGATTTGGTGGATATTGGCCGTTTTGGAAACCACGCTGCCTGACCTATGATGTATGTCATATCCTAGCTAAGTGTAAGCACATGTATAACTGTTAACTGGTGTTTTGTATAGCTCAGTTATATTTCATTTTGTGTTTTATTTATTAGTTCACATGTATAACTGATAACTGGTGTTTTGTATAACCCAGTTATATTTCATTCGGCGTTTTTTTATTAGTTCACATGTATAATTGGTAACTGGTGTTTTGTATAGCCCAGTAATATTTCATTTTGAGTTTTTTTAATAGTTCACATGTATAACTGATAACTGGTATTTTGTATAGCCCAGTTATATTACATTTTGCGTTTTTTTATTAGTTCACATGTATAACTGATAACTGGTGTTTTGTATAGCCCAGTTATATTTCATTTTTCGTTTTTTTATTAGTTCACATGTTTTATTGATAAATCGGTGCTCCGTGTAGCCCAGTTATTTTTCAACTAGTTATTTTCCCTTATCAGCTAATTCAATGACTTGACAGACGTTATAGTCCAGTCATTTTTCATCTTTTTTTCACGCATCTTTAGAAATTGACAAGAACATTTCAGTATCTGTCTTTTAAAAACTTTTTGTTTGTTAATAAACACGTTGGTAAGTTTAGATACCTGTTTTTTTAAACTTTCCTATTCACTTGCTAGGTTTAGGATAGGTCGAACATTTTGGCCGAGCAGAAACCTGGCTGGCGCCCTTTTATTTTTAGAACATCCCGGATAACTGAAATAACTCACCCTCACTCACCGACTAAGTGAGCTGAATGCTCGAAAGGTTGTCACCGGGGATAGCTGGACTTACCTGTAGCCCATAGGGTCCATACTAGTGGAGCTAGTGACCAATTTGGGTGGTTACAAAACATTTTCAAAAACAACTACAGAAAAATCAGCTCAGTACGCTTGGCTATGCCCAATGTTCTTTCCACATGTTTCATATCTTACTGAAATAAATTTTCACCTTCTTGGACATTACAATTTAGTTCTTTAACTATATTTTCATTAGAAATATTATCTATATATCTTTTTATACTTTATCATCTCTGAAAATGCTTCTTTTCATCTGTAAATGTTTATGATCAATATTGCTATTTTTTGGATTTTATTTTTCCATAAATTACTTTATAGTATATATTTGTTCTTTCCATATATTTCATATTTCTCTGAAATAATTCTTCACCTTCTTGAGCATTGAAATCCAATTGTTTTAACTGTATTTTCATTGGAAATATTATCTATATATCACTTCGAATCAATGCAAACATGTTTGTTAGTGATTAATTACACAGTTTTGTTTTTATTTGAAGTGTGCTAGTTTGTTTGATGAAAACTGTCACCAATTATTTCGTATTTGAAACACATTCATTGGTTTTTAATTGTTTATTAGGTATTCCTATTTCAACTATGCAATATTAAACAAATGTCACCGCACACAGTTAAGAATAGAATTTATAACAAACTAACTTTGTTGAATCGTAAACTCTCTAAGAAAAAATTTTTGTTATTACATATTTCAATCAAGTTATAATCAATATTTCATTGAATAAGAACATTTTGTTTTCATTTCAATTTTAAATTTAAAGACAAAATATATGAATTCCTAATAAAAACTGTGATTCAGCGTTGCAAATATTTTAAGAATTAATTATTATTACATTATGATATTCTGTACCTTGAATTGAATAATATGAACGGTTTATAGAAAACTAAATTACTTTTTCTTGAATAATCGAAACTATGTTGAACCGTTGTAGAGCCAGAGATGAACATAATGGCAAAAACAATCTCTAAACCACAATAATGCCCTTTAGAGGAATAGCAATTATATTCTCCCAAAACGGCAAAATTAATTTTGCGGAATTCCTATTATTTACCTTAATGGTGAGATTTCGGTTTTCAAGCTTTGCACTCCATAAAGTGGTTAGAATTATTGCTATTGCGTGAATTTTTATTTCTTTAGTTCCCACTACAATTGGCTTTGGGACTTGAATGGTTTCTGTCAAATCTAAAAGCCGCAGTTATTTCTAATTTTGCGAGGAATTATTATCTTTCCGGTTTACTTTCGCGTTTCATTTCGTTTAATATTGTTTTGTGACAATACCTTGGTAGGGTTTTTAGAGTAATAGACCTGGGAATATCAATTTATTCAACCAACATGATTCTAGTATGAGAAACGAAGAGACCATTTGATAAACATAATTTGACAATGTCTATCAAGTAATGGTTACAGGAATTATTAGTTTACTGAACATAATAGATTAAATAATGAGATAACAAGTATTTAATATTTAAAATCAATTTATTATTAAATATTATTCTCGAACCATTCTTTGATCTTTGAGGTAAGGGTACAAAAAATTGTGAAGCGATTTCGTATATATGCTGGAGTGAAAGATCGATATCAAATAAGTAGACCAATTGTTGTGAACAAGAAGTTCTCCAAAAATATTGTCATTTCTAATTTTATAACGTATATGATTTGGTTTAGGTAAAATTGATCTTGTAATCTGAAACGAATTGAGAACCAAAGCTATTATTTATTTGAAATTGAACAATTGATTTCTTCCGAAGCTATATATCATGGAAATATTGAAATTCAATACATTTCATAAAAATTTTATATAATATATTCATGGTATAGCAGAAAAGAAAAATTTTTACATAATTCCGAGGAATATACATCATATATGGCGACAGACTAAACGTTTTGTGGGAGCTCCTGATAGTTTTATGCCAAATTGTGGTAAAACTTAAGTGAAATTATCTGAAAAGTGGTTATGTGCATCTGTAGTTCGAGGTGAAGAAAGTGCAGAAAAATCAAATAGAAAAACTGATTACTTGCAAAATTTTTTGAAAAATACAAATAAAGTGAACCATACACGTAATTATAATCAAGAAAATTGAAGTAGACAATAAGTAATTGATGAAAAATTAATTGAACAACTGATTACTCAAATTTGTCAGAAACTTATAAATAAAATAGAAGATAAAATCGACAAGAAATTTAATAGAATGGAGACCAAAATGAAAGAGATGTCCGACAAACTTAAAAAAATGGAGTCTAAGATGGTCACTATTATTCACAGATTGGGTGAATTACAAAAGTGCATAAACAGAAAAGCAAACGAAATTATTGCCATATCAGAAAGATTAGATGAAACTGAAATCTACCAAAGGCGTAATATGCTAAGATTTGATGGATTTACTGAGGCAGATAATGAAAATTTGATCTAGCTATTTACAAATCTGGTCAACAACACAATGAAAATTGAATGTACAAATCTGGACATATCCAATATTCACAGATTAGGCAAACTAAATGCACAACAAGATAGGCCTAGAACAATAATCATTGAATTTGCATCTATCCTCAAGAGAAATGGAGTATTCAAATCTAAGGGTACCCTTACGCAGACGGTAAATGAATTTCTAACGAAAAATAGATATGATTTATGAAGCAAATGTCAACAAAAATATGGCAAAAAAAATCTTGGAGTTTGAATTGAAATATATTTGCCAGAATAAATAACAATGTCAAGAAAATCTCTACAGAAGCTGACTTTACCTAATAGTATATGGACACCTTTAAGCAGTAGAGTATTAGTTGGCTATTCAAACTTTATGTTTCCCTTTTTTCTTTTTTTCCTTTGTTGGAACTCCTTTTTGTTTTAGGTGTCGATAACAATAATTGTATTGTAGGTATTTAATCAATTTTTATCTTTATTATTGAGGTGGAATTCTTTTCAATTTGTAATCGAATATTTCTAAAGTACATAAACGATTATATCTTTGCACTATCGATTATTTTTAATTCAAATAAGATATTTAATTGCCAATAATGTTGAGGATTTCAATCTAGTCTTATTGGTAATCGAACACTAGTTATAATCTTAGTTATTTTTTCAGTTATATTTTTTGTGCAATATTAATTTGATTATTTCATGTTTGCCACAATATTTTAATGTGCATTTATGCGTACAGGATAACTCTCACGTGACATGCATATACAGTTTGTTCCATCTATCTATAATATACCAAAACTGTAGAGGGTTGAGCACCAAAACATCAGAAATATATACGAATAGCATAGAAGGTAATAACGATGTGATAATAGTATTAGAATCGTGGCTTAAGGATAGGATATGCAATGGGGAATTAATAGATACCGACATCTACAACGTCTTTAGGGCTGACAGAACCTTTGAACTTACAGGTAAAACTAAAGGAGGGGGAGTGCTTGTAGCAATTAAGAAAAAATATAAAATTTTAAATGTAACTCGGCAAGTTTCCATGTGCGATGTGTTAGTTTTGGATATAAAATTTTCAAAAAACAATATCTATACCATTATAGGGACTTACATACCCCTAGGCCACTTTAAATGAATATAGTGATTGTTTTCAATTTTTGTAAACTTGTATAAAAAACATTGATAAAACGTTAATAGTGGGGGACTTTAATTTACCCGAGATATAGGGTTGCAAAAGTTTAGATTTAAGAAATGTAAGTGCTAAAACGCTGACACTAAAAGATTTTTTAAATGTTAATTCATTAGAATTGTAGAATGATATCAAAAATATTCAAGGAAAGACACTAGATCTAGTTATTATGTCACAATTAAATAGTACTAATTGCACTGTAGAAAGAGAACAATTTCCCTTGGCACAGGAAAATGCTCTTCACCCCACTTTAATGACTAATATAAATTTAAAGCATCGAGAAGAGTTAATTGCAAATAACTTGACCGATAATAAATATAATTTTAAGAAGGCTAATTCTAATTTATTATATGAACTAATGAGGGACTTGAAGTGGGAGAATGTAACGAATGAGAATAATGTACATTTGCCAGTGGATAATTTTTATATAAATCTCAATAGTATATTCAGTAGGGCAGTACCGCTCTAGAAAACGCATAAGTATTTTGGAAAATCCACAGTGGCGTGATGTTAATAGCAAAAAATAACTACAGGAAAATGGAGCATGTCTCTTCATACTATAATGATGAAAATTTTGAAGTTAGAAGGAAATTAAAGTCGTTGATAGGACGTAAACATGAAGAATATTTAAGTAATTTTGAACAGAATTTAACAGCGGATATATACTTTAAGCCGAACTAATGAGGTGCGAGATCTAGGAGTCGTTTATAGTAATCAACTATCATTTGCTACACATATAGAAAACTCTGTAAATAGCTGCAATAGAACCTTAGGCTCCATTCTGAGACAAAGTTCAACATTCTCTAATTTGGATACAGTAAAATTACTGTACAATACCTTTGTTTGCCAAAATTAGATTTTGCATCTATTATTTGGGAACAACAACCACACCTTTACTTGAATTATCTTGAAAAAATACAGAATAAGTTTTTGTGCCATCTCTATTTTAAAAAATTTCATCTCTGGCCCGATTACAACGTCATAAGAAGCGAATAGAATTTAAAATAAAATCATTGCATGTTAGACGAAAGATAACAATGATGAAATTATTGTTTAAACTGATGACTAACCAAGTCTCATCAAATAATCTACTGTCTCTTATACCTATAAATGTACCATCTAAACGCACTCGTTCTTCTTTGATGTTTAGAATACAAAAATCATCGTCAAATTCCCCATTGCATGCAGTGCTACAACTAGCAAATAATATAAACGCAATGCAAGACATAGATTGGACCCTTGCATTTAACGAGTTTATGAGAAAAATAGAGAGCTAGTTCGAGAATTTTCATCTCTAACATTCCCAACTGACGAAAGCACTTGTGTCTCTGTGTTCATACTTTTACCTTTACTTTTCTTTACCTTCACTTTTCTTTTCCTTTGGTACAGTTGTATTAGTATAGATTTAAGATGTCTACAGTCACCAGAATAATTTTAAAAAACATATTTATATCCATGTAAGAAGGCCAGAGTATTGTAAATAAATAAACAAATATATCATGGAAATATTGAAATCCAATACATTTCATAAAAACTTGACTCAAATTTTATATAATATATTCATGTTATAGCAGAAAAAAGAAAATTTTACATAATTCCGAGGACATGAATGTTTCCAACTCATTTGCCAGCATCAGCAAAATAAGCTTAACGATGAAATAAAACAATATAGTTTGTTTAAATCTTCAAATAAATGAAGATTTAAACAAACTATATTGTTTTATTCCATCGTTCAGTATGGATCTTCATCAAATAAAAGCCTCATCTATTCAAAATAAGCTTACCTATAAGTTGTCAAAGCTAAAATCTAAGTAACACACAAGAAAAGCAAGAAATGTGAGATGCCTTTCAGAAAATTGAGCAAATACTCCTTTCTTCTCCAGAAAAAATAAAGTATAGTAGTGCAGCCACACAAGATATCTTCATAATTTTGCGAGCATCCTTAGCCTTATGCAAATGTACTATTGAACTATCGTCGCCGTCATGACAATATATATTTTATATAAAATTGATCCTGTGCAACAGATTCAAGAAAATATATTTTGCGTAGACCTATTCTAAGCTTAATGAAGACAATATTATTGATGAAGAAAGTGAATTGCAATTTGAGGAAATTATTAGAATCGTATGAGATTCGAATCATCAATCCTCATTTCATTTCCTTCGATCTCAAGCAAGTTGTACAAAAGTTGAATGCACTAGAACAACAATACCTTCATCAATTACTCACACCTACACCAAACCCTACTCGACTGTGCCTCCTAATCTATGAGGAGACGACCAGTTGATCGTAATACCATACCAATATACAGGAATATCTCATTGTTTGAGCTATTTCGACAATTTTTTCCTTGTTATTTTCACTTCAGAAAAATATCTATTCCTGGTAGGTTGAATGAATACATATTGTAATGTTTTTTTTGTTATTTATTTAAACAATAAACTGGTGGGATAAATTTCAAACACACGGTATGGCTACTTACTAATTCATTTAAACACTAAACTAATCACTAACACTTAATTTATATATACTCAGCTAACCACTTAAATTTAATTTATATGCACACAAACTTAATTATTAATTTATATTAACACTTCTATATTCACTTATTTACTGTTTATTTGTCAAGATCACTTTATCAACTAACTCGGTCCGCTGATCGGTCCTTTTTATATACTAGTGCCTTTTTTACTAGAGAATTCTGGACTGCGGCTTACACAAAACAAATGCCTTTCGCGATATTTCTCGATTGCCGGCTCAATCCTTGAAAGACCTTCCGAGAATATGTCTATAAAAACTGTCACAATAAATCCCAATAGACCTTCTCAGAATTCGGCGCACTCGCCATTTTTTTAACTCCGTTTACATAAGGTTACAGGACCGTACTTAGTATCTGCTTTGTGTGTGCGAGTTCGTAACAATATACTTTCTGCCTCTATTAATCAACAGATGTTCCCCGACTAGTAAAAGACACATCCATATAATATAACAGAACTGTGAAACGTTGGATTAATTTCTCCAATTTAATTTTTTAGAAGAATTATAATATGTTTCCAGACGTTGAAATAAATGTAAACATTCCAACAATTACAATGTTCATATTTACCACAATTATGAAACTATCAAGTGGTAGTTGCTGACGGTTTTTGTTCATATTTACCTACACTGAAAACGACCCTCTGGGAATGTTCGTACAGCGTTGAACTTTTGTTCTTTCAAAATAGAGGCTATTCTGGGAATAACATAAGCTTTGCGCGATTATACTTAGCAGTAACGGTGATTTTAATTTTTGTTGGTAATATCTTTTTTTGAAAATAAAAGATTGAATCACTTTTTCGACATTTCATATCATATTCTTATGATTTTAAGTGGGGAAGGCTCATAACGGGATTTCGACTTGTTCAAATTTCAATTTTTAAGCGAATAATTTTACGATTTTATTTTAGTCATAGATGGAGTAACAGTATAATGTTCCCGTTTGATAAGATTCAAAAACATCAATTATTATATCTTCACAATCAATTTCTTGCACTAATATGCTCCAATTAAACGTTGTTTCTAGAAATAAAGAAATTTTATGAGAAACCAATTGTTTATATTTCTATCTTATTATTTCCCTTTTATGGTCAAATTTGTTTATTTGTTATTGTTTCGTAAATATTGGGAAACTATGAAAGAGTGTTCAGCGTGACAACGCTGCATTTTCCCTTTGCAACCGTTACTTTATGTTATGTAGTTAGTTGGGTATGAGAGAGAATCTAGTAAAGGTGTAACAAAAGGTGTTTGTTTTAATTCACAATTAATGTACCCAATTCAACCAATTTATATTAAGAAAATACCAAAAGTATTTTATATGGTCCTTCGTAGTCGACGGATAATCCGATGTCAAAAGTATTGAAGTAATAAGCTGAAAAATTACAACACGTGCTTGTAGTAAGCCATGGCGCCATAATTATTGTGAGGTTATTTTGGTCAGCACCGGCTTTTACAAAAATTACAGAAGTTAAGTGTACCAAATGCCAAAGTCTAAAAAGTGAGTAATCCTCTTTTCTTTTGCTATTTTAATTTCCAAATATTATAATTTCAAACCTGTTGTGTATTTCATTGTTGCCTCATTTCGCAAATTATTAATGAATTGTTCGTTATAAGAAAATCATTTTTGTAACTGTAATAGTATTAATAATATTCATAAAATAAAATAAACATATCAAAAAGGCAAGAGGTTCTGTTAAGGCTAGTTTAACTAATTTTTCCAAGTATATTGACGATAACTTAAAAAATAACACAAGTATATCTCATCAATTAATTTTAGAGTTAGAAACTCGTATTAATAATATAGATGTTAATTTGTTGCAAAAATTTGTCGAAATCCAAGACAAGATTGAGACATCATGTGAATTAACGGAGTTAGAAAAAAATATTTAGAACGAAATGAATTTGAAAACAGATATTATTCTGTGACTTCTTTAGCAGGAAAGTATTTGGATGACAACAAAAAAGAAAACGATTGTGTCGGTTCCTCGACAAGTTCGAACAGATCTGTTATTATTAACCTTACGCAATCTGTTAAGCTTCCGGATATAAATTTACCCATATTTGACGGGTCTTTGCAAAATTGGCTTGAATTCACAGATATTTTTGAGTCTCTTATTAACAAAAATGAATCACTATCAGATATTCAGCGTTTTCATTATTTGAGAGCTTCTGTACGCAACGAACCTCTTCAGTTGATATCAAGTATAGAATTTTCTTCTAATAATTATAAAACTGCATGGGAGCTGTTAGAAAAACGATACAATAATGATAAGTTAATAATACATAATCATATTAAAAACATTTACAATATAGAAGCCATGCGTAAGGAGTCCGCCAAGGGTATGCGTGCGATTTTAAATAATGTTACAAAAAATATGCGTGCATTGAGTCAAATTGGTTTACCCACAGCATCCTGGCATGTACCCATTGTTTATTTATTAGGCACAAAAATGGATAAGGCCACTGCCAGGGATTGGTTTTCATTTAAATCGAAGGCAAAAATAAACCCACCTTTAGATGATTCTAAATTATTCCTAACTTCCAAGGCGGAACTTCTCGACAATCTTGAACAAAGTCGCATAGAAAAACAACACAGTAGTGGTAATTTTAGAGGTTTGATTGCGGTAGATGATAATTTACAATGTTCAGATTTGACTGATGTTAGATCACAAAAGTGTTTATTTTGCAAAGAGGAACATTATATTCAATCATGTCCTTCCTTTTTGAAAATTCCTGTTGAAAAACGGGGTGAAAGAATTATTTCTTTAAAGTTATGTCTGAATTGTTTGAAACCCGGACATTTTAATAGGAGTTGTCGAAAGCCGACATGTAAAAAATGTAACAAGAAGCATTATATTTTATTACATGTTGACAACATTAATTCGCAAGAATTTCGCGAAAAAAACCAAGTTTCTAATATCGATAACGAAAGTTCATCATCCTCATTGGTCAATTTAAAAGAAATAATAAATAACTCTGCTAATTGTGAGATAAGTGATGTTTTATTATCCACAGCTCACGTTTATATTTTGGATCGATTTAATAATAAACATACTGTTCGTGTAATTTTAAACAGCGGCTCTCAATCGAGTTTTATTACTGAGAGTGCATGCGATAAACTTCAATTGTTTAAAGAAAAAATTAATGTATCTCTTAATGGAATAAATAATTCTTTCTCAACTATAAATTATAAATGCAACACACGAATATTTTCAAAGACGAATGAATTTTCAATAAATGTTTCTTGCTTTGTTATTCCAAAGATAAATGGGCCTGTGCCAGTTTCGCCAATAAATATTAGTAGTTTAAAATTTCCCAGTCATTGTAAATTAGCTGATCCTGCATTTTTTGAACCACAGAAAGTTGATATGTTGATGGGATCGGATGTTTTACGGGATTTGATATGTGAAGAAAAGATTTGTTTAGGTTCCAAACTGCCGATCTTACAAAGTACAAAGTTTGGTTGGATTGTGACTGGTCCTGTCGGCAAGACAAATAAGTCGGCGGTTTTGAACTGTTGTTTTGTTAATACCGAGGTCAATATTAATCAGCAAATCCACGACGATTTAAAGTTGTTTTGGGAATTAGAAAATGTTAGTGCAAATGAGAAAAAATTATCGGATGAAGAGTTAGCATGTGAAAGGCATTGTAAGAAAAAATATAAAGCAAACAAAGATGGTCCATTTGAGATTAGGTTACCTTTTAAAGTTGAAATTTCAAGGGTAGGTAGTTCGTTCGAGCAAGCTAAAAAACGATTTCTGAACCTGGAACGTAAAATGTATTCCAATGATAATTATAAAAAATTATATCATTAATTTATGAAAGAATATATTAATTTGGGACATATGACAAAAGTCAACGATTTTGACGCCACTTTTCCTGGCGATTATTTCATGTGTCATCATGGAGTATATCGGGAAGATGCAATCACGACCAATCTTCGTGTCGTTTTTGATGCATCATTGTCAAGTTGTACAGGGTTTTCTTTAAATAACATTCAAATGGCTGGACCTACAATACAGGAAGACTTATTTTCAATTCTACTTCGATTTAGACAGCATAGGTTTGTTATTTCTGCCGATTGTACAAAAATGTATAGGTCTGTGTGGGTTTCTCCAGATCATAGGAAGTTGCAACGTATTTTATGGCGATTCAATCCTGAAGATCCTTTGAATTGTTACGAACTAAATACAGTGACATATGGCACTACCTCGGCATCTTTTCTCCTGATTCGATGTTTGTTTCAACTTGCTCTTGATGTGGAAAATACTCACCCTGATATAGCAGAAATTATTAGAAGGGATTTTTATGTAGATGATCTGCTTACGGGAGCCGATACAGTAGAAAGTGCAATACGAATATGTGAGTTGGTTTCTGAGACACTTAAACAGGGTTGTTTCCTTCTTCGTAAATTTTATTCTACTGACCCTAGTATTTTGGGTGGCATCCCTGATAATGATCCTTCATCTAAAATCGTGGAGTTCGGTGAAAATGATGAAAAAAGGACACTTGGCCTGATCTGGAGTCCTATTCATGATAATTTAATGTTGAAGGTGAATAACATAATTCATTCAAAAAAAATTACAAAACGGTCAATATTATCCGAAAGCTCTAAAATTTTTGATCCTTTGGGACTTGTTAGTCCATGTGTGATTGTTGTCAAGATTCTTCTGCAAAGTCTCTGGTTAGAAATATTATCGTGGGATGATCCAGTTCCTCACAATATTTCTGTGGTTTGGTCTGCTTTTACATCTGAGTTAAAGTTTCTGAATGAGCTCAGAATAGAACGTCGTGTAGTTTCTGAAAATGTGAAGTCTATCGAAATGCATTGTTTCTCCGATAATTCCGAAAAGGCATATGGGGCAAGTATTTATCTCAAATCTCTGAGCGAAAATGGGGAAGCAAGCGTAAGTCTGGTATCGTCAAAATCAAAAGTCGCACCTTTACAAACTGTGACTTTGCCACGTTTAGAACTATGTGGAGCCACAACCCACTTTAGAGAACTAGCCGCGCTGAGCACAAAGTGGCAACAGCGCTTGGTAGTCCGATAGTCCTATCCCACTCCTATCCTTGTAGGTAGTCTTCGTCGTCGCCTTATTGATTTGTTATTGTTGTTTCTGACATCTCCGCATGGTTTTATCAGTCAAAACATGTGACAAAGTTTTTCGATCTGTTATGTTATAATAATGAGAAAATTATAATAATTGTAGTGTAACCTTGCAGTCATATTTTAATAATCTGGAGAACAATTCATCCGAAGATACGGTAAGTGTTTATTATTTGATGTTAATAAAGAATTATTTGTAGGTTACATTTATCAATTGCAAAAAGTTCTAGCAAATAATTACTGAAAATTTATTTTAGATGCCTCGAAGGTGTTCAATTCCTGGATGCAATTCAAATTATGATTCCGTCTTGAAGGGGTCAAATAAATGTGAATCGACATTTGCTTTTCCTAAAGATAAAAACAAATGTGAAAAATGGTTGAAAGCTATTCCAAGGAAAGACTGGACTCCCACAAAGTGTAGTGTAGTATGTGCCAAACATTTTCATGACTCAGACATTATTAGGTATCATGAATTTACTTGCCATCGGGTGAAAACAAAAAAATTCTATTAAAATACCCAAAGTTGAGTGAAAGTGCAATTCCAAGACAATTTGACAACTTACCTAAATATCTTTCATCTGCACCTGCAAAAAAAAGAACAAACCCAGAAGAACGACGGGAAACAATTTTACACAGGGAAGAACAAATAATAGAAGATTTTTTGCATAATGACATTATAACTGATTTTGATGATCTGGCAAACAATTTCAAAACGAAGTTGGAAATTCAATCCTGGGAAGCAAAAATTGTAACAAAAAATAATAGTCGTAAGTTATATTTTTACAATTTAGATATAGATCAATATGTGACAGTTATGGCGACAATTGCAATTGAAGATAATTTAATGGTTAAAGTTTACCCCAAAGACAATCAACTTGCATACAACGATCTTAAATGGATTTTACCATGGTATGTAAAGTTGCAAAGGTGGTCTCAACTTTCCAATCTATTATCTCGTTATAAAACAAATACTGTTAATAAAGAAGTAAATGTAATAGAGATGCTTAAAGAAGGATTGAAAATTATCTCTGATGCATATCTAAAATGTGAAAACAATTATGATGAAAGTAATACATTTTTGTATAGTAAACATTTAGAGATAATAATAGATCAGTTGTATCAGATTGTGTCAAACAAAAATAAGTATCGACCATCAACAATTATAATGGCATTTATATTATATTCACAATCGCCCACCTGTTATAATGTTATTAGAGATTTCTTTGTCCTTCCTCATAAAAGGTATTTGCAGAGTATTTCTTCCTCTTTAGCAGTGTCGCCCAAAGAAGAGAATAACAATAAAAATTATTTATTGAATATTGTAAAGTCACTAACCGAGACTGAAAAGGTTGTTGCAATAATTATTGATGAAATATATATCACGTCTCGAATGGATTATAGATCTCAAAATATTTTGGGTTCTGCTGAAAATAATGTCCTAGGCAGTGATTGCGAGTTTGCAAGAACAATTGTTACTTTTATGATAAGCTCAACATTTGGTAATATGAATGAGGTTGTAAAGCTCTGGCCAGTTAATAATGTCAAAGGTAGCGAATTAACAAAAATGACTACAGAAGTAATTAATTTTGTTCAAGACTGTGGCTTTGAAATAATTTGTATTATAACTGACAATCACTCAATTAATAGAACAATGTTCAAAACTATATCCGATAATGGATTATGGTTTTCTAATCCAAAAAATCAAGAGAAATTAATTTTTCTTTTATTTGATTCTGTTCATATTTTCAAAAATATTTGGAAAAATTGGATGAATTTAAAAAATTTACATAATACTTTTGTTTTTTTGTGATTTTGAACAAATTAATGAAGGAACTTTGAAATATGCGAAGTTTCAAGACTTACGAAATGTTTATGAGTCTGAGAAAACTTCGCTTATAAAACAAGCCTTCAAATTGAATTATAAATCTCTGTACCCTTCCACTCTGGAGAGGCAAAAAGTCCAGTTGGCAGACAATGTATTTCATCAGTCCACAATATCATGCTTGATGAGTACTCCAGAGTGTAAGGATACAGGGGACTTCTTGCAAATTATTAGACGTTGGTGGGATTTGGTTAACAACCGAAGTACCCTTAAAGGTATTATGAAAAGAAATGAATGGTGCAAACCATTTGAAAATGTATCAGATCCAAGGATTAGCTTTTTAAAAAAGTTTGTAGATTGGTTAGATAGATGGAAAAATATAGAAAATGATAATGGACATTTATCTAATGAAACTTTTCAAGCCATTAGGCAGAGTACTTTTGTTATAAAAGAAATTATAGAATATTCATTCAAACATTATCCAATTAAATATCTATTACCTGGCAAGTTTACAAGTGAAAATTTGGAGAAGAGGTTTGAAAAGTATCGACTATTATCAGGCTGTAATTATAATGTATCATTAGATGATGTCATAAATGCGGAAAAAAAGATACGTGTAAAACATATTTTCAAAAATAATAATATAAATCAATACTTTACACTTTCTGATATAAAGTCACAGTTTTCATTAATATCTGAAAATGATATTAAGGAGTCCTTTCAGAGCGTTGAGAGTAATAATACATCCAGTGATTCATTGTTAAAACAATTTATTCATATATTAAAAACTGACTATTTAACATCATCAGAAATTGACGAGTCGTCAAAGATTTATGTTTGTGGGTATGCCAGTTACACGATATCAAAAAAGTTAAATGGATGTAAATCTTGTATATCATTGATAACATCAAATAAAGGTGGTCAAACCTCAAATCAGTATTTTGATTATCTTCAGAGAAATGGGTTATCAGTAGGTTCTGATTTTGTCAACCATATTTTTTTTCACATATCCTCAATTCTTCAATATATCATTAGCAATAAAGAATGTGAATCATATTTTCTGAAATGTAATCAGCAAAAATATATTTTATCAAAATTAACTATTGAAAGTATAAAGTTTGATTACTATTATGGATATTTCCAAAATATTTGCTCAGAATGCAACAAAAATTGTTCTAGACTGCTTCATATGATTTGTTCTGTGTTTAGCAATGTATTTTTAAATAATTATGTTAAACTTAAAAATAACGAAAATATAGAAAAACCAAAAAAACAAAAAGAGAGAAGCTGAAAGCAGCCGAAACTCTCAAAAGAAAAGGAAATTAAACACTTTTAGCAGTTAGATTTATGAATATGTTTTGTTATTTTTTTACCTTAATTAAAATAATTGTCTTTTGGATAGTAGCAAAACCTCTGCTAAATATGAATAAAAAATATTGAACCGTCTTAAAGTAATAAAGAAAAACGAGTTTTATTTTAATAACTCAACACCCTGTGTATCAAAAACGGGCGACATTAGACCCAACATTACCTATATAATTTTTCATGATTTTATGAGAGCTCTTTCCTGTAAAGCGTTGTAAGTGTCATTTGGAAACACCCTGTATAAAATAGTTCAAAATATTAATTTTAAACCATTTTGTACACCATGTCTTTATTACATATTTATTTACGGAAATATTTCAGCAGAATGTGATACAATTTATGTAGATTTGCACCCTATATTTAACTTTCGTAGGAATTTCTTTGTAACGAGTTTAAATGAAGCGCCAGCCATCAAGCTAGAAACCGGACCACTCTTATCAGCTGATCCAGTGTTGCCACATGTGTCAGCGCGGCTAGTTCTCTAAAGTGGGTTGTGGTGGAGCTCTTGTAGCTTCAAGACTTGCTAAAAAGGTTTTGTCTGCGCTTAGGTTAAATGTGGAAAAAACTGTTTTATGGACAGATTCGACTATTGTTTTGGGTTGGATAAAGACCGCTCCAAATAAGTTGAAAACTTTTGTGAGCAATAGAGTCTCCGAAATTCAGGAAATTACAAATCGTGATATATGGAGGCATGTTCCAAGTGACTCTAACCCAGCCAATTATTTATCTCGAGGGATAAAATGTTCTGAAATTAAGGACATACATATGTGGTGGTATGGACCGCAATTTTTGCTTTTGCCTGAAAATGAGTAGCCAAAAATTCCTGGCAAAAGGGACGGTTTACCTGATTTGCGTAAAAATAAAGTTTATTGTGCAACCAATTCAGTGGTGGACGAAAAAGGTAATTATGTAACCGAGAGGTTTTCGGATCTGGTAAAATTAAAAAGAATAATCGCGTTAATGCGTAGATTTATACACAATTGTACTAAAAAATATCCAAATGACCGTGAGTACGGTACATTAACAAAGAATGAAATCGATCAATCGTTTAAAACATTGATTATTCATGTACAAGAAAATTGTTTTTCCGAGGAGTATTAACAAATAAGGGCTAATAAAATAAAACATTCCTCGTAAATTCTTAGTTTAAAGCCATTTATTGACGACTCTGGGTTTTTAAGGGTTGGTGGAAGATTGTCAAATTCGAGATTTAGCTTCGAAAAGAAACACCCTCTAATTTTTTCAGGGCGTCACCATCTCACTAAATTAATTTTTATTCTATTCATGAACATTTGAAATTATACCACTGTGGGCCACAACATTTATTGGCCTCAATACGAGGATCATATTGGCCATTAGCAGGTAGGTCGTTGGCCAAACAAATTGTGCATCAACGTTTAAAATGTTTTAGACATAATCCCAAAATGTTGAAACCTATTATGGGCGATTTACCCGAACAACGCTTGAATCCTACTCATCCCTTTGATATTGTGGGGGTTGATATGCAGATCCTTTTTTGCTAAAGAGTCGGTCTGGTCGTGGCACTAAAGTTTCGAAGTCATATATTTGTCTTTTTATATGTTTTTTAACAAAGGCAGTTCACTAAGAGTTAGTGACTGATCTCAGTAAAGAAGCCTTTATACTGTCATTACGTAGATTTTCGGCACGAAGGGGTAAACCCACCGTAATGTTTTCTGATAATGGTAGCAATTTTGTGTCCGCATATTCCGAGTTAAAAGAGTTGGGTCAATTTATTAAACAAAATAATATTGAATTAACCTCAAAAATATGTAAGGAAGATATAGAATGGCATTTTATACCTCCTCAATCGCCTCACTTTGGTGGCCTGTGGGAGGCAGGTGGTAAAAGCATGAAAGTACACTTGAAGCGAGTGGTAAGTAATACTCCTTTAACCTTTGAGCATTTTTATACGTTATCAACCGAAGTAGAGGCAATAATGAATTCACGTCCCATTTCCCCCTTATCCTCTGACCCTGAGGATCTCACACCATTAACGCCTGGACATCTAATCATCGGGCGCCAATTAAATTCCTGGTTGAATGCAGATTTGAAAAACTTGCCCACAAATCGATTGTCTCTGTATCAACACTTACAGCAGCTAAAGCAGCATCTTTGGACCAGGTGGAGTAAGGAATATGTTGCGGAGCTTCAACAGCGTACCAAATGGAAGCAGAACTATGATAGTCTAAATATTGGTGCGTTAGTTTTAGTGAAAGATGATAATGCACCCCCTATGAGGTGAAAGTTGGGAAAAATTGTAGAAGTGTTTCGCGGAAAAGACAAAATAGCGCGAGTGGCGGTTATAAAAACACAAGCCGGATTAATAAAACGTTGCTTTTCTAAAATATGTCCTTTGCCTATGGATTAAATGGAAAATGTACTTTATTTTAAATGTAATTTGTATTTGCTTATCTATTTTAATAATATGTATTTGTTTGAAAGCCAATGCCTTTTCAAGGTGGGCGGCATGTTTGTGTTTCTATCTTATTATTTCCCTTTTATGGTCAAATTTGTTTATTTGTTATTGTTTCGTAAATATTGGGAAACTATGAAAAAGTGTTCAGCGTGATAACGCTGCATTTTCCCTTTGCAACCGTTACTTTATGTTATGGAGTTAGGTGGGTATGAGAGAGCATCTAGTAAAAATGTAACAAGAGGTGTTTGTTTTAATTCACAATTAATGTACCCAATTCAACCAATTCATATTAAGAAAATACCAAAAGTATTTTATACCAATTGATGATCAAAATCAAAGACACTAACTATAAAGATGTTCAGTTTTTGTTTTGTTTTTTGCATGATCCAGAAATCACATCGTCGGCTTTATACTTTTTCATTACTTTTGAAGGATTTTTTTGTTCATGAACGTTAGTTCAATACAATTTCCATCGTTTCATTCTATCATCTATTGCTGTTGCTCTAACGTCCTGTAACATTTGATCAAATTTGCTCAAATTCATTTCGAGTTGACTTACCTTATACACGGGGAGTTAGTGACAGATTCTTGGACATGATTTCTTACAGTATGACTCTTGGAGTATATTGAGGTATGATTATTCTAACCATAATATTAATTATTGTTTCCGTGTTCGTTATATACACCAGTTAGCTAACTTTTGTTTGCACATTAAGCATTTTTATACGATTCCTAGCAGGGTACCATGTGCTTTAAAATGAAATTCAACGGAAAAGTTACTGGCAAAGTCATTGGCATACCGTTCGCGTGAATCTATAATAGGGTCGCATCGGACATGTGTACCTGTATTTTCAAAAAATATTTATCCGCATATCGAAACAGTCTGCTATTGAGTAGTATACGTATATATTTATATATATATATATATATATATATATATATATATATATATATATATATATATATATATATATATGTTCATGCTATACGTAAGCTAACAAATGGCATACCGTATGTGCATGTAAATTTTTCTTAATAAATTTCCAGTTTATTCAGTATGCGGTTATGTTGCCATGTAGCTTGTAATAATGTATGATATATATGAACTTGGCATAGCGATTGAGGTAGTAAAAGAAAAATTGTTAATGGAATTTCCGTGTCTTAAAACAGTATGCCCATTTGATTTTTTACTACATTTAGATGAAGTTAGATGGTATACCGAATGGCATACCGTTTTGTAAGACACAAGACTGTCGAAGCATAAAATAAATTCTGAGCACGACAACGGCTATTGCGACATAAAGTAATTTATGATTTTATACAGTATCTCTCTCCATTTTTAAATTAATATTGTGATATTTGTGATACTTATGCCCAATCATAAGCGGCGTGCTGATTCATGGTTTCCCAAAAAATAGAATTTCCTAGAAAAAATGAATATTTTTCATCATTAATATCATTTTGTTCTCCAAAATTTGATTGTTCGATACCTGTTTTGTTCTGATTCCAATTTAAACTGGATACTACATAAGATATCCGGAATATTTTTCCTATAAGTAGGAATATAAATAAGCTCGAAACCACAAAGTTCTTAATTTTATCGGCATTTTAGCTATATCTCAGACACTAAGCGAGATATCGACAAATATCAACAGATCTTTTGTGTATAGAATTGAATTTCGTACACACAAATGGTTCCCTCAACGTCGTAGTTATCATCGTCTTCATCGTCCGAAGAAGCAATAATATTGTCTTGGGTACAGCATTGGGCGCCCCTATCGGCAGCTGTAAGAAATAATATTCGATGTTCTATCAACAATTAATGTAAATAACAAGAAATAAAAAATTATTGTGTTTAATTTATTGTGACATCGTTATTCACAGACAACAATAAAGTTAATAAAGTTCTGAGTAAGTTGTGCAAGATTGATACAATTGATTGGAAAACAATTCTCCTGTGTTGACATTTAAACAATAATTATCACAACATTTAAAATCTCCAAATAATTGAAATGGAACTGTAATCATTATTTACAATTAATGGTATGTAAATGATTGAAAATATCCAAAAATCAATAATATTTCCAGTAAAATGTTGAACAATTAAAATCTATGTAGATTTAGTGATATAAATTACGTTGTTAAAATCGCCAAAATATTTACAAAGTAGTTATATCTAACGCCATATTTGTTGATTTTACATCGATCAAATTTATTAAGGCCGGCTCTGATTTTAGGATCATAAATTTGAAGGTCATTAAAATTTTCTGCTGAAATACTTCAAAAGAGCCGACGAAGAAAGGCGCTTCCGATTGTTTTCGTGTTCCGCGACATGGTTCTAAGGCACGTGCTACTAGTGTGTTCTGAAGTGGAGGCCACACGATCAACAACAACGATTAGACCCAAATGAGTGGGAAACATGACAGGATGCGCCGTAAAAAATTTTTAACCCTTATAATACCAAACGGGGTGCAAATGCACCCTGCATGTACTTTTTTGTATATGTCTAAGCCAATTATATTTTGTTTTATTTCCTCTTTTTAGTAGCTGCATTTTTTTAGGTTCCAAATGTAATTTACCTAAAATCTTACATGGATTTTTTCCATCTCAGTTATTATTTAGGTTTTTAGAGTGTGGGGTGCGTGCGCACCCCGCTTGGCATTTTACGTGTACCAATATTTCTATGTTATTATGAACTAACGGCAGGGTAAAATCCTTACATGTTGTACTGTTCGTATCCCCACTTCTCTTATTCGGCGCGGCGCTTGCATTGCTACGCCGCCGGCCGCTTACTGGTCCAGGAGTAATAGTTATTACTATTTAGGGTCGTTTATACAAGCGTCTGTGTAAGATAAACGAGTCGATTTATAGTGCGCCACGTAGTTGTTTATTCGGTCGAAAATGAATAATTTCGGAATTCAAAATGAAAAAGCTCTAACGAAGGAGGAAATATTAATGCTGTTGCAAAATGATGATCCAGAATATGAGGAATTATTGCAGGAAGATGATGCAAGCGACATCGAAAGTGAGGACCATATATCCGACCAAGAAGAACTCGATGAAGAAATCTATGCTTCTTCTGATGAAGAAAACATTAACTTAGAGGTACCTGTAGCTGATATTCCTGTTTATACAGCTAAAGATGGTACCCAGTGGTATAAAATGCCAATAAATAATCAAGTTCGACGTTCGCAGGCGAACAAGATTGTGCATGTTCCAGGACTTACACCTACCAGTGCAGAAATAGGTACGATCAAAGAATCGTTTATGCTGTTTTTTTCAGACGATATATTTAACATTATTGTCGCTGAAACCAACCGGAAAGCTAAATTTCATTTTGATAATTATAATGGAACTCATCCCGAGAGTACAATGAAAAATGTGCCAACTAACAGAAGATAAATCGAGGCCTATATAGGTCTACTTATTACATTAGGAGCATTGCAAGCTAGTACCGAACCCATTGAAATGCTTTTTACTAGTGACCCTGCATATTGTCAGCCTATAATAACAGCAACTTTGTCTAGAAATCGATTCCATTTTCTGACCAAATTTTTGAGATTCCATAATTTTGAGACCAGGGCTGAGAGAAAGTTAGAAGACAAGCTTGCACCAATAAGGGAAGTATTTGATAAATTCGTATCAAACTGTAAAAAAGCACTATATCCGAGTACGCACGTGTGCATTGATGAGCAACTCGTCCCATTTCAAGAAAAGGCTCCATTTAGGGTCTATATGAAAGGCAAGCCAGCAAAGTATGGAATAAAGATATGGGCACTGGCAGATTGTGAATACAATTATACTTTGAATATGCAAGTGTATTTAGGTAAGTCATTTATTTTCATTTATGCTATGTTATCTACCGATTTTTTTTTGTAAGGCAAAGTAGACAACAAGCCTGAAAAAGGACAAGGTGAACGGGTTGTTCTTGAACTTTCTGATTATCTAAGTAAAGGATATGGTATCACAATTGATAACTTCTTTACTAGTCTTCAGCTGTCTCAAAAATTGTTGGATAAGAAGCTTACATTATGTGACAATCTGCGCAAAAATAAGACGTTCATACCAAAGGAACTACTTCCATCACCTTCAAAAAAAGAATATTTTTCAATGTTTGCTTTTTAAAAACATTGTACATTAGTGTCTTATGTACCGAAAATGAACAATGCCGTTATTTTGTTATCAACCGAGCATGACGATGACAAAGTAAGTAATAAGGAGTCAGACTACAAACCAGAAATTGTCTTGCATTATAATAGTACTAAAGGAGCTGTAGATGCAACAGACCAAATGGCAGCAAAATATACCACTCAAAGAAAAACTCTTAGATGGCCCATGGTACTTTTTTCCATATTATCGATATTGGAGCTATAAATGCCTATAAAATATGGAAAATTAAAAATCCAAATTACGGGTCTGGGCACTTAGATGCAAGAAGAAAATATCTTCTTCAGTTGGGAAAGGAACTGGCCAAGAAAAATATGATTTATAGATTTAGAAATACTAATGGCTAGCATAAAAGAAAATATTCTTAGAGTTGTTCCAGAATTGGAGCAAAATATCCCTTCAACAAGACCTGTAGGAACTCAAGGTAGATGTTTTCTCTGCGAAAGAGCCAAAGATAGAAAATCAAGACAACGTTGTGTGAAATGTGAGCGTTTTGTTTGTGTATATCACTCTGAAGTAGAAATTTTTTGTATCCCATGTAAAGCAAAGAATTTAAATTAATTTTGAATACCTAATTGAGGTTTGTTTATTTTTTAGTACCTAAATTGAAATAAAAATTGATACAAAATATTTTATTTGCGTTTTTTTGTTCATTTTACTTAAAAAAAGTGTAAAAATTACAAAGATAGACAAGAAAAATGGGGTGCAAATGAACCCCGCTTGGTATCGCACGTATGTAAAAAAGATTGATATTATAAAGGTTAAAATGCTTTTTTTTTATTGGGGAAACTCGCACAACTTGTATGTCATTTTAATTTAACGAATTTAATATACTGAAAGGCGTTATGGAAAAAATGACGGCAAGTTATTCCTTAATATCGCCAAAATTTTTAATTAATTGGAGTAAGTAAATAGTGATTACCTCAACGATGGAATGCGGTAAAATACACAGAAAAATAAGTTTAAAGCGTAAGCCATATCGATACTTTAGGATACATATTTTTAATTGCAATAAACTGTATTGAATTAAATGAAGGAATAATATTAAGAAAAATCTACTAGTTTGATGTTTTTAATGCGAGGTACCCTAGGACATGCGCAAACGGTATGCCATTTGCTTAGCTCTCGTATAGCATATACATGTATGCTACGCAATGGCAGACTGTTCCGAAACGCGGATAATTTTTTTTTACATACAGGTACACCTGTCCGAGATGACCCTATGGACTCACGCAAACGGCGTGCCAATGACTTTGCTAGTAGCTTTTTTGTTGAATTTCATTTTGTAGCACATGGCAACCTGCTAAATAAAAATCCAATAAAAACGCTTAATCAAACATAAGTTAACTAGCTTTTATATATAACGAACACGGAATTATTCATCCTGTAAGAAATCACGTCCGAAAATATGTCACTAACTCCCGGTCTATTACCTCGTTCATAAGTCTTGATTATAAAATTGTTCAATCCTCGAATGACTAAATTTCTAGTGAGTAAATTGTAATAAATCTATATAAGTATTTCAGAATATAATATGTTTTTCATTTAATTTTATTTATATTTCTGTTAATTGTTTTTTGGAAATTAAAACATATTTACTGATTGGATTTTACTCACTCAATCCTTGAAATCTGTACATTTTCAAATTAGGGTTATTTGGTGTAGAGTTGTTTTGTTGATATTTTTTTCCAACTCTATTTCCGATAACCTTTTCATTTCCTATTTTACATCGCTCTTATTTGCTGCCGCTTTCACATCCTCCAGCCATGCTCTTCTGGATCTTCTAGACATCTTCGTTCTCCTGCCATTCGATGTATGTGGCCGAACAATATAACATATTTTCCCTTAATTTTTGCTCCTACCCCGTTCAACTTCGAAATCTGATTTATTTTGTGTAGTGTTTTTAAATGAAACTCAAGGTCTCTAGTTAATTCCACAATATAATACAAGTTATTGAAAATTCTAAAAAATTGACAATTGTTTCGATAAATCAATATCATCGTCAGAGTGACAGAAGTTACATTTCATTTTATGCCTACCTGATGTTTAGTAGTTATATTTTTGGCTAGACCAAGAAGTAACCTAACTTGTGATTGGCTTAATATATGTTTATAGAAAAAGAAGAAGATGTGATATTACAAATATTGAAGCTTAGATATTATTAGCCCTATGGTGATATCCTGGATATCATTTTTCCAATTAAGATCAGTATAACTGTGCAATGATATAGAAAACCAGGAAAACTATATCTGCTGATCTTTACAATTATCACTTAAGAAGACAGTTTATTAGTGGAGAATTCCCTAGATTTAACTGTTCATTGACAACTTCATATTGTGGGTTTCTTAAATGTCTTCTAATTTCCAGTTCTTCAAGGAAATCCAGTTCTTGTTTCTTTTCACAAATATGCAGCACTTCTAGTTCTGTGTTAGGTGTCTATGAATGATTGGTGTCAAGTAGATGTTTTGCGTAATGGGATTTATCTGGTTGTTTTAATCTGTAAGCTCGTAAGTGCTCACTGTATCATATTTCAAAATTCCTAAGGGTCTGACCCAAATAGACAGCATTACATTCTGGACATTTGAGTTTATATATACCTGACTTCTTTAATAGTGGTATTTTTGTTTTTACATTTAACGACTTTGTACTAACGTTACTTTCTGTTTTAAAAGAAATTGTTGCATTCGTTGCTGAAGATATTATCTTTGAAATATTATTAGAAATATTTCCTGCATATGTGATGGTTTTATAAGTTTTAATTTCATCAGCGTGTTTAGGATATATTAGTTGTAATGCCACTTTTTTCTCTTTTTTACTAATTAGTTTATTTATCATATCTAATGGATAACCGTTAGATGTTGCTATTTGTCTAATTGTATTAATCTCTCTATCAAAATTACATTTGTTCATAGGAACTGAAAAAGCTCTATGTATCATTGAATTATATGCTGCTACTCTGTGTGAGACAGGGTGGTTAGAATTGAATGGAATTGTCACATCAGTCTGTGTTGGTTTTCGGTAAATTGAATAATCAAGTACATTATTAACTCTTTGAATTTTTAAATCAAGAAAATTGATTGAGCTATTTTCTTCAATTTCTAATGTAAATTTAATTTTCGGGTGTAAATTATTGATGTGGTTGAAAAACACATCTAATTGTCGCTCACTACCCATAAAACAAGCTAATATGTCATCCACATATCTATACCAAAATAAAATATTTTTCGAAATATTACTTTCAAAGATCTTTCTTTCTAAATTGTCCATAAAAATTTTTGCTAAAATAGGTGATATAGGGCAGGAAATATTTCTAATAATATTTCAAAGATAATATCTTCAGCAACAAATGCAACAATTTCTTTTAAAACAGAAAGTAACGTTAGTACAAAATTGTTAAATGTAAAAACAAAAATACCACTATTAAAGAAGTCAGGTATATATAAACTCAAATGTCCAGAATGTAATGCTGTCTATTTGGGTCAGACCCTTAGGAATTTTGAAATACGATACAGTGAGCACTTACGAGCTTACAGATTAAAACAACCAGATAAATCCCATTACGCAAAACATCTACTTGACACCAATCATTCATTGACACCTAACACAAAACTAGAAGTGCAGCATATTTGTGAAAAGAAACAAGTACTGGATTTCCTTGAAGAACTGGAAATTAGAAGACATTTAAGAAACCCACAATATGAAGTTGTCAATGAACAGTTAAATCTAGGGAATTCTCCACTAATAAACTGTCTTCTTAAGTGATAATTGTAAAGATCAGCAGATATAGTTTTCCTGGTTTTCTATATCATTGCACAGTTATACTGATCTTAATTGGAAAAATGATATCCAGGATATCACCATAGGGTTAATAATATCTAAGCTTCAATATTTGTAATATCACATCTTCTTCTTTTTTCTATAAACATATATTAAGCCAATCACAAGTTAGGTTACTTCTTGGTCTAGCCAAAAATATAACTACTAAACATCAGGTAGGCATAAAATGAAATGTAACTTCTGTCATTCTGAGGATGATATTGATTTATCGAAACAATTGTCAATTTTTTAGAATTTTCAATAACTTGTATTATATTGTGGAATTAACTAGAGACCTTGAGTTTCATTTAAAAACACTAATATGAGCATATTCCACGAAGTAAGGGTCGAGACAGTCAATTTTATTTTGTGTACTCTACTAATTTCATATGTGTTGGTTCGATTTACAGTACATATACTTTATTGGTCGCTGAGTATATAAAATTCTAGTAGATTTTTAGTTAGTGTTCTTCTTTATTCTTTCCATCCACGTGCTATAGGAATTTTGAAGATTAGATTAAATTAGATTTTAACGGGGTTACTGTGCACTGAAACCAAAGGTTTATTGTGCCCCCCCTATCAGAGCTGTTGTCGCTACTACTAAAGCTCGCCTTTCAGTTCCAAGGTTCTAATGAATTCTAGTATTTGGGACGGCTTCAGCGAGGTTAGGTCCTCACTCTTACAAGTTTCTTGTCCAAAGCATTTCTTGCGTTGGCTTGCAATGGCGAGGCATTCCAGAACTAGGTGATCAGGAGTTTCATCCTCCTCCCCACAGAATCTACACTCGTCAATCTCTGCTAGACCTATTGTCATTAAGTGCTTCCTAAGGCGGCAGTGTCCTGTAAGAAAGCCCGTGAGGAGATGTAGCTTATCTTTACTAAGGTCCAAATATTTTTTGGACCTAGCAGTGTCAAAGTTCCCCAGGAACTTTTTGGAATGTTCCAACCCGGGAAGGCACCGCCAGAGTGCTTCTCTTTCGGTTTCCTCTTTCTTCCGAAACTCTTTATTGTAGGAGCATTTTGATACACCACAGAAAGGCTCCGGGCCAATAAGGGGCATTTGTGCTCCTTTCCTGGCAAGTGTATTGGCCTCTCCATTTCCCGTGATTCCCGAGTGACCAGGAACCCAGACTAAAGAGACCTTGTTATTCTTGCCTAATTCATCAAGTTTTCTTCGGCACTCCCATGCCAACTTTGAATCAATGACATGGGAGCTCAATGCTTTGATAGCTGCTTGACTATCAGAATGGATCGATATGTCACATCTCTGGTAGTTTCTTCCTAGGTTAATTTCCACGCGTCTTTCAATCGCAAGTATTTCTGCCTGAAAGACGCTCGGGAAGGAGCCTCACGATAATGAGTATCTGGTGCCAGGCCCAAATACTCCAGCGCCTGCTCCGTTGGTGGTTCTTGAACCATCTGTATACCATCTAATGGTGTTTTCTTTGAGAGTTTGGGTGGTGTATTCCCTTTCCCAGTCTCTCCTCGTATTTAGCATCGTAGTGAAATTCTTTTCGATGCTTACTTTCCTGATCATTTCGTCACTGGGAAGATTCGCTAATGAGGTGTATCTTGTCAGAGAGGACCAAGCTCCCTGATTTTTAATACTCTCATTGCCTGAACCTTCCTTAGATATTCTGAGAATTGCCTCTTGGGCAGATCTTCCTATCACCAGATGTAGAGGTGTGAGATCTGTAATGATCTCAAGTGCCCTAGTTGGACACGTTCTCATAGCTCCAGTGATGCACACACAGGCAAGCCTTTGAACTTTATCGAGGGTTTTCCTCGTGCTGTACTGACTTGCTTTTGTGTGCCAAACTATTGCCCCACACGTAATTGCTGGTCTCACAATCATGGCGTACATCCATCGCAGTATTTTTGGGTTACAGCCCCACCTCTTACCAGCTAGATTTCTGCACGCCATCAAAGCTCTTATTGCTTTACTAGCAGTTATTTCAACATGCTTATTCCACAGAAGCTTACTGTCTAGGGTTATCCCTAGATATTTAACCTCCGATTTCCATTCTATGATTTCCCCATTTAAGGATATGGGTTTCATGGCTGGAAGTGTTCTTTTTCGGGTAAATGGAATTACTTAGGTCTTGCTTGGGTTAATGTTTAGCCCCACTGACAAGCACCATTGCTCAATGATTCTGAGGCCCTTTTGTAATAAATCACACAAGGTGCTCTCGAACTTGCCTCTGACTATTAATACAATGTCATCGGAGTAGCCCATACATTCGAAGCCAAGCTCCGTTAGCCTGTAGAGCAACTCATCTACTACGAGGCTCCATAGAAGTGGAGATATTACTCCCCCTTGAGGTGTCCCCCGAGTGGCTTTAACTGAGGTGGTTTGATTCCCCACCTGTGTCTCAGCTATCCTCGTTGTCAACATTTCATACATCCATTTTACAATGGTTTCATTCACTCCTCGCCTTTTAAGTGCTTCTTTGACAGACACATGAGTTGTGTTGTCAAAGGCCCCTGATATATCCAGGAATGCACACATTGCGATTTCTTTGTTGTTCAGAGTTCTCCGGATGACTTCTGTCAGCTGATACAGAGCCGTCTCAGTTGATCGACCCGCTCTGTAGGCATGCTGACATTTTTGAAGTGGTATATTCTCCAGATTCTCTGTTCTTATGTAGTTATCCACTACTTTCTCCATCGATTTGAGTAGAAACGATGTTAGACAGATGGGTCTGAAAGATCGGGGATCAGTCCCATCTTTTTTCCCTATTTTTGGTATGAAGGTTACCCTTGCTCTTCTCCATTTTCTAGGTATTAGACCCACTGCTAGACTGCTTCTTGTAATCTATAGCAGGTGATGAAGAATCTCCTCTATCCCTTGCTGTAGGAGTGCTGAAAATATTCCATCCACTCCTGGTGATTTATATGGTTGAAAGGTACTTATTGCCCATTCCAACCGTTGTCTGGTAAATATTTTCTTAGCAATGTCCCAATCTTCCTTGCGGGATTTTTTGGTGTAGTTCATTGCTATTTCGATTTTTGTTGCTGGTTCACTACCTGGGAAGTGGGTTTTGAGAAGAAGAATTGATCGTTCCTCTCCACCTTCCGTGTATGATCCGTCTGGCTTTTTCAGCGACATTGTGGGGTTAGTTCCCCCATTTGCCATGACCTTTTGTAGTCTGGCCGCAGTGTGAGTGGAAGTGATCTTTTCGCAAAAGGCTTGAAAATTAAGCATTTTGGCCTTCCTAATCTCTTTATTGTACTGAGTAAGCTTCTCAGTGTACCTCTGCCAATTGCCGTCACGTTTGGCTCTATTAAAGAGCCGACGGACCTCTTTTCTGAGGTTTGACAGGTTCTCTTTCCACCAAGGAGCATCCTTTTCTAAACAAGCTTTTGAGAGTGGGCAACTGGAATGAAAAGCTTCCATTATTGCCTCACTGATCTGTTCGACTCTTTGTTCCAGGTCGTAGTGCGGGTGATTTACCCCATTCACTTCGACGTGTTCCAAATCGTCCTTCAGATTGGTCTTGTAAAGAGACCAACCAGTATTTCTGGGATTTCGAATTGTAGGAATCGAGGTGGTATTTTCCTCTATCCTAAATTCGATGATCCTATGGTCGGAAAGTGATGGCTCGCTCATCACCCTCCAATCTTTTACATTTTTCCTAGCAGCAACATTAACGATTGTTACGTCCAGGACTTCTTCTCTTGCTCTCGTGACAAAAGTGGGGGTTGTCCCCACGTTTAAGGTCTCAAGGTTATTTGCTAAGAGATATTCTAATGAACACTCACCTTTTACGTTGTTATTGGTGCTTCCCCACACGGTATTGTGTGCGTTGGCATCACAACCAATTATAATTGGCAGCCGTCTGCTATCGCAGTGTCACACTAGCTCTTGTACCTCTACTGGCGGTGTTATCGGCCCGTCTCCAGCGAAGTAGGCAGAGGCAATGACGATGTCTCGGTCGATACCCCCAATGTTGAGGTGAACCATGATTGGAACAAGGTCCCGTGACACGTATTCTGAAACACAAATATATTTTATGTTATTTCTTATGATTACGCAGGCACGCGGAGATACTTGCCTTTGATCATAAATCAATTCAGAATCTTTACATGCCAAACCTTTGATTTGGTCTTCTTTGTGGATCCATGGTTTTTGGATCAGTACAATATCCAGTTGTAGTCTAGCGAACAACCTTGCAATCACGGCTGAAGCTCCCTTCGCGTGATGCGGGTTAATCTGAGCTACATTCGTGAACGTGAAGGTGAATAATTGTGGATTCTCTCTCCCTGACCCTCCTCGACCACCATGGCACTAACTCCCTCGGTAATCGAGCAGGTTTCTTGATCTAGAGTCAGACTCTCGACCCCCAGGCTGCTCTGCCCAGCTTCCCGGGATGCAGAGGCAGTCTCCGCATTCCCAGTCATCCCTGCAGAGCCGGAAGAGATCTCGGGCTGACCCAAGGTCAAGCTTTCGCCTCGTTTCTCCTTTCCAGAGGTTCCGGATGTGGAGGGTATCTCCAGATCGTGAGGATCCTCCGCGGGATTTTTCTTTTTTCCCAGCCCCGAGACAGGGATACGCCCAAAACGGAAGTTTAGAGCGTAGCCTCCCCAGATTGGTGATCGATCCCGATCGTGAGGATAGTTCTCGGTCCCTCTTTTTTAGAGTTTAGGATCTTCCAAGCCTCAGTACTGAGGTTGGAGTTCTGAACGTCGACAAGTTGGAGGATCTTCTCCAGTTTCATGTCTTGGCTTCTTGGGAAAAACACTGTTATGGTGACCGGCTTTGGGATGTCGTCTCCACTTCGAGCCACCAATTCGGGTCCTTCCCAAGAGTTTAATTTTGGCGCGGACCTCATGAGCCAGTCTGCCGATTCTTGTGACCCACAGTCCACCAGTATCATTCCACATCGGAAATGGATACCTGAGAAGTGGATTCCCTTCTCTTTGCTCTGGCTCAGCTCTTCCACCAGAGTATCTTCCAGTGTGGAGAGCTGCTCCGCTCCCAGGATGACTCCAGGATAATCCTTGGGCATTATTCCCACCCTAAAAGCTTTCTCTACTTTGACAGCTGCTGCGTAACCAGTGGCTTGCCCGGTTAACGTTGCAGCTGTTTTTGCTTTCTTGCTTTGAGGCCTAAGCGGAGGAGTAATATGCTCCGGGCCTATTTTAAGCTTTGTTTTCCCCGTTGGTAATTCCTTCGGGGAGGTTGGGCGCAGAGTTACCTGCTTCCTGGCCTCTTCAGGAGATATTCGCTGATTGAGGAGTCGCAGGTATTTCCGCACCCCTGCTCCACTGAGGCCTTTTCTCAGTGGGTCGTCTATACCGCCCGGTTCTCCCGGTTTTGGGAGGTCGAACGGCTTACGACCTTTGTGCCGTTTGGCCTTTTTTCCCTCTGTGAGGTGCCCGGATGAAGAGGTGGAGGTTGTCTCCACTTTTTTTCCGGTGAAAGTTTTTTTATTTTTTCTTTCCATGAGTGATCCCACGAGAAGCTAGGGTAATTACGGTCCACCGCTGCAGAGCCCCGCATGCAGAGGTAAGGGGTTCAATACAATGGAGTTCCCCCCGGTGCTCCAAGGTCGAAACCAGTGAGGACTATTCTTCTATATAGCCACGCATTCTTCGGCCTGGTCTCCCACCTTGAATTTAGGTTTTTAATGAGGTTGTCTCCTCTTGGTCTGGACAGTAAAGCCAAGACCCCTCCCTCATCCCACTGGCCCGCGAGACTTGACCACAGACAGCGAGGAGACATTGGTATAACAGGTGATTTCGAGGTGAGCTCGAAATTTCACCCGGCATCGTTACCCTGTGTGCAATCCCTTAGCCACGATACTACAGCTGGGACAGGTAAAGTCGGTCCGCAGCAGGGTATTCGAGGGCTGCCAGTTGAGTTTTTAGACACAACGAGCCCCAGGCATTTCCCCGCAGACCTCCTCCTCATATAAAATCATCTCAGAGGCCCTACTCCTATCCGCCACCTGGAGACGCGCCGGGTTGGTACTTCACCCTCTCCACATCAATAAATACCCCGGCGAACAGCGACGAACTACGAACATATCTACTGATGTGGACCCGGAATTTTGAAGATACTCAGTGAACTTGGATCATTTTGTTTCCTCAATACATAACTAAGTTGGAATTTTTAGAACCGTTGGTGATATTCATACTGAAAACACTATTTACCACCACTACATCAACAGCCACAACAACACTATCTGACGTTAGTTTCGATAACCAAGTTATCGTCTTCAGAGACCTCCGTTCTCTGAAGACAATAACTTAGTTATCCAAACGGGTGTCAGACAGTGTAATTTTGAGTGTTAGTGTAGTAGTAGTAAATAGTGTGTTCATTCCTCAAGCTATGATTATTTTTTCTTGTATTATGACCAGATCCGGACTAAATAAAATTTACTTAGAATAAAATTTATATCATTTTTGAAATTTGGTTACAGACATCATTATTTTATTACGAATCGACAAAAAAGTATTGGTTATGTTTACTTGCGTTAATTGAATCAATATGTAAATATCTCTCAAACATTGTTCGAGTTGCACTTTTCCAGACGTTTCAGTCTAGAATCGGCCGATACGCTACTCTAAAAGTGTATTATACCATTGCGTATTTAATACTCAATGATTATACCAAAATAATAACGAGAAAATATATTTGAATTCATTTGAATACATAAAATGTGAAATATATATATCACTTAATATTCTGCAATATCCGGATTACTCAGGTTGTTTAATGATAAAGCGACCTCAATCCAGATCGTGGAGTTGAAATTTCGTTCTTCAACCGCTCTCCAAATCGAAGTATTCTTAATGACGGCGATGTGTGTTTTGAACCTTCAAAGCAAACGTCGACCTTTGAAAGCTTTACGACCGCAAAACGTCGATATAGAGACCTTCTAAAGTGTTATATAAAATATACGTTTTCCAAAGAGAAGTTTAGTTTTCATTAGTTCAGTCGTCAGGAAATTTTCCAGAAAAGCTGAATTTTCTGGATGTGCACTGTCGCTACAGTGAGAGACTGTGTCCTTTCGAAATATTTTTTTTATTTTCCAGTTGTATGAAATGGTTAAAAAATGTAGTACGTTATAACCTGGGTTTGTTAACAATATCAAAATTAACTATTGATTAAGTATATTTGAGAAAATTTAAAGGTTACAAATGCGACGGCAGCTGTTCATCGGATAGCATTTATGGGTGTGAATAAGGAATATATCACATAACCCGCGGCGCCATGCAATTTTTGTTTTATAGACAAAAACAAGTCCTCGAGAAGACATAGATTTTACTAAATTGCAAAATATAAAAACTTAGTAAAGAGGTGAGGTCAAACGAAAAAAAGAAATATTATTTGAATTATAGCAAAAATCAATCCTTTAATCAGGTTTGAGTATGTATAGAAATTCACTTACAACAAGGGGGTTGATACTCTATTGGTTTATACTAAAATATTCAAGTAAGAAATTAAAGTTAATTAAGTCTTAATTAGTGAGTTAATAAAACCTTAGATATTTCCCAGTATAACTACAATAGTGAGTTTTTAACACTATAGTACTATAGTTTACACATTCAAAAGAAATATTTTTGTATTACATAGTATGATTGTATATTTGTTTATGGTAAAATTTATTTAATTTTAATTACTGTTATTTAAACTCCAAAATACAGTTTCCCGCAGACTTTAAAAGTAATAATTGAATTAGAGAAAGTGAAAAAATAAAGAAATTTCTGGCCTGCTCGTTCTTATCGGTCCTCCAACATTTTCCTCTAAGCCCTCTTGGTCTCTAGCATATCCTCATTTGTCGTAGCAACCAAATGGAGTTCCACTACGAAGACATTACTTTTCCTTCGTTTTGGGCGTGGAGTCTATACTCAAAATCAAGCACACGTCTTACCAAACAAAACGAGGAATAGACATATTTTGCCAACAAAAGATATTTTCAAACTACCCTAGAACCCCAAAAAGAAAACTCTTTTTAATAACCAAAAAAACATTCCTGATTTTGAGATGACAAAAAAAAGATGGATAAATCAAATTTGAATAGATAGGATCTTAAGTAGGCAGCTCACCTTATTATATCCCACACAAATCACTATTTTGGGATTACTTAGGGTTATTAACCAATAACAAAAAAATTACCACAAGGTATAGGTAAAACCTGCCTCGTGTCTTGGTTTCTACCAATGCCGATTCAAAAACTTTCCTATCCAATGAAATAAGATCATTTATCTCTCTCCCACAACCTAACAAATACTCTATACTTGACAAGTTCACTTGGTGGCCTAACTAGTAGGTACCAATAAATCAAAAATACTGATTCTACCAAAAGCCAGTGGCGTATCCAAAAATCAACACGTTACAACGTATGCCATTTCTTGCTAGAACTATACTTATCAAAATAGATATAATTGATTGATAAATGAAAAAATATAAGATATGAGCTTTCATGTCAAAATAATTTGAATAATTAGGAAAATGTATGTCTAAAAGAAAAATATGTAGTTTATTTAAGAAAGTGTATGTTGATATATCGACCACAACTGTGAAATGTGAAATTATACTAGATAATTGCAGCCATGCGAATTTTCTACTAATTTGAGATCGTCAAACAGAAAAATGTAATTTATGTAAAGAATAGCGACAAATATATAGCTGCTAATTCTGCATTCCAGGTTCAAAGCACATATTATTATGGATGATAGAACCACTTTACGTTGGGCGTAATAGTTCCATTGATCAATGTTCTAATTTAGTTTTTTTTCCTGCCCCTTGTTTCTTTCCCGTTATATCACAGAGATAAACTATCATCAGGACTGTTTTTATTTGGCATGGAAAAAATTATTTCTCTAAAAGCAGCTGTATGCTTTCCATGGTCAATATGTATTGGAAAATCTGGCCCCATTTTATCTATTTCCGTCACAATTTGGTTAATACTGTTAATATAAAATGAATTTAATTTATAAGGCATATCTGCTACTACTTCTATCGTTTTTTGTTCAAACTCAATTTCAATTGAATCGGCATTTACTACATTATTTGGAATCAGATTTTTCAGTGTTTTCCACATTTCAGTTGTGTTGTTTCAATAATCATCAATTTTGCTTTCATAATATTTCTTTTTCTCATTTCGCATGACCTCAACATCCATGCTACGCTTTTGTTTATACTCGTATATGTCTCTATTTTCATTCGTTTTATTACCTACATAATGTTTATAACTTCTATCTCTCTCCACCATTCTTAAAATCTAGGATAAATTGTTACAGTTCTTTTAGGGGCGACTTTATCAAAAATACTAATTACTTGATCATAGGAGTTTTAATATTTTACATTATTGTCCAATTCCCGATCATTTTTTATTAATATATTTGTTCGATTTTTAGAATTTATGTTAGTTTTCAATTTTTTTTGGTCGAGCTCTTGGCAATACTGCAATCATTCCTTTCCTAACAAAAATAACTTGAACATTCGATACTCGAAATGGAGCATATACTTCAATAAAGAGACTCGTCGTTGATAGTTCTTGATTGAACTTTTGGGAAACCGGAACAGTGAATTGTTATGTGCATCAAGCGAGAGTGCAGATCAGCTTTTATCCCATCTCCCATATCCTAAGTTAGGTGATACTGTTTTAAGCTTGACTATTTGTTTTTTTAATACAATTATTATTATCATTAAACCCCAAACCACAGTCCAATTTTTCTCTCATAAATTTGTATGAGCAAATCGATCAATATTATAAATTTATGTTGCGACCCCTACTTTCAGTAGTTCGATTTGTTAGTTCGTTTTTAGTAATTTTTAATTTTACAGTTATAAGAAAGTGACTACTGATTTTAGGTGTTTTGTCGACATTAGTTATTCAAATATCAGTATTTGTTATTACCCAGTCTATAAGCGTCCCTCCATTTTGTGTCGGATGTGTACACTCTCCAACAATATTCTTTAAACTAAGATTCATTAACATGTCTTTTATCCGAACCGCATTTATTGAATTCGACAAATAATCTATATTAAAATCTCCACTAATAACCACATCCACTTTTTAGTACATATATTCTGCTCACACCAAGGCTTAAAAAAATTAATGAAATCCATACAGTTTCAACTTGAGGATCTATAGAACGAGCTAACTAAAAAATTTACACCTTAATAGACAATATTTACAGAAATTTTACCAGTAATTCTTATCGACACACATTCTTTTAATGTTTGTTACTTTTAATCTTTTAATAACATATACTAGAGGACTCGTGCTGCTCCGCAGCATTAGGATAGACTACGTATGAGAGGGTGTAATTACTACATACATTCATTTTACAGTACATCCTTCTAGACAATATTAGCTGTGCGTTGGAAAAAATTGAAAGTAAAGTTGATTGTGCAAACATAACTTTTCTCAAACTCAACGAATTTAAGCAGTTAATAGCTCAAAAGAAAGAGCTTGATCCACTGAGTATTGTGAGAGTGAAACAATCAAGATCCATTTATTAGAAGGGGAGCTATGAGAATTCGAATTGCTTGAGTGAATGTGTCCTATAAGAATTGTACAGGGAAGAATCGCGTTTGAGTATAACTTGAGTAAGGTGGAAGCTGAGTAAATTTCAATGATTGACGACATATCTGTGTTCAAATGCCTTTCATTCAAATAAAATGGAGGATATCGGCCGGATAGAACGGCCAAACGGACTGACTTCAGTTTTCATAAATTTTTTTAATAAATAAGATAATAGTTCCGCCAGTATGTCTACTCATTCCATCTACTTTAAATATCTGATAACCCTCAATATTTATTTCGGTATCAGAAATATCTGATGTAACATGTGTTTCTGATAAGTTAACCACAATTGATTTTGTTTTTGTAACTAAATTGCTAATTTTATCAAAATGAGCTGGAAGACTTTGTGCGTTTAAATAAAGCGCAAATACACCCGAACCAAAATTATTCAAGGGCTGCTTATTTCTATTGTAGGTGCTTCTAAAAAAAATTCAACACTGCCAACATGATCAATAATTTCTTCAAATTTTAGATTCGTACTATATTTTTTTGAATTCTCTATTGCCGTTAATATCTTATTTGTAATAATATGTTTTTATATCTTAGAAAATTATACTACCTTCAGCATATTCGTTTAACTTGCCAGCATATTCTGACAATTTATTATTAAATTTCAATTTTGTCTGCAATACTTCGTACAAGACCTAATGGGAATTGATGTAAATATAATATTCGTATGCGTACCATATTTTATCTTACTTCTTTGAAACTGGGATATTTTACTTTTCCGCCCAACCTATCGATATGCGAGAAAAGTATTGGTTTGCCGCAAAAAAAGTTAGAATTTAGAAATTTTTTTCAAGTTATTTTTACGTTTTCCATCAACAACAACAAGAAAAAAGGGTTTTTAGAAAAAAAATTCTGTGTGTATGTTGTCGTCGTCATCGTCGACGTCGTCGTTGTCGTCGGCCACAATAAGTCAGCAATTTTATGATTGAATATTGTTAAGGACATGTCACAGATGATTCCTATTGATTTTCAGCTCACCAGAGCCAGTACAACGGGTGCTATGGTACTTGAAGTACGACATTTTGTATTTTTTTGAGAAATTTCAGTTGGTTAGCACGATACAGCCTTCGGAGTTCAACAAGTCACTAATTTTATGATTTAATATTATTCATGACATCTCACAAAAGAATCCTATTGATTCTCAGCTCACCAGAACTAATACAACAGGTGCTATAGTACTTTAAGTACGATTTTATTGTCATTTTTGGAGAAACTTCAGCAGGATACAGCCTCCGGAGTATATACAAGTGACCAATTTTATGATTGGATATTATTCAGAGCGTCTCAAAGATAAATCCTATTGATATTCAGCTCACTAAAGCCAGTACAACGAGTGCTATGGTACTTGAAGTACCAAATTTTTGTAATTTTTGGAGAATTTTCAGTTTGCATGATACCGCCTCGAGAGTGTATAAAAGTGACCAATTTTACGATTGAATATTGTTCAGGGCGTCTTATAGATCAACCTAATTGATTTTTAGCTCACCAAATCTAGTACAATTGGTGCTATGGTACCTGAAGTGTCACATTTTTGGTCCTTTTTGGAGAAATTTAGGGTTTTTAGCACGATACAGCCTCCGGTGTGTATACAAGTGACCAAATTTATGATTGAACATTTTTCAAGGTGTCTTACAGATGTGCCCTATTGATTTTCAGATGACTAGAGCAAGTACAGCGGGTCCTACAAAACCAGATATTCTAAATTTTTGGTTATTTTTGGAGAAATTTCGGTTTATTAGCACGATACATCCCCCGAAGTGTATACAAGTAACAATTTGAAGATATAATATTGGGCAACAGATGAGGAAAAGTTAGTTTTGATCTATGAAACCATTTATTTTCTTATTAAAGTCATTTGCACCTGCAATTATTATAACGTAATCATTAGTAGTGTAGTTCTTGGTTAATTTGATGATGTCTTCAATTACTCTTCCAAATAGGGCTCCAGGTTTGTAAATGGTTTCTGTTTGTGCTTTGTCGTTCTTAAGTCTAATGTAGTTGGATAATCCCCTCCCATTTTCATAACAAAGTATCATTACCTTTTAGGCTTAATTCAGAATGAAATAGGGCTATTCTAGAAAGTAGAATGACGCGACCTCGGAAAAATTTCAATGCAGTTTTTCGTTTTGGTGTTCCTAGATGCCAAAATCACCCCCCGTTCTAAAGGTTATATATATATAACCTAAAGGTTATATATATATATATATATATATATATATATATATATATATATATATATATATAATATATATATTTACGAGAGTTTAAGATAAATGTCCGTTAACTTCTCTTACTAATGTTGTGTACAGCGTTCCATGTAGGGATTGTGATAAGCAATATATTGTTCAGACCGCAAGATCACTTTCTAGCCGTATTGTTCCACATAAGAGTGATTGTAGATAACATCTAGAACGTTGCGCTTTAGCAAATCATGTTCATTCTCTTGACCATCGTATGAATTTTGAAGCTGTAAAGGTTAGACAGAGTCTAACAAAACTAAGAGATCTTTTTTGGAAATGGCTTTTATTTCACAATTTAACAATGTCATTAACAAGAAAACTGACACAGACCACTTAAGTGAGATTTATTCCTTTTTGTTGGTAGATGCACCCACTATCACTTTATTATTATACATATATATATATTACATAATTATTATTTTACTTTAATAATTACTGTATTACAATATTAATATTATTATTTTCATATTCGCAAATTGCTTTTGTTTGTCTTTTTGGCTGGTTTTAAGTTACTAATGTCTTCAACAGTGTATGTCTTATTTGTACTTAAGATATATTTTTTCCTCTTCTTCGTTCTTATGAATGCAATAGTCAACCCCTCTGCATTCTTCTTTTCCATCTTAAACGTTAACTTCCACATAGGAGGACATTCTCGAATGGGTATTTGATATAATTTTTATCTACTTAACTATTTGTTGGTTTCATTGACTGTCAACTAACCCCTCCATTTTAGAGGGAGAACGATATAATTTCCTGGCCGGCTTTTGACAAAAAAAGCACTCGTGCTCGTTTGTCTGCAAAATGGTGTTAGATGTTGGTTTTTTTAGTAATCTCAATGTGATTGTACTATTTTAAACCTTTGTTAGTTAACTGTTTCCTATTTTAAATATCCGTAGTTTAATTTTATACAACCTAATGGAATCTAACCTCAACTCGGAGGTAAGTTCACACCCGTTATGATTTCTTTCCTATTTGCATCTTGTTTGTTAACTACAGTATCTTAATGCTGTTTTTCCATTTCAGTATTCCTGATGATGAGGACAACCATCCTCGAAAGCTTGATAATTTTACGTTAAGAGTACACTTTTTTCCGTTTCTCTTGCTGCACACCCTAATATTCACCAGTTTATATATATATATATATATATATATATATATATATATATATATATATATATATATATATAATAATTTGTATTAGCAGCTGTTTATTTCACAATTTAGAAATATTTGGGAGGATGCAGCAATTGGCTTGGAAATTAAACTCTTATTTTAATTTAGTGGAAGTTTTCGTAATAGTTTTATTACCTCGTCAGTCACGCTAAAATACAATATATAACTAAATATGAAAAATCAAAAAAAATGGGTACTTACATTAAACGAGTAAAAAATATAAATGAAAATCCAGAAAGAACAGTGTAAAAATATTGATATATGCTTGAGACTTTTCAAAATTATTGTCAATATGAAGTTGACAAATGAATGATATAACAGAAATGTTCGTAAAAATTATTGTGAAAGGTTGAACTCAGATATTGATGAAAAATTATTATTAGATCTGTGATTCTTTTTATTCCATTTTGTTTCAATGTCCAGAATATTGGAGTAAATCTCTTTTTATATAAACCATTTCTAAAATACAATATATATATATATGTATATATATATATATATATATATATATAATTTATTTTTCTAATTCTTGGGTATTAGGTTGTGTAAATAATTAAAAACATTTTGTTGTCACTGACGTTTCATCCCTGGGTTAAGAACTTTCTCAAAGGTAATTCATGACTGAATCGTTTCATTGTTTACAGATTAAAATTAAAAAACATATGTACAATAGGTAAAAAACATTCAATAAAACAGTCATTTAAAACAAGTACCATAGATATAAATTCCACGACATTATACGGGTTTGTGTTTTTAAAATCAAACTTATGTTTTTCATTGCTTTCATGTTTGTGGAGAGCTATGGAAGCATTTTTAGTATATTTATGGCCATTTAATCTGTTTTCTAAGGTCTGCATGGACATTCCTATGTATTTTTTTAGACAGTCTAGGCATGGTATAGAATATATAACATTTGATTTTTTTGTGTTTTTTATTTTACATTTTAATTTGACGAATAATGGTGATAGGGTGTTTTGAGCTTTATAACATATTGTGATATCATATTTAGAAAATATATGACTGAGTTTTTCAGAAAGCTGCTCTGTGTATGGCATTGCTACATATTTATTATTGTTTAACACGTTGTTTTTAGAGTATTTCTTTGATGGGTTGTTATGTATTTTATAGACTTTTTGTTTGCAAATATGGTTTATGTTATGTATTGGATAGTGGTTGTTTGATACAGTCGTTCTAACTTGCTTTATAATAACTGGTCTGTATTCAGGCGAAGTTAGTTTAATGGCTCTATCAACCAATCCAGTAATTACGCTTCTTTCATGGGACTTTGGATCGTTGGAATTGTAGTTAAGGTATCGGCCTGATGAAGTTATTCTATTATAAAGTTTGGTTTTGATAGTATTATGGTTAGTTCTTATCAATGTCATATCTAAAAATATTATTGTGTTATTTTTTTCTGTTTCTACAATGAATTTGATTTTTTCATGAAAATTATTAAAAGCGGACAGTACGTTATCAATACTATCATTGAGTACTGCTGCTAAACAGTCGTCCACATAACGTTTAAAAAACAGAATACTGTCACTGGCCCAGTAGAAACAAAATGTAGGCCGGTCAAAGTTGAAAAAAAATCGTATTTCCTTTGTTTTTAATTTGACGTTCTACAACGTTTTTCTCTAAATCGTACATTAAATTATTTATTTAAGAAAATTCACAAATTTACCAGAATTTTGTTTTGTTTTTGATTTGATGCCAAAATGTTACATTGGTTTCTTGTACATCTCAAAACATTCCATTACTTTTGTATCTAACTTTTTATTTTGGGTTTTATGCAAAAATGTTACTGAAATAAGCCTGTCCAATTGGTCCTGTGCCATTGGGATTTTTTATTGTCTTTTCAATCACTTTATTATTTTTAATATTTCTTTGATTGATATCAGGTTGTTGTTGTTGAGCTTGTTGCATCATATTTTTCCCATTTATTTGAGATTATGTTCAAGTGACTTTATTATTTTGCGAGATTAATTCATTTTTAAGATTAAAAATCTCTGAGGCGTAGACGTCGTTGTCTTTACTCAGTGCTTGAATAGCTTGTAGCATATCATCTTCCTCAACTGTATTAAATTCCTTAAGTTGGTTTTCAATATCTTTCATTTGGGCCAAACTTTCATTCAGTTCCTTGTGTAAATTTCCGTTTTGTTTATTTAAGTCTCCTAATTCTTTATTTAAAATATTGATGATGTCTTTCTATTCATTTAATTTTGTTTGTTTGTATTTGTTTCTTGTCCATACACCTGATCTTCAAAATCTTGTGTGCCTTTTTATATAAAAATCTTTCTCTCTCTCTTTTTTTTTGAGAATTTTTCATTGTCTTTTCTCATCCCATTCTATTTCATTATCAAATTTGATTCGCATATCTTCAATCTTTTCTTCTAGACTGCAATTATGTTTCTTCATGTTATCTAACTTCTCCTCTAATATCGCATTCTGTCTAATCTTTGATGCATCAGTATTCCTACAAATAATACCATGGCCTTCATGAAATTCCACTCCTTTTTTCCTTGTGCGACAGCTGTGATGCCATATACCATAACAAACTTTACAGATATAATTTATAAACTCTTTAGTTTTACACCACTTAAAAATTTTTGTATTTTCCATATCCATTTCAAAGAAAATTACCCGTGACGCCACTGAGTTTATATTAAAATTTTATCAACCAGCAATTATTATTGTGTTTCAGTTTTTACATCTAGTTCTTTGTTTATCTTCTTATCACAAACAATGTTTCTTTTTTGTTGTGGTAAATTTTAGTACAATTTTAATTATATTTAAGTATTATAGTTCTCCATGATAATTAACAATAATCCACTTATTAAATAAAATGTATACTGCAAAATAATGTTATTACACAACTAAAACATTAACTTATATATTTCTATTTATTTTTAACTATTTCCACTCCATATTCGTCAAAAGATTAGAACGGGACGTGAACGTCGGTCGGCGTTTTAATGTTTGATATTAAATGTATTATATAATATAATATACATTAGAAAGGATCTTGATGCTCTATTTCCACTTCTGCTGATCTAATAATATGAGATCCAGATATAAAATCTGCCTTTTCTTATATATTTAATCCTTTTGTCTGAACTTGTTAATGATACGAGTACAACTTATAACTGAAAAGAGATAACCACGACGAAAATAGCAAGAATCTACGACACCAGTAGATAAAAATAAATGAAATGAAGCCGTATCTGAAAGCTGAATCAAAAACATTAAAAATGAGTCGATTATGGCTTACCTCAATGGATTGACAAATGACAACAGTTCAGGTTAGCTGTGAAGAGCTACCAAACGAATAAAATAGCATATTCTGCAGAATTCATAAATATCAAACTTCAATGGTAGTTGGGCAAAAAATAATTCTCGTATTCATGAATGCGTGGTTCATCTAGAAATTACGTTCCAACTTTAAGAAGAATAAAATAACGAAAGGAAGAGTTCGTCTGATAACAGAAATAATTTCCAAAATAACTAGCCCGAAAAATCATAATACAACTAACATTCGACTTGTTACAGTCCAGATTCCTCTAATTCAATCATGATTAGGAAATAAGCTACTTTTAAAATGCAAGAAATCCATGCAGGATGAACAATAATCAAGAACTTTGGAAAAAATAATAGTTTCGGTTTTCTAGATTGTGAAAATACTGATTCTCTTAGTTCAAATAACTATAGAAGTATTGCTCCTCTCCCCTAATGTGAAACGTCTCACAAAAAACCTCATCACTGATAACTGATATTGTGAACAGATATTTTTTTCAGTTCGTTAAGAACTGGACTAATGAACTACCCAAAGTGTTGCATAAAGTACACGTTTTCAAAGACTTTTTCGTCTTTGTGACATGAAACTTGAATTAGTGCAAGTCATGAATTCAACCAAACGCTATCGTTTGGATTCTCTTTTAACATCGCATCTAGAATCGATTTAACGAGGGTTATTGAACTAATCGACTGTTAAAGTAAACTTTAATTGAGAAGAATTAATTTTAACGAGCTATAAGAGAACACGATATAAGGATTGACAAAGGGTCTTAATAGCGAAAATTGTTCTTATATTTTATTGTGGTAAAGGGTGTAATTGAAACGTCAAGAATGAGTTACATGCACCACAGGATAAAGCCCGAAACCTCCTGAACTACGCTGTAATTTACGTTAGGAATATTGCGTCGTTGAAGTAGTATTAAGATATCAGTTTTACACGAGCTTTCGTTATACAGTGGGTATCAACCAAATGGAATTAATTCGATAAAAAATAAATGGGGTCTGCATGAATAACTTATAGGATACATCGATTTGTATCATCAGATGTGCATTTTCCGCAACAAAATTTTTATGTATAGATTCTGTCATGTTACAAAGTATACCAATTTTCTCATTTTTGATACCGAACTCTGTATATTATAAAATTTTTGTATTCAGAAAATACTGCCCATATTTCATATACAATCTTATATTTTCAAATGTTTTGGAAATATTAGGACTTTCCTGATTTACTGCAAAAATTAACAAATGAGTAATTCCGTTCAGTCCGTGGTTGTTGTTCGCCAAGAACGTCCTGGCAACATGATAATCTTGAATATAAATTTCCTTTCTAGTTAACTAAGTTCAGTATACAATATTGACTATGAGAAGAAATCTAATTACGACTGATCAAGGCATCGTGCTGGCCATTTCATCGATCCACCAATTTGTAAAAATTCGGTCTAAGTAGTGCCGGATATCGGTTGAGTAATGGAACGATGCTCCATCTTATTGGAACCATGAGATATTTGCCCTAACTTATGGATTTGCTTGACCAGGATACAATTTTGTCAAAGATGGCATGATATTAGTTTGGAGCAGTATAAGATAATTATCGGTATTCAAATTACCATCAAGGAAGAAGATACCTTCCATGTGATCTTCATCAATGACTATCCAAACGTTAACATTCATAGGATATTGCGTATTGTGGTGATGAGAAGTAAGCGTTCCACTTGCTAAGTCCTTCGTCAACCATACCATTAATGAGGGAGAACACTTACCACCAGTCGGTGGGAAATAAATAATACCATATGTTGTATCAAGAATCACCGGGAAAATATATTTAGAAAACTAATAACATTAAACCGTGACCACAGCCAACGAGTCGATGACCCCAGACTACTTACACTACGTCGTACTGCTAACAATGAAATATTATTCATTGCTAACCATACGGAATTCCGTTATATATACATATTGAAATAGATTCAAATCGGTCGTCGCCTTGTTCAACCTTACTTTGTTATATCGAATGTTTGTGTATTTTGCCGCGTACAATTATAAACGTGTTATTACTAATATTTAATTAATCGTATTTCCAAGGATTCGTGTTTACATTCTTACTTACTAACTCTTCCTATAATTATTAGTGACCTTATCGTTCCATAGCCGCCACATCATCCCCTCTTGGAAGAGGAATATTATTTCTGATAGTTTTTCGATACTAAATATACTGATTAATCACTTAATAGTTCTCACATTGTTTGTTTGTTTATAATAACTTTCTTGTCCGTTCTTAAACACTGCTTTGTTTATTCACACTTTCGCTACACTATGCTTACAAATATCATGGTTATTATACAAATACAGTCGATTTTTATGAACAATCTGCTTATTATTATTTTGAGATAAAATCTCACAGTTTACACCTATTATTTTTGTTATTTTAAATGGGCCTGAATAATAAGGATGCGACTTACTTCTTTTTGCAATATTACTGATTCTCCTATCTTAAAAGTTACGGGTGAAGATTCCTTTTCGCTATCATTTACCCTAATTAGGTCATTTTTTATCAAAAACTGTCCTGCTAGCTCATGCGTGTATTGTAGTCTGTATTTCAATTCTTTGTCACACCTTTCAAAGTTATAACATGGTTCAATTTCTGAATCCAAATATTCCGGTATGTTAGGTTTTCTACCATGCAATAATTCAATTGGAGTGTATCCGTGATACGTGTTAGGACTTGTATTATATCAATATGCAAACCTAACAGTTACAAAATCTAACAAGGGGAACGCCAGTGTCATATTGATTATAATTTGAAGATATATAACTTTATAGAATCTAGCGATATACAAGTTTTTAGAGCAGACCCAACAAAAAGGTTCTCAAATAATGTAAGAGATTTTTCCAATAATTCAAATTATCTTTTAAGTGATTACGAAAAGAAGTCCGTCGTTAGTAAAAATCCTCATTCTCCACAATTATATGGAAGCGTTAAATTACATAAAATAACGCAACCAATTAGACCTGAAGTTTCTTATGTTATTACTCTTAATAATATATTTGCAAAAAACTTAACAATATACGTAAGAGTTACGGATATACATCCAAATATTCAATTAGAAATTCGATAGAACTAATAAAAAAATTAGAAGCATGCAAATTACAAGATAACTCTAAACTCATTTCATTTGATGTTAGCAATATATTCACTAAAATTCCTCCTAAAGAATATCTAACACTTGTACGAAAATTACTAGAAGATAAAAATATTAATGCAGGAATAATTTCAGATATACTTAATTTAATTGATGTATGTATTAATCAGAATTATTTCACTCTTGATAATAAGATATGTATTCAAAATGAAGGTTTACCAATGGGAAGCCCTATATCACCAATGTTGGCAAACATTTTTATGGACAGTTTAAAAAGAAAAATCTTTAACAGTAATATTTCAAAAAATGTCTTATTTTGCTATAGATATGTAGATGACATATTAGCTTGTTTCATAGGTAGTGAACGACAATTAGGTATATTTTTCAACCACATTATTAATTTACACCCAACAATTGAATTTACATTAGAAGTTGAAGAAAATAACTCAATCAATTTTCTTGATTCTAAAATTCAAGGAGTTAATAATGTACTTGATTATTCAATTTACAGAAAACCAACACACACTGATGTGACTATTCCATATAGTTCAAATCAGATGTTACATAAATTGGCAGAATATAATTCGATGATACATAGAGAATTTTCAGTTCCTATGAACAAATGTAAATTAATGCAATTAAACAAATAGCAACATCCCACGGTTATCCATTACATATGATGAATAAATTAATTAATAAAAAAAGAGGAAAAAGTGGCATTAAAACTAATATTTCCTGAACAAACTAACGAAATAAAAATTATAAAACCATCACATATGCAGGTAATATTTCTAATAATATTTCAAAATAATATCTTTAGCTACAAATACAACAATTTCTTTTAAAACAGAAAGTAATATGAGTAGAAATTTATTGAATGTAATAACAAAAATATCTGTCTATTTGGATCAAACCCTTAGAAATTTTGAGATCAGATACAATTATCATTTACGAGCATATAGATCAAAACAACCAGATAAGTCCGACTACACAAAACATCTATTTGACACCAAACATTCATTGACACCTAACACAGAACTAGAAGTACTACATATTTGTGATAAGAAACAAGAACTGAATTTCCTTGAAGAATTAGAAATTAGATGACACTTAAGAAACCCACAATATCAAGTTGTCATTGCAGTTCTGCACTTTTAAACTGTCTTCTTAAGTGATAATTGTAAAGATCAGCAGGTATAGTTCTCCTGGTTTTCTATATCATTGCACAGTTATACTGATCTTAATTGGAAAAAGATATCCAGGATATCTTCATAGGGCTAATAATATTTAAGCTTTAATATTTGTATTATCATTCTCCTTCTTTTTTCTATTAACATATATTAAGTCAACCACTAGGTAGGTCACTCCTTGAATTAGCCAAAAGTAATTAGACATCAGGTTGGGCAAAATAATTATTAAACATCAGAGAGGCATCAAAGAAAAGTAACTTCTGTCATTCTCACGATGATATTTATATCGAAACAATTGTCAATCTTCTTAGAGTTTTTAAAATGTTTTCAATATATTGTGGAATAACCTAGAAACAGTAAGTTTCATTTAAAACAGTAAAATTCTCACAAATTCACACCAATTATCTTTAGCGTAATTTATGAAATTTCTTACGTATTCAATTGATCGTTCGATGATGTTTTCACAACTCCCTATCGATTCGTGATGATATGCTGTTGAAAAATTGTGTTTTATTTTTAAAAGCTCTGCAAACTTCTTCATTATTTCGTTTTAATACTCCGTTCCTTGATCTGTCCTTATTCCTTTCCTAGCATAAAGTTGTTGTTGCTTCCTTGTTACTAACTGTTATTATGTATACATACATGTATATATATATATATATATATATATATATATATATATATATATATATATATATATATATATAATATCTTTATGACTTTATGACTGGGTTTTGCTTTATTCACTTCACATTCAAGGCAATTCTTTACATACTTCCGTACATCTTCCTCCATGTTTTTCTATCTAAAATTCGCTGTTAATTTCTTTAATAATTTATTGTTTCCTACGCGTCTTCCAAACATTAATATTCTATGAATTCTTTTATCGTGAACTTTTTGAATATATAATCATTTTCTTTATTTCAAATTTTACCGAAAGCTCATCAAGCTTTTCCAACGTTAGTCCTAAGTTTTTTGTTTCGGTAGGTAAGGCTTCACTAAATTTCAGTTTGCTTCTGATCCGTACGCTCATCCTTAGAGAGATACGGTTATTTTCAAAATGTAAAATTGGTAATTTATGTCCCTCTAGGTTATTGAAAACTTTTATTACTGAAGGTTTTTCTATTAGCTTTTCATCTGCTTCTTCTTTTTTCATGAGATCTTTTTCTGCTCGAGCGTTCTAATTGCGCGTTTGTGCTCTTGTGATCGTCAAGACGTGTGAGTTGTTTATGTAAAATCTTTGAGTTCTTCTATAGATATTCTCGATATGCTGTCCGCGTAGTTCGCTTCTCCTCTGACGTACTGTATTTCAAAATTGTTCTCTTTCAAGTCGAGTCATATTCTCGTGAATTTCGAAGTTGGGTCTTTCATTGCAAATAAATGAGTTAGTGGTGTGTGGTCTGTTTTAACTATAAAATGAGGTGTGCCATACAACTAACATTTAAAATGATTGATTCCCCAATGAATTGCTAATAATTCTTTTATGATGGTAGGTTTGTTAAGTTCACTTTTCTTAAAACTTCGAGATGCAAATGCGATATAGGTCAATGCTCTCGTAATTTTTGCTCAGTATTGCTGAGCATGTCTGGGTATTTTAAATTTGGTGGGGTGATTAACGCTTTTCTTAAGACTTGAAATGAGTTTTCACATTCTTTTGACCAATCAACTTTCGCATTTTTCCTAGTTAATTTATTAAGTGATATGCATATTTCTGCAAAATTCGGAATGAAGCGTCTGTAATAATTGCAAAATGCAACAAATCTTTTGACCTCACTAGCGTTTTTTGAAATTGGGTACTGTTGAATTACTGAATTTTTTGCTTTGTCTGGTGAAACACATTCACTTGATAAATTGTCACCTAACTTCTCGACTTCTCGCCTGAAGAATTGGGATTTTTGTGGATTTAATTTTAAGTTGAATTTACGACATGCGTCGAATACTTTTCTAAGATTGCTCAAATGATGATGTTCCGAAATTCCTATGACCACTATGTCATCCATATAAAGAAATCCTTTTTCTGGAGTTAGACCTGAAAATGCAATTGACTTCATCCTTGAAAAACTGTTAGGGCTTATATTTAATCCAGAGGGTAGTCTTGTAAATTGAAAAGATCCTTTCTCTGTACTGAAAGAAGTGTAATTCCTAGAATATTGTTCTGAAGGTATGTTATGAAAGCCTGATAAACAATTTTGATCTGCCTAACTGATCCAAAATTGCATCTATTCGGGGTAATGGAAATTTAACTGTGACTATTTTCTGATTTAATTGCCTAAAATCGATACAAAGTCCCCATGCCTTTTCATTACTTACCGATTTTTTCGGAACGAGCAACACTGGACTGTTATGATCTGAAATTGAAGGTTCTACGATTCCTTGGGTTATAAGTTTCTCAACTTGATTGTTAAGCCCCGCCGTTTGTGAATGTGGAGTGCGACAATTTTTTAGATATACTGGTGTACTGTCTCTTACTTATATCTTTGGCTCGTGAAAATTGTTATGCGTTAAAATGTCGTTTTTCAAAGCAAATATGTCTGCATAATTTTTACACAGATTTGTCAAATAATTTCTTACCTACTCCGGTATCCAAGATTTCCATGTCTTTAGTTTTAAATGAAATACCCTTGTAATTTGTATTCATAATTCTTACATATCGGTTTTTCCCTGATACTATTGATCTAACTATAAATACTTCCGGTGCTAGTTCCTGTGGTTCTACAACTTCATCTTTTGGCATATTCTTAAAATTTTCTATTTACCTGTATCCCTCACATCTATGTGGTATTGCTATAGTATCATATTCCGGGTTCCTAAAAATCAGGATTGTTACTTGATTCTTAGACTTACAATAGTATGTTTTTTTCTCTTCTAATAGGGATCTTTTCTAGACCAAAAGTGGTAATTTTAACGATTAGCATGATCGTCGAGTGTAAAGGTGCATCCAATAGAAAATAATACATGTTTCAATCAGATCACAATGCCTTTATTTGTTTAAAAAATAACTTCTCTTATTCACAACGTTAGGTACTCATTGCATTGAAAACCTCTTTTTCTCATACCTCGTATATATCCAAGCTGCCATTTCTATTCAAATAATTGTTACTTATATAGGTGACAAATTTTGCAATTTCACTTGAAATAAGCGAGTAACTGCCATTTGCGTCCGTGTGTTATGTCCATAACGAATCATTTGCAGAATTGTTATTTCATACATTTTTGTTAAATTGACCATTCTTGTGGCAAGTAGTTGACAAAGTTCAAACCAGTATATCACTGACAACTACATTCATACAGTCTGACAACGATTTGCTACGGTATAGCATTTCAATCAGATGTAAACAGATCCATTCATAGTTTTTTTACAATTGATACCATTAAAAAGGGACGCTGAAATGATCTTTACTTAATTATTCATCGTACGGTTTTTCTGCAACTCTAATTTTCGAATACTTACTTCTGAGACGATTAAAAAACACTCAATATTTCTGAAATTAGATGTATGATTGTACATAGAATCTCTAAAGTGGTGAAAAATTTGATAATATGATTTATAGGGAGTTACATCGACAATAAAAAAGTTTATGTTGTGTACATGATACACATTGTCCCAGGTTGCGGGGGAAAATACTGATAGTAAAAGTGACCAAGAGAAATTGGTGGAAATTATTTTTAAACCTCAAAATTTCACCCCTAGGGGGCATTACTGCTATGTTCAAATCTATCTATTAGTACCTCAGAAAATAGTAGAATGAGCTATAACTTTGATATCATCATTTGAAAGCCCGTTTAATACCAGATAATTTTCTATAGTGACATTTCTTTGTATCCGTCATAATACGCGAGAAGGAAGACCATCTATTTTTCAATGTTTGAACTTTAATATTTCGTTAATTATTCAACCTATCCGACTGTTTTTCAACTCATGTGAAAGAAAGTTGTGTGTATTTTGAAGACCGTTCATATACCTTATCGATTACTTTAAAACAGATAAACTAGAGCTCGCTTTATGCACCGTTTACTTATTTTTACGATTTTGTGGAAAAAATTGGATGCAACGTTACTATTTTAGTATCATATTCTGAAGTTTCTTCAAATTTCTTATATTTTAGTGAAAAGCGCATCTTGATATCTCTATTCGTTTTTGACTTATCGTAAAAAATGTGAAAAATTACGATGAAATACGATGATCAATAATATAGGTAACATAGCTGTTAGCTGCAAAAAAGCCACATTTTATTGCCTTGGCAAATGTTCAAATTGCCTGCCATTATTATTGACAGACCGCTCTAGACGTTCTAGAGTAGAAAAAACGATCGCTTCTATTCCCGCTAGTGTTAGGCTGCGAATGGCATTTCTTATTCTTTCTTCAATATCTGGCTCTTGTCATAGGTCTCGTTTGGAAGACAATATCTTCTACTCGCCCCCACAAATAAAAGTCCAGGCAAGTCATGTTGAGTGAATATTTCCGACATAAAATTTGATCATTGATCCGTTACGGATTCATTATGCCGTGTCTACAAATAACATCCGTAACTAATTTTAACGCGATAGTTTCAGCTTCTATGTTCTTCAAGGGAATACCTTCCAAAAATTTACTTGAAGCATCTTGACATATTGAGATATATCTATTGCCGTTTTTGCTAATAGCTAACGGACCTACTATGTCCATGTAAACTTTTTCACAAACAACTTCTGGTGTATCAGTCATTTGTAATGGCATTTTTATGTTTCTATTTAATGATTAATTATTTTGACAAGACTCGCACGTTTTAACATAATTTTTTTTATTGGCTTTTAAGTTTTTCCAGTTAAAATTTTTTCTAATACGTTTATACATACGAGTGACTCCTGGATGACCTCTGGTGATATTCTTTAGATTAAATTTTATCAAAAATTGTAAGGAATCTCTAGTAGAGCCATTATTTTTGCTATTTAACAAATCTCTCAGTTCAGACCAATTTCCTGATATATGGAAAATAGCCTTTATTACACCAATTTAAAAATCTGGAAATAAGAATAGAGTTTAGAATTAAAGACCTATTTCTAAATGAAATATCTTTAGTGAGGTGTTTGAAAGTATCATTTTTGATTTTCTTTATCATGACGTGGAGAACCTACTTAACATTGAACAGCATGGCTTCATGAAAAAACGTTCGTGGATACAAATTCATTCTTATACGTTGAATACATACTTGAAAGTCTAAACAATAGGGATAACGTGATTCTGTGTATACTGATTTCAGTAAGGCCTTAGACAAAATCGATCATTCCGTCATTGTCTCAAAACATTCTGAAGTCGATATACATGGTAATTTATTAACATGGTTCGACTCACGTGTCAGAAATAGGTCAAGACAAGGTGCTCTTAAATCTAAGGCTATGGTAACTAGTTCAAGAGTACCTCAGGGGTCCCATTTAGGTCCTTTACTTTTTAATTTATATATAAATTACATCTCTAGTTGCTTTCAATTTGTTAAGTTTGTTATGTATGCCGATGATTTGAAAATATATCACTCAATTTCATGTACTTACGACAGAGTTCTACTGCAAGCAGACTTAGATAATTCATCCGACTACTGTGTGACAAATAATTTGTTTTTAATTGTCTCAAAATATAATTATATACAGTTTTCTCGTAGTGATTCAGACTTGATCTACAACAAATATGAAATTTCTAATAGCGTATTACACGCTGTAGATACGGTTAAGGATCTTGGTATTCTTTTAGACTCTAAATTACTTTTTGATCGGCATATTTGTAATATAACTAGAAAAGCCAATCACCAGTTGGGCTTCATATACAGAACATGTTTCGAACTTCAAAATCCTCTTACCGTTAGATCATTATATATGGCATCCGTACATAGTATATTAACGTTTGGTTCTACTACTTGGAACCCGCGTTATTCGGTCTATATTTCAAAATTAGAAACTGTTCAGAACGAGTTTATTTCATATTGTGAAAGAAAATTTTATCCCGATGTGGATAGGCAACGTATTCGCTGTGATTTTAAGATAATTTCACTAGAGCATGGTAGGCGAATTGCAGATGTACTGTGTATTCACAAAATCCTCAATAACGATATAGATTGCCTGGAACTTACAAACTTCATAACACTTCGTATTCCCAGCCACTCAACTAGAAACAATTATACCTTTATCACACATCAGGCATTCACCAATTATTTTCTAAATTCTCCTGCTCACAGAATAACAAATACTTACAATAAACTGTCTAGTATTATTGAAATGGATATTCTTTACCACAGCCCAGATTTAAAAAACTACAGAAAGACTAATTTTGCAAATTTTATTTTGTACGGTGGTCAATTCATATATATTTTATTACCTTTACTCCTGTTCTTTATATTTTTTTTTGTATATTTTTATTTACTTTTATTTGATGTAATTATATGATTATATTTATATTTTCTTCTTTACCTAATTTGTAAAATTATATGTAACTATTAGTGGATACTTTTATGGGTTTGTCCTATTTCAAGTATCTCTTCTTCTGTCATAGATTCGGCACAACTGATGTTATTATGATAAACGAAAAATTTAATATTTAATTATTCAGACAGATATCTAATCATCATTCTAAGTTTTTCCATTGTATGTGTTTACCTCCTAACTTTGGCATAGAAAAATTACCTTATATTTCACCGAAACTGTTTTAAGGTATTGTAGATATTTTCATAGCTTTCTTTTGCAATACTATTTTCTGTAAAAATGAATAAAAATTCAACCTTCAAATTTATACATGAAATTTTTTCTTTACAAGTAATTGTTTCATAGATATTACTTTTACAATTTAACGAGTTTACTAGTTGCAAGTTGGTGTTACTTAATTCTAACTCTGTGATAATAGGAATCGCCAACGAATTTGTTGAAAGGGATTTTCAAATATTGTCGTTAATTTCATTAATTTCAATGTTAGGAAAAATGTGCGTTTTTGAGTAATCACAAAATTGTGAGTAGGATATTTCTTCGGAATTGATATTATAGATAACTCTACTAAGCGCATCTGCATTTGAATTTAATTTTCCTGGTTCGAAATCATATTCAGCAAATTTAAGTTTAAATTTCATTAATCTAGAACTGGCGTCTTTATGATACCGATATTATTAATCATCGCATTTTATCGTAATTTTTCACATTTTTTACGATAAGTCAAAAATGCATAAAGATATCAAGATGATGATAGCCAAGTTATAACTCATTCTGCGAGTTTCTGAAAAAATAATAATTTTATAGTTGAACATATTCAGCAGTAACGCCACTTTTACTGTCAATATTTTTCCTCACAACCTGGGACAAATACTTTCCAATATACAGCCGGGTACCTTGCTTTATGGGCCACCTTGTACACTGTATAAAAATTTCATACTGGAAAGAATGTGCCATTAAAATACCAACCGGCTTATAATGGCGCTTTTCCGAGGACGTCCCCATTTATTCATTAACGAATTCATTCCATTTTAATTAATGTTCGATTTGAATTTTCCTGTAGTTAAGGATTTTTTTGATTTGTCACAAAAATACATATTCATAATTTTACTTCACAGCTAGAAACATCTTTAATAAACAATTTCGCTTCATTAATTCGCAAATAATATTGTTCCCAGATATCTGAAATAAATCTTGATTGCAGACTGATAAGTATTTCTCGACTCCGAATCGCGTCAAGTTTTTGCGTAATCCTAATAGAAAAGTGCTAAATCACGACTTTTCGATATAATGTAATAATTTCTTTCCCAAATAAGGGTTGTGCCGTCTCGAAATTCTCACCGAACTATCGTTAATCAAAGTCCATTTTCTTTGGATATTGCATTGACTTAAGTGGCTGGCTTTTTGATTGATATTGCTTTTGGATTTGTCGGATTGGGTAACTTGTATTACGCTTTTTGGGTTTCGTGTTTGTAGACTTCGGGCTCTAATCTGTCATATTGGTAAATAAAATTCCAATTTTCCCAGTTTCATGAAGTCTCGTCTTGCAATCTCCACTCTCGTTTCGTCTGACTTCTCGCCCGAGAGTCTCGTGAAAGTATGGAAATCTCGTCATGCATAATATTATTGTTTCAGTGAAATGATTTTGTTTTTCACCCAGTCGTTTAGGGATAGCAAACATCGTGCAGATTTATTATTAAGGCGATTTCGATGTTTTCTTGTAGTTAACGCAGCGCGTGTCTTTATTATACCCAGGTATAGAATAATATTTTTGACGCTCTTGAATCCATTCTCCTTCGGAATGCGTAGAATTTATTGCATCTAAATCAATAACAAACTTCGACTTACTCTATCCAGGATCTTCTTATTCCTCATCTGCCGCTTTTTTCGAACGTTTTCCTTGTGATTGATGAAAATAGGCTTTGTTGTTATCTTGAAATTATGAATCGAGGTCTCGTTCAATTATTGGCCCCGTCATCTCATATCAAATACTTTTAACTTATGCCGCGATTCGAGAATTAAAACTGCAGCATAAATACAATTAGTTTTACAATATTGCTTCAATATTTTGTCTCTCGCATCCAGAAAACTAACACAAACGCCAAATCGATGTCATGCTTCGAGAGCTACTTGATTACTAGAATGTCAGCGAGTAGGCCTTAATTTCCACATCTAGGGTGATAACAGCCCTATATTAGGACTAGATCTGGCCAATTGGTAAGAAATATTTCAGTTTTTTTTGGATAGAGTTGAATATTCTAGTAATTCAGACCATATTTTCTTTTTCTTTGGCTAATGTATTTTTTTGTTGATTGGAGGTCAACTAGTTTCATAACTAGGTACTCAGCTCTTAGTTATTGACTTCATATAAGATGATATTTTTTTTTGTTAAGTGTAAAAAGAGGATAGTTAATATATTGAGCTCAATTAGCATGATAATTTTCTGATAAAATATGAAATACAGCAGTTCATTCGGTAACTTTCCCAGCAATATTAAGTAATATTAATATTAATCGATTAATGGAAGTACGTACGAGTTTACCAAGTATTTTAGTTTAGGGATCATTTATGGAAATTAATCGTACAGGGTATATGATTGTCAGAGAAAGTTAATCGATTAGGGGGGGTAAAGTTTAGATAGATATTTCAGATTGAGCATTGATACTGTCAGGAAGTGTATAGAATATTAACATATTTCTGGTTTTAGGGTTCTTTCTCTTCTCTTTTCTCTCCTGGTTTTGGGCTTTGTTCATTATTCTAAAAAACTCCAAGCTGGGATACTGTAAGGGTCAACTATGAGATCTCCTCCGCTGGGTTTTTCAACGTTTTCAACTTTGATGCCCAAGCCTTTTACGTTGACTTGGGACTTCATCTTGTTCAATACATCCGCATACGTTTCGTCGCCAGTTTTAATAAGGAGTGACTCCATCTCTATTCCCTCCCTTACCTTCGTCATTTCATCTGCTTTTACTACTATATTCTATATGATCCCACTCTTCCTGCCTATAAAGTCCATTGTTTTTCTTATCTTAGTTTTATCTATACCCTTCCCTATTATAACTTCAACCTCGCCCTTATCTTGCTTTTGCCTGACCATTTCGGCCAGACTCTCAATTGTTTCATATAGAACCTTCCCTTCATCTTTTCCCACTTTCGCCACGTAGTTGCACCACGTTCTTTGGAATCTCGTGCTCTTTGTTTTATTTTAGAGGCTATCGCTCCCCCCTTCCTCGCAGCTATCCAGCAAGGTTTATATCTCCTCATTACATCTCTGGATAATATCACTTGTCCCCCTCTCTAAATATCCTGTACATATAATCGCGCAATTTCCCATTTCTAAAATAATCTCCTCCGTATTGCTCCTTTCCCATTTCGTCGTTTCGTAGACTTTTAACATCTTTAATTTTATTATACTCCTTGTATTCTCCTCCATTATTGAGGTTTTCCTTCACTTTCTCTGTTGCCTCCCTTATTCTCTTCCTCTCCTCTATTTCCTTGCACTCTTTGCAATGCGCATGTTGTTGTTCCCCATCTCCCTTTGGATTATTCTTAACTCGCTTATCTCGATTCCTGCCAGCTCCTCCAGCTTTCGCCCGAATCTTTCCTTAATTCCTTCCTCTTTCCTTCCTTTTTTTCCGTCTGCTTTTCCTCAGGACTATCCCCTCTGTTTTTCCTTTTTTTTACAGCCTGACTCGTCTTCGTCGATGATGATGTCATCGGATTGACTTGCCCCCCCCCCCCTCTTCTGCCTCCTCATGTTCTATTGGTGTGGACTGCTTCCTTGCGGTTTCGCTTTCTCTTCTTTTCATCTCTTCTCTTTCTCTTCTCTCCATCTCTTCTCTTTCACTTCTTTCCATCTCTTCTATTTCTCTTCTTTCCATCTCTTCTCTTTCTTTTCTTTCCATCTCTTCTCGCTTTCTCTTCTTTCCCATCTCTTCCTTGGCTCTACATAGATACCTCCCGTACTCCTCCCTCGCTTCGTCCTCCGCTCCCTCGCTTCTCTCTTCCTTCTCCCTCTTTTTTTCCTGCTTTCTTGCGGTTTCGCTCCGGCGTCTTTCCAGCGCTCTTTTTGTTCTGTGCTGTTCCAAGAGACTCTCCCCATACTTCCTTCTCCCTTCGTCCTCCTCTCTCTCATTCCTCTCCTCCTTCTCCATTCCTTTTTCCTTTGATACATTTTTCTTAATAATTACTTCCCACGAGTTGGGTAGAGTGAAGGTCCGGCGAGGCAGTGCGCCCTTACCTCGCTAAGGCTAGTTACTCTGGGAGATCTACAGGTATCCCAGAGGCACTGTTTCTGACTGCATTACGGATTACGGATTTTGTTATCGAGGTTTACTCCGCTAGGCTTTTTCCACGATTGCCTCCGGACGCAGGTTTGCCAACGGGTCAGCCCACATAGCTGCCTCCCCTATGTGTGGCCTCGGAATTGAAATGATGTTCTGAGGTATGAGGGAACTGTATTCTTAGAAGGACGAAGAAAGGAGCAAAAGACAGAAAAAGAGAAGAAGTTTAAAGATATGGTTGGCAAAAGGAAAGGGAAAGAAGAAGCAATAGGTCCAAAAGTGATGAAACGCCTGTTGAAATATTGTTAGAAAATAAAAAAAGAAGAGAAGATTCTATAAGAGATAGTGAAGGGTTTAATAGGGCGAAAAGGACAAGACAGTACTGTAGACTGTGACTACACCTCCCCTTGACTGATAGATGATCATGAGAGGCGAGGAGGTCGTCGACTATGACTTTTAGTCGGGTTTACTCCTCTATTCCATTTGATCCGCGAGCGATTATTCAGAACGAATCGTTCCTATTTATCACCTACCCCCGAAGTTGATCGGTCGTGCCTCCCTCACAGCTCTGAAAGAGCGCAGTAACCATGACCGACCACTCCTCGTGGAGACACCCTATGAGCCATTGGGACGCGCCATGTCGGGTAGTGACCTACCCCCCCACCCCCAGAAACTCGCATGGAAGATTAGGGGTGGATCACTTCCAGCCTCTTCCATCCGACCCCCCCGGGCACGGAAAATTTAAAGTCCTATAACGAGGGGTCATATGAGAATTTTTTTTGTCACAGCATTATTTTCACTTCATCTACTCACTCTCGAATTTTTTGCATCAAGTCCCGAAACACCCTGTATATTGAGACATACTGATTTTAGTGATTTTGAATGTGTTTATCAAACTATTTGTCAAGAGGTGATCGCATACAGTTGATTCTCTATGCTTGAAAAGACGACGATTTACAAGAAATTCGATTTGACTAATTGTTAAAACCTAGAAAACAACGTTAACCTACAAAAACAATTACCAATGAATGTTTAGCAATGTTTATCTGAAACTATCGTTGAAATATATATGATGATTTTCTCGCTTGATTTAGCAATCTCCGAATATGCATAAACCTCAGTAAATATTATACCAACATTTGCGATGAACTTTAGCCTCACTCATTTCATGTAAGCGACTAAACGGAAATTAAATCAAAGTTATAGTATTCCCACACATACAGCACATTCAATAGTTGGTAGGTTCTAAATTGCAAAACTTCTAATCCGTTGTAATCAGGAAATTCCGGCTAAATCTCTTTGTTATATATCAAAATTTCGTTCCCTAATTATTAAACTTGTGTAGTGAGAATGATTCACCATATGGAACCGAGTATTAACCAACAATTATAATGAATATTTTTGGTGAATTGATTCTTTAAAAGTTTATTTATTGTCTAAAACTCTTCTTACCTCAATCGAAACCTAAGTGCGACTTTTTTCTAAAATCTGAACTGATAGCGGATATTTTTACTTCTAGCCAAATGTACTCGTATATATTATGTTCATGTAAAAATACGAATTTTTTTTACAAATTTTAAAATCAACTTCTCTTTCCTAAAAAAATCTTGGCTTGAATTATTTTTTCATAATTATCAAACTACAAGGTGTGTCTAACATATTGTAGATGGCTCATACTATCACCTCTGTTTGTTTCGAAAATAATTATGTCCAAGTCTGACCGTTCTTCAAAGGAAAGAAACAAATACTTGCCTGGCTAATTTCGGCTCTCCATTGATTACGATATTTATTGAATAGACAAGTACATTGCATAAGACTTTTTTACTATCGCTCTTATTATTGGATAAATCCTGTATATATACTCAGTGACATAGAAACCCGAACATCCAGTAAACATTATTTTATTTCAGTAATATTTGGAATTCATGTATTGGAATTCGTTAATCATTAAAATTTCACTCCAATCGTGTGAGAATAATCTGAGTTTCTTCTCACCAATTTCAATAATGGGTTGAAGCCCCACGATTTCATACAAATTCCCTAATGCATCTAGGCATTCTCATAATCAGGTGATCAATATCGTCCTGGGATATCTAATTCCATGCCACCTCTGTCTCGTCGTATCTATGAGCCATCTGAACATTCAACCGTGTGTCCCATACATGTTCAATTGTGGAAAAATCCGGGTATCTAGGGGGCTAAGGTAAGAGATGAATTTGAGACTGGTGGAAGTAGTCCAGGGTTTGTCTGGCTATATGTGGTCGAGCCTTATCTTGCTAAAAAGCTGAATTTTGAAGTGACCTGAGGTAAGGAATCGGATGAGGTCACAACATTTCTTGAATGTATCGCATTCATATTGCCCCCGATGAAGACTAAAGGTGACCTTGAGCCATAAGCAATGGCACCTCATATTATAACTGTAACAGTGCGATGTACATGCCGTTCTGAAACGGTCAGAGACCGACCATGCCTCATATCATGTGCAGTTTGAATGAAGTGAAATATTAGTTGCTTATGGGTAATCGTTTGAAATCAGTTCGGTCAGCCTAGATTTCTAGTGATTACTCTGCCATCATCTTTCAGGCGAATTGGTGCAGGCTGTAACCAATATGTCATCATATCATGACAACAATTTTATTTGTCACTATTGGTCGCTAGGTAAGTTGTAAATGAAACGTTTTTGTTACCTTATGATACAAAACGAGCGCCTACCTTGTAAAACGTTCTGGAAAATAGCCCGCTTTAGCTTGATAACTTATTAGGGTTCTGGCATAGACGACTCATTGACTTTTTCCAAAACATTTTACTAGTATTAAGTTAATATTAGTTAGCTGATTAACTCATACATAGAGCATGTTAGGGTTTTAGTAATGTTTTCCATACTGGTTAGAAACGTCTGTTTAGGACATGGATGTCATTCGAATACATTATATATGTTAACTGCTTAGTTTCATCTGATTTGTGCGATAATTCCGGGTATTTCAATTTTGTTCGTTAACATCGGCAGGGTACTATTTATTGTTCAAATTAATTTAAATAATGCATAATATATATTTTTAATTCTTGTCTGTGATTACAAATTGAACTAATTGTGGGTTGAAATTGACAATTAGCTCGATGGCAAATATATATTGGATAAAAGCGCTCGTTTGCCATATCGTGGAGTAGGAATGGCGAGATCATTCGACATTTCCGTCTAGCATGTTCTCTGTAACTTTACGAGTCCTAGACAACTTGAATGTGTCACTCCGATGATGGTCGGAATAACTAGATCAATGCTTTGTTATTTTAAGGGTCCTAGACAAATGTTGTCACTCCGTTTTTCGAAATTGATAGAGCAAAGGAATTTTACTTAGAAATTATCGCTCTGATGTGCTTGTAGATGATATGTGGGCTTTTATAGTTAATATTCAAGTTTTGCTCGATGTCTTAAGTGGACTGTAGTTCTATGGTTCGCATCTAAGACGAATTTATGTCAGCTGAATTTCTATTGGTTGGAAATCTTACTCAAGTCTGCGTTGTTGGAAGAACTAGAGGTTACAGCAAGTGTTAAAGTCACTTTGACTTTCACTTTTGATCTGCGTTTCAAGATGTCTAGATGATTGCCAGTAAATGAAACGGTTCTTAATCTTATTTATGGTACTTGAAACCATGCCAGTTGGGGGATATTATTAAAACCGTTCTAATCATTCAGGCAACTATTGCTGTTTGTATTTTTGGAGAATTCGCAAGATTTTGTTGACATAACTTATGCGAAAGTGACTTTACACTCTCGTGGGATTGTCGCACTCGGCTTACGCCTCGTGATACAATATTTTCCACTCGTGTGAAAAGTGTCACTTTCCGCACTCGTAATGTAATAAACTTGTGTATGTCGTCGTCGTAATCGTCGGCCACTTTTCGTAACATGGACTTGTAATCACGACAAAGCCTCCGGAGTGCAACAAGTCACCAGTTTTAAGATTGAGTATTGATCAGGAAATCTCACAGATGAACCATATCAATTTTCAGCCCACCAGATCCAGTACAACGGGTCCTATGTTACTGGATGTACGACATTTGTGTCATTTTTGAAGAAATTTAAGTTTGTTACGACGATACAGCGTCGGGAGTGCAAAAAGTTACCAATTTTATGATTGAATATTATTTAGGACATCTCATAGATAAACCTTATTGATTTTCAACTCACCAAATCCAGTAATGGGGTACAATGGTACTTGAAGTACGACATTTCTGTCATTTTTAGAGGAATTTCAGTTTGTTAGCACGAAGCTTCCGGAGTGTATACAATTGTCCAGCTTTGTGATTGGATATTATTAAGGGCATCTTACAGATGAACTTTATTGATTTTCAGCTCAACAGATCGAGTAGAACGGGTGCTAGAATACTAGGTGTACCACATTTTGGTCATTTTTGGAGAAATTCAAGTTTGTTAGCACGATACAGCGTCCGGAGTGCAACAAGTCTCCAATTTTATGATTGATTATTGTTCAGAACATCTCACAAATGAACCCTATTGATTTTCAGCTCACTAGAGCCAGTACAATGGGTTCAATGGTACTTGAAGTACCAAATTTTTAACATTTTTGGAGAATTATCAGTTTGTTAGTACGATGCAGCCTCCGCAGTGGATACAATTGACCAACTTTATGACTAGATATCGTTCAGGGCATCTCACAGATGGACTTCATTGATTTTCAGCTCAACAGATCTAGTACAAAGGGTTCAGTGGTACTAGATGTACGACATTTTTGGAGAAATTTGAGTTTGTGAGCACGATACAGCGTCCGGAGTACAACAAGTCTCCAATTTTATGATTGGTTATCGTTCAGGACATTACACAAATGAACGCTATTGATTTTCAGCTCACTAGAGCCAGTACAACGGGGTATATAGTACTTGAAGTACCAAACTTTTGTAATTTTTGGAGAATTTTCGGATTGTTAGCACGATACTGCGTCTGAAGTATCTACAAGTGACCAATTTTATGATTGATATTGTTCAGGGCGTCTGAAGCACGTGCTGTATCAATTATTAGTGTTCCCTTTCTCTTTGAGCTTTCAAAATTTCCGAGTTCCTCTACGAATAACTTTTTAATATTACTGGTGCAACTTAACTAGTGATATTTCTTCCTCCGCTCTCTAGCCTCCATGGCGAGTGGGAAATATCTAGATACGCTCCAGATATACTGGTATTTTGTGAGTGGAACAAGACATGGTGGAGGCGGGAGCGAGAGTAGTTCACTTTCGCAAGATGATTTGTGCTGTTAGTTAGTTGATCATGTACGGAAATAGGAATATTTAATAAGGGACGTCTCGAAACCATACCCAGCCGTGTGGTTGGAATAACTATGGTCGCTGTATTGATATAGTGGATACCAAATGAGGAAGCATACAGAAATACGTTCACCAACACTATGGTGTGATGATATAAGTAAAGAATCACGGAGGAAACTGAATACTAGCAGCACTAAATAGTACATGGCATATTATTGGAGATCCTTCAATCCTGCAGTGTACAATATAGGCTAATTACGATGATGTATAGGAATATTGATATTTTGTTAGCCTAATAATTTTGATAAAGTAATTTCCAACTTCAAAATTTTTACCACTACTTTCTGCTTCCCAGTTTTATACGTTTAATATAGAGTGGAATCCGTTTTTAGTAAATAAACATTTCTCAACAAATTATTAATTCCAATGCAAAGCATTATCAAATTTTTATTTGTATATTTGTAGGTACCTATTGAAAATTTTCAACTCATTATTTTCACTCTTATTCTTTCAACAACAAGTAAGTATGTTATCCATTTGGATACCTACCGATAAATGGGCGCAAAATAAAATCTGAGAGTTTTTTATAAAGGGATGCCAATATTGACGAAGCGAGAAGTAAAAGCCGAGGCGATAAAAATCTATAAATAGCTATTCCATGCAGCTACCAAAGAAGCTTTCACTGGCACAGAGTTGCCACTAAGAAATATTTCTGCATATATAACAATACGTGATTGTAAGACACTTATTCAGATGTATTAGTTGTCTTGGAAATATTGATCTAACTGAACGGCTTGCTTCATAACAAAATTCCTAGACTACCCTTAAAAAATGTATTGATTCATATATGTAAACAGTGCCAAATTGAGTTGGTCTTATCCTCGTGAATTTAAATTTGAAAATTGCTCATTTAGTGATTATTTATACTTGTTTTCCAAAAATATTTTACTAAAGGATGAATCCATAGAAAACGCGATGATGGGTCAGTTTTGGGGAGATAGTCATTTTACATTGCTTTGGAAACGCTGGACTAGTATCCAGATCGATATGTTCTCGGTCGACGGGCTTTCCTTTTTTGGGCGGTAAACTGAATTGGCAACATTGTCGGCAAATAATGAATGAAAGCAACGTATCGTTTGTTTACAAGACTTTTGCAGGGTTCTCACGCTGACGATAATTTTTTCGGGATACATTTATGAATTACATTCATTTAATACTAGCATATAATAATATAAGCATTCGATAGAAGGTGACTTGAGAATTAATATGTATTCTTGCATTGTGAACAATGTAACCCTTATACATACACTAGTTACAGACTTTTGTGACTGCTTTGTCCATGTACATAAATCCAAATGGATTATTTTACACTTCAAGTTAATAGTAGTTTACGTAACAAGTCCCGAAAGTGGTTTTTTACTGGACGAGTGGGCAAATTGCATGGCGAGTTGCAGGCGAGTCCAGTAAAAAAGCACTTTTGGGACGTATTAGGTACAATATTTTTTTAAAAGGGGCATTGTTGTACCATAAACTTTATATTATTCAGTTTACATTTTTATAACAAGAGCTCTTTATTAACTAATTTTAATAATTTTTTTAACAATCGTTAATTTTTGGTTTACAAATATAAACATTATTTTTGAATAGTTATAGTAAACGTACAATTATTAGCATTACTTATCTGCTTACATTTTAATGAGCTTCTGAGACAATTTCTGTGTTTGAGTTACGTGCTTTTTGAATTTTGTTAGCTATATCAATCTTATTCTGAACTGAATCCTCAATATAGCCTTCGGCAACTTGAGATGAACTCCAACCACCATGTCGTTTTAAATTTATGATGTCAGCACATCCGTTAGCTACCAAAGTCACCGAACTACACCTAAAGCAATGCCCTGCGTATTCCTTTGGGTTTGGCAATCTCAAAAATGTAGCTGTTTTGGAGGGAGCATTACCTACAGATTGTTTATTACATTTTCCTTTATTGTAATTAATAAAGAGACGTCGATGAGGAACTTTGGTTGGGCGTAGCGCTAAATACTTCCTATACAAATTTAGCTCTTTTTCCCCATTAATAATAAATCATATTGATTTGTTTGTTTTGGTATTTGAAATTTCAACCAAAAGCATAGTTTGTTGTCTTCTCTGTCGTCAATTAATATATTAGTGATTTCTTCCCGTCGACATGCACCAGTATAAAACATAATCAACAACACTTTGGTCATTAGATAGTGTTCTTGTGAAGTTTGTACTAAAAACTTATCGATATCCTCTTTATTAAGTACTCTAGACTTCTTTGCTTTATACCCTACGGATTTTTGCTTCATAAACGCTGTTAATTTAAAATATTTGCTTATGTCGATATTTCTTCTGGTACGTAGCATGGCCTTCAGCATCGAATATAAACTCCAGAACGAAGAAGATTTCAGCTTTTCTGATTTTTCTGACAAATATGCCAATAACACATCCTCCACAAATGCTTATTACCTTCTTTTTCGTGCATCAATTTTCAAAAATTTAGTATGTTTGTTCATATCGTGTCCGGGACTTCGACGGTAATAAATCAAACGTTGCTTGGGTGGCCGCCTTAACATTTTCATCTGGTATAACTTCATCTTCCATTAACTCACAATCAAATGCATCATTTTGAATATCCATTTTACAATAAATGTCACGTTTCCAACTAAACGTCAAAATATGTCAAGTTATTTTATAATTTTAAATAATACAAAAGTCGGTTACCTTAGAAACCAATTGACCGCTATCTTAGACTAACTATTTTATTATTTTTTTCAATAAAGATAGGTCGGAAAGTAAATTCTTGAGGGAAGTGATCCAATTAAGGGCTTAATGTCACTTTAGTCGAGAGGTGTATACGCTATTTTATGCAATTCCGGTAATTTTACATACATTTTTAATAAAAATAAATACTACTTAGGATGGACTTTCACGAAACTTGGCTGGGCATCGAGGGTGATCTTCTAAGATGCTTGGCTGGGCATCGAGGGTGAACTTCTAAGATGCTTGGCTGGGCATCGAGGAGCGACTTTTATAAAACTTGGCTGGGCATCGAGGATGTACGTTTTTATTTGTACTTTAAATCCCTTAACAAGTAGGTCGTAGGTGAAGTATAGTACGTAACTTGTGTTGTAACGCATTTTACACACTCACGGAATTACGCACTCGCCGCTACGCGGCTTCGTGCGTAACTTTTCCATTCGTGCGTAAAATGCTTCTTACAACACACGTCACGTAATATACTATTACCGGACTATCACAATAATTTTCTGGCTCGGTCCGACAAAATGAGATTTTCTGACCTAAAAATAAACTGGAAGGTACTAATTTCTGGCCGGTTTTAAAAAAAATTATTGTATAGGTATATTATGTTTAAATAAATCATGTTTCTTTATTTTGCAGCCTTCACACCAATGTTCTAGACAAATTATTGTTATTTAGGACAATGTGGCAATGTGGAATAATTTTTTACCTTATGTTTGATCGCAGCTGTTTGGATCTTAGGTAGTCTAGTCTTTAGTTGGATGTTTTTTTTGTTATCTACCCAAAAATGTAGGTATTGTAAACACCATTGCAAGGTCCCAATCAAATAAGCGTCAAAAATGTTGGGTTCATTCTGTAATTGGCTAGTTTTTGTGATTAACTATTTTTGGTGCCTGCTGGATATTGTGCTCCATTGAAAAATTATAGTTTCCAACTGCAGAACCACTTTTACATATATTCGAAAACCACCCTGGTTTGGACAATGCAAATATCTCAGCTTTCTCATGCCCTGCTACATCAGCCTTACACAGTGGTCAGTGGTACCTGATAAGTGAACAGGTTTACTCCCACGTCAGTCTGGCTATTTGAAATCTCAAGATTTATCAGACATAATTTGGATCCGATTTTTGGAAAAGTTTTGCTGTTTATATCCTTGCTTGATTGTCTAGTTTATGTTCATTTTTGAGTATTACACTTTCTGTACCTCGCAACTTTTTTGGATTGTAGAAGTGATATTGCAAGGTCATGTGATTAGTTCTTATTCGAAAAATATCTCCCGTCATTGCAATGCTTGATCGGTGAAAACACAATTCATCAAACCGGTATAACAAACGTTCGTTTAGTCTTGTGATTGTACACAAACAATAGCTGTTTGTGTATTAAGAGCGGAAAGTGATACTTTGCCGCTTGAGACAGAGAGTTAGCGGAGCGCGGGCAATCTGCCGAAAGCGGCAACGCACTTTCTGCTCGAATTGCAAACAAGATTTTTTCTACAATCACCTTATTTTTAGACAGATAATTTAAAAAAAACATGAAAAAGCCTTTTACTGCGTCCCAAAGCTCTTCGTGTTCTAAATAAATTTGTACCGCGAATTTCCACGTACCATAGTTCTCGTGCCCTTTTAGATGCTCGATCAGCGGAAGCTGGCTCATGATATCACTTATTAACACAAAAATTCAACAAATTACAAACTCCAGAAGCTTCAATGGTCTCTCACGCGTGTCCTGTGTCCATAACCTCCTGCAATTTGATGTTTTGAGTCAAGGTTTCGAGAAGAAAAATAACTTAATCTATCAAAAACAGCGTAAAAGCAACTAATGACAATTTAAAACTTACAAAAGCCGTAAACGACATTAAGATGACATTTACAAGGTTAAACAAATTGAGGTTCGAAAAATATTGGGAGTAATTATTTATACACTTTGAATATTTTTAAATATTAACTACAACTATAACATGTTTTGGATGGTTTTATAAGATAGAAAATAATAATTAAAAAGACGTTTGAATCGGTCTACTTTGTTAGCTCGTATACACTGCGCCGTCGTGCTCGAAAAATCGCGCGTGTTTGAAAGACCAGTTACCCACGAATACTTCACGCTATTTTTTTTGTTGGCGCACTTTGACTTACTACAAAAAAATGGAAGTCCGTCCTCGATGCCCAGCCAAGTTTCATTTTATAAAAGTGCATCCTCGATGCCCAGCCAAGTTTCGTAAAAGTCCAGCCTAAGTAGTATTTATTTTTATTAAAAATGTATATGGATTGATTCCCTCGGGGATTAAATAGGTCACTTTAGTCGCTTGGTGTATAATGTACTATTAATGTACCTATTATTTACTAACTTTCTTTAGCTTATTGTAAATGAAAACATGTGAGCGGAAAAGTACGCTCTAGAGCGGAAATAATGTCAAATTATGACAGATCACGGAAAACATCAACTTTGCGGTTAGATTTGAGTGTGCAAAAGCCTACTTTGGGTAGTGATCGTAGGAAAAATAATTTTAACGTTACAAATACAGCACGCTTCATGCATTTATGATCTAAGCTGAAATTCTCCAGGTAATTTTTCATGAGAAATAAGTTACTCTAAACTGAGCAATGATTCGTTCAAATTGAATAGCTATCATAGAAGTACTTTTTGTGTTCCACCATCATAAGATGATGATGCGGCAGTGAGATCATATAGGATAATTGCATCGTATTGATAAATTTCTCTCATGGACATGGTTCTAGGGTGTTCCAAAATATATTAAATTCAGCATCAAGTATCGGAGGTATTGGAAAACTTGGCAATTTCCACAAGCATAAGATGCGTATCATGTAATGATTTAACTTCACCAGTCTCAGTAATAGGGCAAGTATGAATTTCACATGTCTGCTGATCGACATCGAAAAGCTAAGACGATCACACCAATAGTCATACCAATATTCTTACCATACCAATACAATACTCATATTCAATAAGACAGAAAAACTAGAGGTGCAGCAGAGAAGGGGGGTACAAACAGAACTGATTGTTGATACATGATAAATTAAAAGCGGGACACATACTAGAAATCCACTAGTATGCGGCAATTATATGATATGTAATTCATTTTAGTACAGCCATTTGTCCTATCCATAGAAATGGAGATAGAACAAACTGCGAACATTATGTGATAAGAAAGGAACTAAATCACTATTATTCCGTCATAAAAGATAAGCAAGAAGCAATGTATATCAGATATATAACTCAATTTAATTTCAGAAAAATCATATTAGTGTCAACGCACCAGTAATTGAACACTTAGTGGTTACATTTGTATTTCATATCTTCTCAATTTTTGGTTTCAATGCGATTGTTAGGGACCCAAGGATTTTTTCAATTCTTTTAAATATCTGGATTGAACCTGCATTGGTAACATGCATTTCACATTTTACAGTACCAAAGAAAAAAATATTTTAGTAGTAAATGTCACAAAATCTAGTAAATGAACAAAAAAATCCAATAAATGAACAGACATTAACCGGTAAATGAACAATTGCTTTTATTTAACAAAATTCATAAAAATAAGTATTTAGAGACCTTTATAGGTAGCACATAATTATTAAAATTATTTATATATACCATCTGTTACTTGTTTTGATTTCTGAATTTTACGGAATACTTCCTCTTTGGTGTACCATATTTTGTCGGCTGGGATTGGCCACTTCCAAATTTCATTCGATATTTCTTCTAAAACACTTACTTCATATAGGCACTCTTCTGAATCATTATTGATGTTTTTTATCATGCCAGGATACATTTTATCTTCATAAGTGACCACTACGTAGTCACCTTTTGGAAAATTACAGTCGTGATTTTTCTTATTAGCACTCTTCGTTTTTTGTTTCTTATATTATTTTTTCTGTTGTTTTTTCTTGTCTTTCTAGTTTTCTTTTTTGATGTTTTCTCCATTCAAACATTCAAAAGATACACTTGATTTGACGATTTAAAAACAAAAGATAAACGAGATGTGACTTTTCGCATTTTAAACACTAGTGTTTAAAGATTCGTTTTGTGCATGTTAAACCTGTGTTCAAAATGCGGTTTTAGTATGGGAACACTGAAAGAACAGTTTGGTTATAATCACTAAGAATAATTAACTATCACCAAATCCGTTATTGAAATATGGCTTATTAAACGTTTATTAGTGAAAAACAAATTATTTGTTCACACTCTATAAATAAAGAATTATTTACTATTACATGAGAATATTTTCTCATAATAATTATTTATTAACAATAAATGTATATTTTGTTGTTATGAAAAAATGTGTAATAACCCTACTTTGGAGTTTTGTGTATATATATATGTAATAACCCTTCCTTCCTATACCTTATCAAACTCTTATGGGGAAGCCCGCACAGCTGTCACCACTGTATCACTCTCTCAAGTTGTGCACTAAATAATAATGATAATCCGCTGTCACAAATCTAATAAATTCTGTTACCCTTCTTATTTTTTCTCACTGTGTAATAACTCCTCTCCAATGAAATGCTGTGCAATCCGAGCGGGTAAGGCACATCCAGTCCGACTTCTGAGCTAGGTACGCCTGGGCTTAAAACGGAATAATCTCCTTGCCAGGATAGGGTTGGTTCTCTGCGATCGGTTCCCTTTTTCCTAACGTATTGTACACCCTCCCGGGGAAGTACGGGATGAGGGATAGGGTGATAAATAAAATTTATGGTAAACACCACACAGTGTATGTAACTAAAGGTATATAATAGCTATATGAAATCAGACCAATCATATATACATTTGTCAAATACTATACCTATACTAATGCGTGCGTCAAAATTAAATTTACAACTTAACATAATCTGTCTACGCACTGGAGTAGCAACTATAATATATATAAAACAAACATTAGACGTACCCTGGTATAAATCTCTCAACTAGTAATTATAGGATATTTATCAGGTTCTCCGGTATAAGCCGGAATTATTCACAAAATAATAAATTTCGGATTCCGCGTATAATATTAGTAGGATGGTAAATGAGAAAAGAGAGAGAAAAAAAATAGAAAGAAACCCGAGAGACCTAGGGCTTTCCTTTTTATATTTTTCTGTCTATAATTCCCAGTCATCTGGGTCGCATTCGATTCAGTAAACAAATAAACATAGGCCAACTACCTTGTGACCACAAGCGAAATTTTTAGTTTACGTGTGCTTTATCACCAACGACCTTGAAGTATGACGACATTTAACGTGGATATTATCCGTAGTGAAACAAAATTCTTATGTTATAAAATTAAAAATAGTACAATTTTTCCGGTGTCAGCTTTTATAAGCCCCAAGGTTGTCTATCACCTTGAAATAAATGTAAAATGGAATTTAACCAAAATATGGTTTTCTTTTGTTATATATGAAGTGGTCCCTGCCCACTAGTAAGTGATCCCGGATTAAAAGGAAAAGTCAATTCGCTCTGGCTTAAAACCAAATTTAACTCTGTTATTCTCGATTGCTCTCGCTCTCCTCTTATCTACCACACGAAACAAAAGACACTCTGTGTTAAAAAAAAAATGAACCAATAATAACGTAAGAAAAATTCTACGATTCTCAAATCAAGCTTTAACATGCCCGTTTAAATCCATAAATTCTAAATCCTCGGGACACGCGGTAAATCTGGTTTTATTCACAATCTCTACTCTGAAAAAAATAGTGAAATGTCTGAAGTATAGGCACCCCTTACCAATAAGATAACTGATTCACGTCCCACGTTTAGTTTTTCAGTGAACATAGATCATAATTAAACAAATCGAGCTCGTGCCTCGAACGCTAAGAAATATATGTTAATTAATAAAATAAACTTTTGTTCAAAAACTTACGGTAGAATAACTTCCCTTTTTATATTCTGCAGGAAATGCGTCTGTATCTCTAACTGGGTCGCTGCCCCGAAAATGCGAATATGCCGAGACGTGTTAGGATGATTTCGTGATAGCGTCGAGGGTAATCTCCACCGTTTTGTGCTCTGTTACTGGGGGACAGATTTCACTGTCAAGGAATCACCCAGTATTCCTATTACGCCCTGACACAACGGAGAAATTTTTACCTCGGGTATCACCAACACTAAAACACTATACTCTCGTACTCGGGGAAAACCTTTCCCTTCGCGTGTACGCCCCGCACTCTCTCGAGTCCTGAGCCGTTCTTCCTTTTTGTTTTTTTTCCATCACCCGACTTTGGGTGTGAGATGTTTTTGTTTTTCGAGTTGCAGTTTTTCTTTGTTTTTGAAGCGTGCAGACTTTTTGTTATCGAAATAATGATATTTTTTTAAACAACTTTGTTTTGGTTTGACCCAGTAAATGTTTTATTTTTTTATTCTGTTTTGACTTTGTAAAGATTTTGTTAAACAATATGTGGGTCGTATTCTAGTTTCATATTAATTAAATTAAATTTTGTATTTACCGAGTGTTCCGAATTTTTGTACAATAATATATTCATGTGTTTTTCGCATTTATTACAAATGATTCATAACTAAGAATATATGTTTTTCCACCACACCATATGTTATTTATTGTTACAAAGTCATTGCATATAGTTATTACATATTCTGTCATTGTTATTCCAGATTGAATTATTATACCCATATATTCGTTCACAACGACAACATGACAAAAACCCCTTTATTGATAATAAACAAATATTTTTACATTTTGTTACTAATATTTATAGATTGCTATACCTATTATTCTACACCAGCCATGTGAAACATGCGGCCCACTAAGCATTTTCCTGCGGCCCCGAATCAAAATTGAAAACAGCCATGTAATGCGGCCCGCGAGCCTGTTAAAAACCGAGAATAAAGTACTGTGATGATGAACTAAGATGCGCGCTCAACCTAAAAGCCTGGCTTGTTCCGGAAAGTTCTATCGCGCGAGAACACAGATGACGCTACCTGAACATTCTGGAAAGAACTGTGGAGAAATCACAATCCGTATATAAGCCAATACCGCTCGATTGAGTTCAGTTGTTCAGTCAGTTATGAGTCAGTTGCGATAGAATTGCGAGTTTAGTTGCGTACTTATTGTTACAACACGTAACAGTACTTATTGTTATTTATATCGGATAAAGTTTTTAACATGTCTGTTTCAAAATCAAGTGGAAGTAAGAGGAAATTTGGAGATGAGTATCGTATCTTTCAAGAAAAGTGGGAATTAGAGTTTTTTTGCTGTGAAGTGAAAGACAAAATTATTTGCTTGATTTGTAACAGTACAGTCGGTGTCCCAAAATTATATAATATAAAACGTCACTATGATAGTCATAACACTAAGTTTGACAAGTATACAGGCATGATTAGAAGCGAAAAGTTAAAAGAGTTAAAATCACGGTTAAAAGATCAACAGCTTATGTTTACACGTCCAAAGCAAGAAAATGAATCTGCCGTTCAAGCGAGCTACGTACTGTCGGAGTTGATCGCAAAACACTCAAAACCATTTGTTGAAGGTGAATTTATAAAAGAGTGCCTTGTGAAGGCCGCGGAAATTGTAAGTCCCGGGAGCGTGAAGGCTTTTCAAAATATATCCTTATCCCGGAATACTGTCGCTGAAAGAGTTACCAAGTTGGCTGCCAATATAAGCGAACAGATAAAAACAAAATCAGACTCTTTCATTGCATTTTCTATTGCCTGTGACGAAAGTACAGATGTACGTGGTGTGGCGCAACTCTCTGTTTTTCTTCGTGCTGTTGATAAATATATCAACGTTTATGAAGAATTACTGGAATTAGTACCATTGCATGATACAACAACTGGGGAGGATATTTTCAATGCTGTTTATGGACTTCTGCAAAAGTACAATTTAGATGTGTCAAAACTGTATTCCGTTGCAACAGACGGAGCTCCTTCAATGACTGGAGTAAATAATGGCTTCATTAAAATATTACAAACAAATATCAGAGAAACGGGCAGTGACAAACCAGATTTTCATCATGTTCATTGCATAATCCACCAAGAAGTTTTATGCTCAAAAGTGATCAAGTTGGAAAGCGTTTTAAAGTCAGTGAAAAAAATGATAAACTTCATAAGGTCACGTGGCTTGAATCAGCGACAGTTTTCTGCGTTTTTACGTGATTTAGAAAGTGAGTACAATGGTTTACCTTATTATGCAGAAGTGCGATGGCTTTCGTGTTCTGTGGTTCTCGATCGGTTTTGGAAACTCAAAGAAGAAATACGCCTTTTCATGGAAGTGAAAGCACAAGATGTCAGCTTATTATCCGACGTACCTATTTTACAAGATCTTTCATTTATGGTAGACATCACAAAACACTTGTCGGACTTAAATACGAAATTGCAAGGACCACGTCAAGTTATAACAGATATGCATGATCATGTTAAAGCTTTCAAGTGTAAGATGATGCTGTGGAAAAACCAGTTAGCGGTGGATAATCTGTCACATTTTCCGACTTGCAAGGCGTATCAGAAAAGTACAAGTGGCCCAATATCATAAAAAATGTATACAGAGAAAATGGGAAGCCTTCTGTCAGAATTTGAAAAGCGTTTTCAGGATTTTAAGTCCCAAGAAAGCAATTTTTCTTTATTTACTGGTCTTTTCACTATCGATATTGATAAAGTTCCCCCTCACTTGCAGATGGAAGTGATTGAGATTCAGTGTCAAACCCATTTAAAAGAAAAATTTGATAGTGTTGGTACATTCGAATTTTATAAGTACTTGCCTTTTCAATACCAAGAAATGAGAAAACTTGCCTGTAAAATCCTGTCAATGTTTGGAAGTACCTATAAGTGTGAATAATTATTTTCTTTGATGAAAGGAAACAAATCTCCCGCAAGATCGCGATTGACGGACGCATACTTGGACGCAGTTTTAAAATTTATTTCCGCCGATAAATTCACGCCACAAATAGACAACTTAATTAAAGACAAAAGATGTCAAATATCTGGCAAAAGAAGTTAATGTTTGTGAGTTTTTGTAATGCCCTTTTTATTGGAAATTTAATAAATATACTTCTAACATAATAGTACTTTTTTTCGTTAAGATTTTCAGTAGTTTGTCTTCTTTAAGATTAGGTTTTGCGGCCCACCTAGTCTATGGTCTTCATGCTTTTGGCCAACCAGTGACTTTGAGTTTGACATGGCTGTTCTACACCATTACAGTTTTTTGAATATACGGATGATAAACTGTTCTGCTTTTCTTCGAAATGACTTACATACCTAGATGCTGGAAATGAAACCACAAAACTTTTAATCAAGCGATTTATTCAATTTTTTTAATTATGATTCTTATAAAAAATACCATATAAAGGTACCACACAGGCAACACAAAAAATATATTATGCAATTATAAAAAAACACTAAATGAAAATACATTTTTGGCTAATATTCGAGATAGGTCGGGGAAAATACACCGTGTGTACATTATACAGTGTTACCCTAGCCATGTATCCACATTAAAATAACGAAAACCAATTATTTCAATTTATAAATTTGTACTTATACAAATAATACTAAACATAAATATGATTCTTAAATGAAATAACAACAGAATATAGTGAAAGTGTTTCAAGAAATTCCAGAAAATATCAGTCCATCGTTTAGATTGTACAAGGTATTCGTATAAAAATTGTACGAACATGTCTCACCTCCAGTAAACAATTTTCACGTTTTGTGCATTTCGGTATTTATCAGGATTGTTATACTTCACTACTTTTTCATGTTTAAACCTACCTAACCCATATCTACTATCTGATATTCTGCAAAACAGAATTATATTTTCACTGTCTATAGCAGTGATGGGGAAACTACGGCCCGCAAGCCAAGTCCGGCCCGCGGAAAGGTTTAATCCGGCCTGTTTAAGAGTGCCGTCGTGAGAATGTTTGAACCCGTTCTTACTTCGTAATGTGACGAACCGCATAAAAACTACCTGCGGCGATATTCAAAACACAATAGTATTCTGGACAAATCCATCCGACCTAAACAGATGACTCATCTTCGCTCGAAACTTCCAGACACTCTCGCAATTTCGATTTATTGTTCTGTTTTCTCGAAAGAACCGGAAAAATCCAATTCCCGAACAATCCTTGCAGGTAGGTATAAATACAAGCGAGGCCGCCCGAAGATCAGTTAGTTAGCGACTTAGTCAGTCATCTGCAACGACCCGCTGTGACTCGAGTAATTGTTTGTGTAATTCTCGAAACTCCCACTACCTCAACAAACATCCGCGCAAGATCATTAGTTAGCAGTAAGCTTTCGTCAATTGCGTTTCTGTGTGTTGTTCTCCGTAGATGGTAACGTCTAAAATGGATGTTAAAAAAGAAAAGTGGATTCAGAATGTCGAGATTTTAAAGAAGAATGGACGTGGAAATATTTCTCTACTTTATTTAAAGAAAAACCTGTGTGCTTACTTTGCAATACAACTGTTGCAGTTTCAAAAGAATATAACATACAACGCCATTTCAAGAGCAAACATGAAAACCACTCTTTCTCATCGTTAAGTGAAGAGGTGAAAAAAATTAAATCGACAGATTTAATAAAAAAATTATCAAGTCAACAACAATTATTTCGGAGAGCTAATAATTCTCAAAGATGCGCTACGAAAGCCAGTTATGTGTTGGCTTATAATATTGCTAAATCTAATAAAGCATTTTCAGGTGGTGAATTTATAAAGCAGTGCATGATAGATGTGTGCGATATTATGTACCCTGAAAAGAAAAATGATTTTCAGTCACTGTCTCTCTCAAGAAGAACAATCACCGAGAGAATTGAAAATGTTGATGAAAATCTAATTTCACAACTGACTACAAAAACTAAAAAATTTATTTTTTATTCAATTACCATGGCTGAAAGTACAGATATCAGCGATACTACGCATTTACTCATATTTGTAAGAGGAATCAACGCCCACTTTGAAATTACAGAAGAACTTGCAGGGCTACAGTCAATAAAAGGAACAACGACTGGTGCCGATATATTTTGTGAATTTGGAAATTGCATCGATAAACTTCGTTTACCTATTGATAAGTTATGTAATGTAACTACAGATGGTGCTCCTAATATGGTTGGAATCAATCAAGGATTTGTTGGGAAATTTAATTCTAAGTATTCGAAAAATGATATTGTTTTTTTGCATTGCCTTATACATCAGGATGCTCTCTGTGAATCGGCTCTATATATTGACCATATACTTAATATTGTTGTAAAACTAGTAAATGTGATTCGTTCAAGAGGATTATTACATCGCCAGTTTCAACAGTTTTTGGAGTCCGTACATGCTGAGCATTCCGATATCCTGTATCATTCAAAAGTTCGTCGGTTAAGTGCTGGAAAAGTATTTGAAAGAATTTCGGATTTAAAAGACGATATTGGGAATTTTCTTCTTGATAAAGACATTTATAATCAATTTGACGTCTTAGAAAACGAAACATAGCTTTCTGCTTTCGCTTTTTTCACAGACCTCCTCGTACACATGAATAAACTTAATCTCAAATTGCAAGGGAAAAATCAGTCTCATCACGATATTTGACAATACCTGAAAAGTTTCAAATTACAGTTATTAATATTTGCTAATCAGATCTCTAAATCTGATTTTTCTCATTTTCCAAGAATACAATCTTTAAAATTCACTATATCAAACAATAAGATTAAAAAATACGATATTAATTTGAGAAAACTATCTCCAGAATTTGAAAGGAGATTTCAGGACTTTAGAAAAATGGAACCAGAGTTTAGTATTTTTGCGACCCCATTCGATGTTAATTACGAAGAAGTTGATCGAAAATTTCAACTTGAGTTAATAGAACTGAAATGTAATACTTTCCTGAAACAAACTTTTCATACAGTACCATTACTAGAATTTTATAAAAATTTATGTCCAGATAATTTCCCAAATCTAATTACTCATGCAATGAAGATAATGACAATGTTCGGCTCATCTTATACTTATATGCGAACAAATCTTTTCAACAATGAAGCTTAGGAAAACTCCTTTAAGAAACAGAATTACAGATGAGCACCTTTCATCAGTTTTAAGAATTTCTGCTTCGCAAATGGAACCGGATTATGATGAAATTTTGATGAAACAGTCTCAATTTCAGTTTTCTCATGCACCATCAACCAGTAACGACACCAGAAAATAAAGTGATAATACTGCACATCAAGAACTACACTAAATTCATATTATATTTTGTGCTTATAATTTTCTTACCTTTTGCTTTTTTACTATTAAAATAATAAGTGTATGTAATAATATATGTATATGTTTATAGAACACATAATTTTTTTAACGATTAAGCATTATCCTTTGGCCCGCTACGATGGTCTAGTTATTACAAATGGCCCGTCTTAAATAAAGTTTCCGCACCACTGCTCTATAGAGATAATATGCTATGAGAGGTAACTCACTTGATGGGTCTTTATTGTTTAATACATCGTCGACTTGCTCAATACGAACTTCTTTATTAGGCGAGCATGCTAAATTATTTCATTGCTTTCTGCGTTGGTGTCATTTGTGGAAGAAATGTATTTATGAGTATTGGTTTGGGAATTTTCGGATGAAATGCACACATCAGTCTTATTTTAGGACAAAATGTCCACATCGGTCTTATTTTCCGAAGAAAGACACATATCAGTCGTAGTTTTGGGTACTACCTTAAACTTAACATTAGAAAGAATTTTTTTTACAATTAGGGGAAATATGAAGGTTGTTTCCATCCCTTTTAGTCTCTATGATAAATTGATCAAATAACGAATGAATTGTGTGTTCCTGGTTCACAGTCAGATTCGGCTTCATTATTTGACAAACTGTTTGCTTTATTACAGTTATGGTTAATAATATCACAATGTGGGAGTGTGTTATTATTTTCATAAAGTGCCCGTGTAAAGTCTCCCCCCCCCCCTATCTATTTCGTGAACCATAGAACTTAAATCAATAATTGCTTAGATGCCTGAAGTAGGGTACAAATGTAACGTTTTTGTTAGTAGTTTGTGACGTCATCATTCAAAATGGCGGACGGCCACCATTTTGTAAGATAATTTTGAATGGGATCATATGGCAAGTAATACCTCATTTGAATGCTCGTTCCAAGTCCTGTACAACGACACCATCACTTATTTGTGAATTTCAACCCAGTTGATCATTTAGAAAAGATAAACGTGTTAATTGGTCGCTTGAATATTTCTTACAAAACTCTCAATTTTGACAGTAGTACGATGCTAATATTAAAAATGAACCGATTAATCGATCAATGATACACGAAATAGCCAAGCCACCAATGAACACGTTCATCTTTTCTAAATTAGCAACTGGGTTGAAATTCACAAATAGGTAGAAATAGTTTGATCGTGATGGTGTCGTTGAACAAGACTTGGAACGGGCATGCAAATGAGGTATTACTTGCCATATGATCCCATATAAAATTATCATACAAAATGGCAGCAGTCCGCCATTTTCAATGATGACGGCACGAGATACTATCAAAAACGTTGCATTTGTACCCTGCAGGAGCACAAAATTGTACGTGTGTATTCGACTACTACTAGCACTCACAAATTTGGGGATGTTCAATTACTACGAACGCTTTATTTAACGATAGACATTCTTAATTTTTTCTGAAGCTTGAGAGATACACACCTCAGAGTACTTAAATTGTAGTAATGTTTTTTAGTTGATTGTCATTATAACTCATCGCCATTATTAACGTATCTAGAACAAAAAGAAGGTAATACCTATGTTGATTTGTACTTTTTTAAAAAGTAACATTACGTGTTAAAAGTCGAATTTCATTTACTGGGGGGATCCACCGACAAATGAACGACAAGAAAAAACCACGGTCATGTCCTGTTTCCATCCTACTTAGAGACATTTTCTTGGAATCATTGGAATTCATTTATTGTAATATTCAAGAACTATTTTTACAAACGTTTGTAAAAACGCGGGATAATTTAGTAAATGAGCATAGTGTTCATTCACTAGTTACGTTACATTCTATATCAATGCATGAACACTTAAAATATAATTAACTAATCCGTCTACAGTTTCAATGAAGGAGGAAATGGAAATATTAATCTCTGCTTAAGAAAATTCTATGTTTGTTACCCAATTTTACTATTTTTTGGCATATTTTAGAAAGAGTGTTTTGTTACTTACCTTAACTAAAATGGCTACAACACGCACACATCTGCATTTGATGGCTGACCACAGCTTACTAAAGTTTGTTTTTAGTTCACCAATACATGAACATACTACTGCGCAAGTGTCTTTAGTAGTCTCTAATCAAAATAGTGATCTCAGAGTCGCCAGAACCTTAATATTTGAAAAAATCCAAAAAAAGTTCATTTAGTGCTCTGCGTTCAATCACTGGTGCGCTGACCCTAGCGTTAAGATTATTCAGCATGTGACTTCAAACGCAGAGAAAAAATAAAAGAAACATCGTAGAAGAGTTTCAATAGAAGGTAAATTTTTAGAGGACTTTCAATTGCCAAGAAATTAAAGAAATGGGATCCGTTATAAACAGTTTTTTCCTAAATTTCGTCCTAGAAATAGTGTTATGAGATAATAGAACCGAGATCAACGGAAACATATATCACCACAAGCAATACCCATTGGAAATATATATTTTATTTCAAGATGTAGCACCCTGTAAAGAAGTAAATGCTGAAATATTATTTCGAGCAACTTGGATAAATTAAAGGGTTCTCCCATCCTTGGTTGAAAAATTTTTTATTGTCGATTCCCTCTAACGCACAATTTGTACTTTCCGCTTATATTAATGAATGTTATAGCCGCATGACACGGTAAAGAGCATGATTTGTTGCGGTTTCCGCTTCACTTTTTTTTTAGATGATACCAGTCAGGACCGTAGTTATTTTCCTATCTAAAATTTTGATTGATAGCACAAACTAACAGTCTACTCGTTTCGAAATATCACATCATGCAGAAAGAACAATATGACATTGAACGGAAGAGCACTAAAATTCAAACACAAAAAACTCGTGTCCAGACAGCATGAATGAAAAATACTACATACTGAAAAATGTAAACGGTAAAAACAGTTTTTATTGAATCCGCAATAAATAGAATGGAACCGATTGAAATTTGTGAAGTATCCAATAATACTGGTTAGAATTAGAGGGCTTTTGACTGGCAAACATAATTTTTTTATGAAAGTTCGGAGGGGAGGAATTAAGAATGATGCATTCATGTTAAAAAACATTTGAATAAACGGAACAAATTTGCTATGAAGGGCAATTTTAAGAAAAATATGTGAACAGATTAAAAAAACATAAAAGTAATCAGTATTATATAATGAATTGAGATTCAAACAAATTCAGTAATTTCATAAAAACATCTCTGATGAACAACAAGAATAATTATCCAGAAATATGCATTGAAACAATATACAAAGTTACTTTTGACGTATCATTCGCAATGATATATGACCACCAAATAATCTTTATATAACGAGACGCCAGATTTGTCAACAGAGGTTGATGAAATCTCGCGGGGTAGTCAGTAACAGCCACATTTGTCTTCAGATATAAATTGCTGTATTGGGAGTTCAAATTAAGATTACAGCATCAGTAGCGACAATTCACCAACTTGAACCTTACCCACATTAAATTTGTAGCTCGATCGTCAGATAATTTATCAACTTTCCATTATTCTTTTTTTGTTAAAATATTAATTATATGTCATGGAAAGAAGTGAGAGGAAGTTGCACAATATATGCTTTTGATTCAGTGCTTTTCCGAGTATGTAGTTCAAGAAATAGATATTCCTAATTTAATAATATATGAAATAAAAACTGTTATCACTCGTTTTCCCAGTAACTCTCCTTACTTTATATCTCGCTACTTTGCTCGATGTTATGCTGCAACAATTTTATTTATGTATATGTAAAACAATGGTTGAAGAAAGATAGAAATAATTTCATGAACAACTGTAACTATGATAATTTAGAACACATAAAACCACAATTAAATGGTTTTATTTCATCGTTCAGTATGGATCCTCATCAAATAGAAGCATCATCCATTCAATTTTTATAACAATTTCATTCATGCATTTCTGTAGACCTGACGATAATAACGAATAAAAATTACTCCATGAATAGCTGATCTTTCATACAAGGGAAGCGAATAAGCTAGAGTGAAGCCCAATTTTAAAAATTATCCTAATTTCTTCTGTCTACATAAATTTTTCGAATTTCCAGAGTGTATTGTAAAGTATGTATCTCCTGTTTTGATATTCAATTACTATCCATATTTTATGTAATTTGTCAACAAAGTTTTTTCTGTTCATGCCTCCTCCGTTATGTTCAAACCTTAGACATTTCTAGTTTTTGATATTTTTGTATCCGCGATATCTTTTTTCTACCAATCTTCACATATCTATAAGAAGTCGCAGAATATATTGGACTTTTAGAAATTAGTCCAAAATTATCTTAATTCAACTATTTGTATAATTAGTTACTAAGTAACAGCTAGATTTAGGAAAATCAGATTGAGATTTTCATAAATATCGTGAAAATGGAAAAGTTGTCAATATGTTAGAGAGAAAAACTTTAACTTTCGAGTTTTAAGAGAGAAGATCAAAATGGCTTTAGAGCAGGACGTTCATGTACGGATAACACGTCCACAATCAAATGACTAATTGAAGAACAAGCAAAAATATCCAATGAAACAAATCTTTTATTTGTCGACCTATCCAAAGCATATCACAATGTATCTATGATGAAACTATGGGAAGCTATGAGACAAATCCGCATCAACGAAAATTTGATTTCAGTGGTATAAGGCTTGTAAGAAAACATAACATCGAGGATAAAGATAGGGCAAAAATTTAGTAAAATGGGTTTCGAATTGGAACTCAACATTATACACGCTTCACTTCGCTGATGATCAAGTAGTTATTGCGCAGTTAAAAGACGAATTAGAATACACGACTCTGACGTTATTGGAACAATATCAACAATGGGGATTAACTGTCAATCTGGATAAAACTAAATATAAATATATGTGTAGTGAAAAGGATGTTGGTGAAAATCTAATGCTTGAAAATGGAACAACTATAGAAAAATTTGGTAATTTCAAATATTTATGGTTCACGTTCAGTTCCGACGGAAAATATATCACAGAACTACGAAACAGGATAACTCAAAGCAGGAAAATTATAGGTGCGCTGAATTGGGTTTTATGGTCGGGAAATATATCGAAAGAAAGAAAAAAACATACGTAACACGGTATGGCAACGGAAATGGATGCATTGTGAAGAACGGCAAGAATATCAAGATTAGAACGGAGACCAAGCAAACACGTGAGAGACATTATGAAGAAACACACCACCATAATAGAAGAAGTAGAACAGAAACAACTTATATGCTATGGACATGTGTGCAGAGTCAATGAAAATAGACAACCACGACAGATACTGGATTGGTCAGCCCAGGGAAGAGACGACTAATACGGTAAAATAATTATCTGAGGTGGTGGTTCGCAATTGAAAGTGAAGATGGCGCCAGCTGACAACTTCTTGCATGTGTGTAACCACACGAGCCAAAAAGAAGTGGTCGGAGGACGGAATTTTCAGTTCAGATTAGAGACTCTGAACTAGAAGGCATTACGGCACTCTTGAAGAGACCCAAAAAGGTCAAAACTAGTCAGTTTCCTTCTCCTTTTGGTTGCGAAACACCACAGATGTCTGTATCGACAACAGGGTCGATCAACGTCACGTTCTTCGAAGGGGATGTAATTCAATATTCTACGTGGTATTAGCCAGGAATGTAATTGTTTTTCTCTTCGAAGAACGGTCAGGCTATTATGTCGAAATTATTGAAATTTTGACTAAAACGGGGGTGTAGTAGAGAACCGAAATTTATTTTTCATATAGGAACACCTCGTATTTTATGAAATTTCATACATATATATATATATATATATATATATATATATATGTCAAAAATATCAAGTGACATTAAAAAATATAATTGTAAACTGACAGATAATAATAATTTTCAACGTGACAGTTCAATTTAAAAAACGTTTGTAACATCATTTTTTGTGAAGATTACTATCAAATAAAACTTATTTACGAAACAGATCGGTGCTTTATATTCAACGAACTAATATTTTCTTTATGGTGCCGAAACCAGGGAAGTTTTATTGTCTAGTAATTTTTATCGGATCGAACTAAAACGATTATAATGGATTTAGTACTTCGAAAAACGTTACGCGCAGCATTAACGAAGCTAGTGAATAACGCGAACGACATTATTAATAACGATACTGCAAATACTAGTGACGTGCCCACGTTAATAGCTCGCATTAAAGCACAGAAGGACAGTTTAAATAGTGTTAATGAACGACTGTATCCCACGTTTAGTGATGAACATGCTGAAGCTGAGTGCGCGAAGATTGTGGAATACGATGATCTCGCTGTTGCAACAGTTGCGAGATTGGAACAACGTCTGAAACTGCAACAATCTTTACCGCCACAAAACGATCAGAGAAGCTTGGAGCAACAGTCATCTAACGGTAACGTTCATAGTCAGGAAAACATGTCGGTAAGATTACCAAAACTAAATTTCATTAAATTTAACGGAGATATTGAGGCTTGGCCGGCATTTTGGGAACAATTCCGTTTGGCCGTTCACGAGAATGGTTCTTTAAACGATGCTGCAAAATTTGCTTATCTTAAGTCTTATTTGTCTGATAAAGCCGCTGTAACCATTAACGGATTGACTTCTAGTCAGTCATCGTACAAAGACGCGATAGAACTTTTAAATGAAGAATATGCTAATTCTGAACGTATAGTGGACAAATATATACAAAAACTTTTAACAATAGTTCCAGTAAAAAGTGAAAGAGACATTTCCGCGCTTCGTAAACTGTATAATACTGCGTCAACGATTACCCGTTCACTGTCAACACTAGATTTGTCACCTCAACAATACGGACTAATGGTTAAATCTATCATTTTTAAGGCTCTACCATATAATTTGCGCGTTTCGTTCAACAAACAAAAAATTACAAGTGAAACGGTTAGTAGTAACTCTCTTTCGCAATCGGAAAATTCAGACAATACCGTAGATTATCATAAGCAAATTAGCAGTTTATTGCAATTTATTAAACTAGAATTGGATTCAATCGAACAAGCTCACTGTGAAAAGGTAACGGACTATAAAAATTGCAAAGATAATAATAGCAAACGACCATTGTCAAGTCAAAATAATAGTGCATCAGAAAACGATCAATTTACGGCCGCGAGTTTATTAACTGTAAATAATGAAAACTGCTTGTTTCGCAAATCAAAAACGCACAAAACAAAAGATTGCAAAGCGTCTGTGAATATCTCGCGAAAAAAAGACATTTTAAAAGAAAACAATTGTTGTTTTCGCTGTACCAGACCTAGGCATTCTTCAAAATTTTGCAAATCGCGCCTATCTTGTGCAAAGTGCAACCGTCGTCACGCGACCTCAATGTGCGATCCTTCATTTGCCAATAACAATATTTGAAATAGCAGCTATTCTCAGTCTAGTCTCACCGAAAATCAAAATAATCACATTGTTGACAGCACACCTAATAATGTGACAAATCGAGATAACTCTACTGCATTAATAGCTAACGGGGCAAATAATAACGTTTATTTAATGACAGCAAAATGTTTAATACGTAATGATACCGCTAATGACATGGTGATTCGGTTAGTTATAGATGGAGGTAGCCAATTAACTTTCATAAAACAATGTGTATCGCGTTCACTGGGTTTGCCTGTAGTCGGTACTCACAAAATTTCCATAAATAGTTTTGGAAATACTCGTAGCGCACCGACAACTTTGTGCAATCGGGTACTAGTAGGTCTCAAGAATCAGTATAACGGAAAACTAATCGAAATTACAGCTGTAGAGGTTCCAGAAATATGTTTTGACGCTTTAAAACCACCTTCTACTAACGATCCAATAATTAGAGATTTTGTTTCTAAATACCAGTTAGCTGATGTTAACGTTACAAATAATCAGTTAATTAACGGTATAACTTTACTGGTTGGAGCTGATCATTATTGGAAAATTGTTACAGGTGACACAAAACGCATATCCAATGATTTAACTGCCGTAAACACCAAATTAGGGTGGACAATACATGGAGTTTCAAGTATTGTAGAAAACTGTGAATTTTTTGTAAATTTTAATTGGGTATCAGCATTAAATGTACAGGCAGACTTTGAACAGGACAATGTAGATATTAAGAAATTTTGGACATTAGAGACATTAGGTATTAGTGAAAACGAACATTTAAAAAATAATTATACGGAAGCTTTTATTAAGGAAAAAATTCATTTTAAAAACGGACGATATGAAATTTCGCTGCCGTGGAAAGCAAACTCTAGTATAGACTCTAATTATATTGGTAGTATAGCACGTATGAATAGTTTAGTGTCTAAGTTGCGCCGAACCGGTAAGCTCGCTGAGTATGACATTGCTGTGCGTGAATACTTAATAAACGGATGTGCAGAAATAATTTCGCCTGATGAAAACGAACAAAACCGCATTTATTACATGCCGCACTGTCCGGTTTATCGCGAGGACAAGGAAACCACAAAGTTGCGGGTAGTATTTGATGCATCTGCGCATGCGCCAGGTTTTGAATCGCTAAATGAACTATTATACTCCGGTGACAATTTGGTGCCTGATTTGTTAAAGATATTGTTGAATTTTCGAATAGGCTCTATCGGTTTAATCGCCGACATCGAAAAGGCCTTTTTGCAAATATCACTTGAAGAAAAGGATCGCGATTCCCATCGCTTTTTATGGTTCAAAAACCCACTTAACGAAAACAATAACACACATTCGTCGCAACTCGCTACATATCGCATGAAACGTGTAACGTTTGGTGTTACATCGAGCCCATTTTTGCTGTCAGCTACTCTGCGCAAACATTTTCTAGCACAGCCAAAAAAGCTTACGAATACCTCCAATATTCTATTGGAATCATTTTATGTAGATGACCTGATAACTACTGCTAGTTCCTTCGAAGAAGCCAACGAAATTTATGAACAATCCATTAATATACTTCAAGAGGCTAACATGAATTTAAGAAAATGGTTCTCCAGCGATAGAGAAGTTATGAACACGGTCATAAAAAATCCTAAAAAGGACGAAACAAAAAAGGTATTGGGTGTTTTATGGCACACAGCTACTGATGAACTTGCAGTTGACTTAAAATCCGTAGCTAATAACAATAAAGCGGTAACAACAAAACGAACAATACTTCAAAATATTGAAGGATTTATGACTCATTAGGTATATTAGGTCCATTTACAATTAGAATAAAAATTTTGTTGCAATATATTTGGAAACAAAAATTAGATTGGGACACTAATTTACCCGAAAAGTATCTGACAATCTGGTTTATATGGTGTTCGGAACTACCTACTATGGATGAACTACAAATCCCCAGAAGTATAACTTCAAATAAATCCAACGAAATCGAGCTTCACGTATTTGCTGATGCAGTATCCAAGCTTACGGTACAGTGGCATACGCGAAATGTTTAGAAACTAACGAAATAAATTTTCTATTGTCGAAAAATCGTGTAGCGCCTCTTAACCAAAAGGGTAACAAAGAATTAACCTTACCCAAGTTAGAGCTTACTGCAGCATTATGTGCCGCTAGATTACAGGCATATATTTTAGAAAATTCCAAATTGAAAATCAAAAGAGTTATTTTATGGTCCGATTCTAAAATAGCCTTGTATTGGATCCGTGGCAAATCACAGAAATGGAAACCGTACGTGAACAACCGAGTGAAAGAAATACAAAAGCTACGCAAGGGTGTTTGGAGACACTGCCCTGGAAAGGAGAATCCCTCGGATTTGCTAACGAGGGGAGTCTCAGCGAAGTTTTTGGTGGAATCTAGTTTGTGGCAGCACGGGCCCTCCTGGCTTAAAGAAGACTCAACAAATTGGCCAAAAGATGAAAGCTGCGACGAAACAGTGTTAGAGGTCACCAATTTGTTTATAACTAAAGTCAAGATACCAGAACCAAATGGCAAACCAATATTTCCATTGGAGAAGTATAGCAAAGTGGAGAAAATTTTTCGTATAACGGCTTATGTTAAACGATTTATTAATAATATTTGTAAGCCCGCAGAGAAAAATTTAGGAAACCTATCGGCCGATGAGTTAAACGAAGCTGAGAAATATTGGCTAAAACATACGCAACATGAAGAATTTACAGAAGATATCCAAAGTTTAAAAAATAAACGACCAATAAGCTATAAATCCTCTATTTTACTTCTAAATCCATTTTTGGACGCCTCCGGTATAATAAGACTTGGAAGCAGGGTAGAAGAGTCCTCATTAGCATATGAAAGTATTTATCCAATAATACTACCGAAAAACTCTGAATTAACGGGAAAAATAATATGGAAAAGTCATGAAGAAGTAATGCATACAGGCGTAAATGCAACATTAGCTAAAACTAGAGAAAAAATATTGGATAATTCGAGGAAGGCAGAAGGTGAAATCTATATTGGGAAAATGTTTGAAATACAAACGACTTAAAGGTAAATCAGGAGCAGAACCTTTTGCGCCATTACCTAAGAGTAGGCTGACCGCTTCAAACCCATTTCAAGTAATTGGTATAGATTTTGCGGGGCCGCTGTATGTATATGAAGCAGACCAGCGAATAAAAACATATATTATGCTAATCACCTGCGCTGTTGTGAGAGCAGTTCATTTGGAGTTAGTTCCTAACTTAACGACGGAAAGTTGTGTTAGAGGGTTGATGAGGTTTATAGCTCGTCGAGGAGTTCCTGATATTATATATTCGGACAACGCCAAAACGTTCCGTAGAACCGCTCAGGAACTTCAAATATTTTCTACGTTACTCGAGCAACGCAAAGTTCAACAATTTGCTCAACAATATCGAATAAAATGGCATTTTATAATCGAAAGAGCAGCTTGGTGGGGAGGATTTTGGGAGCGCATGGTAAAAACAGTAAAATATGCTCTTGTGATCACTCTCGGTAAGGCTCTTATAAATAGTGATGAACTCCAGACAATTCTAACAGAAGTAGAATCAACGGTCAACTCAAGACCATTAACATATATTGATGACGACGACACCAATTTATTGATTTTATCCCCAGCGCATTTCCTAGTGGGAGCAAAAAATGTTGGTTTTTCCCTAAATCTAAAATTGCCTGAAATCAACCGAAACGATATACTCAAACAATGGAAATCGAGGGTTTCCAAGTTTTGGAAAAAATGGACAACGGAGTATCTTCAGCAGCTGCGAACGTACCACCATAATCATCGTCCTAGTTCTAGGAGCTTAAGAATAGGTGATATTGTACTATTGCATTAAGAGCATACGCCCAGGCTACAGTGGAAGATGGTTAAAGTCGTCGATATGTTTGTGGGGCTCGATGGTCGAGTGCGGGCTTGTGAAGTGCGATTGAGTGACGGGTCTAGACTTCGTAGACCAGTGCAACTTCTTTTTCCGTTAGAAGTTGAAGATTCTCCGCCGCGGGAGGATGTCAAAAATATCAAGTGACATTAAAAAAATATAATTGTAAACTGACAGATAATAATAATTTTCAACGTGACAGTTCAATTTAAAAAACGTTTGTAACATCATTTTTTGTGAAGATTATTATCAAATAAAACTTATTTACGAAACAGATCGGTGCTTTATATTCAACGAACTAATATTTTCTTTATATATCAACAAAAGGAAACATCATGGGAAAGCACGCAAAAATAAAGAGGTTACTGAAGAGGAGTGGTAACCGTAAACATGCATGTTAGTGTTTTTAAATGAAACTCAAGGTCTCTAGTTAATTCCACAATATAATACAAGTTATTGAAAATTCTAAAAAATTGACAATTGTTTCGATAAATCAATATCATCGTCAGAATGACAGGAGTTACATTTCATTTTATGCCTACCTGATGTTTAGTAGTTAATTTTGGCTAGACCAAGAAGTAACCTAACTTGTGATTGGCTTAATATATGTTTATAGAAAAAAGAAGAAGATGTGATATTACAAATATTGAAGCTTAGATATTATTAGCCCTATGGTGATATCCTGGATATCATTTTTCCAATTAAGATCAGTATAACTGTGCAATGATATAGAAAACCAGGAAAACTATACCTGCTGATCTTCACAATTATCACTTAAGAAGACAGTTTATTAGTGGAGAATTCCCTAGATTTAACTGTTCATTGACAACTTCATATTGTGGATCGAGACAGTCAATTTTAGTAAACATGCATGTTTCTAGCTCATTAGCCTTCATCAGTACGGTATAACCAAGTATGGATGTGAAACTTGGGAGCAACGATGTTGAATGAAACATGGAAGATAACAAACAACGGAAAATAACAGGAAAACCAAACGCACATTTGGGCCATCATTTGGGAGATTCCGATTTTGGAACAACACCCAATATCAACACGGAGGCGTATAAAGCCCTCCGGTCTGGAAAAAACCAACCCAAGGTAGGAAGCAAGATCGAAAAAGGGATAACCCGTGAATTTAACAAAAAAAAAAGGAAAAATCATGGGAAAGCACGCAAAAATAAAGAGGTTACTGAAGAGGAGTGGTAACCGTAAACATGCATGTTTCTAGCTCATTAGCCTTCATCAGTACGGTATAACCAAGTATGGATGTGAAACTTGGGAGCAACGATGTTGAATGAAACATGGAAGAGAACAAACAACGGAAAATAATAGGAAAACCAAACACACATTTGTGCCATCAAATGGGAGATTCCGATTTTGGAACAACACCCAATATCCACACGGAGGCGTATAAAGCTCTCCTGTCTGGAAAAAATCAACCCAAGGTGGGAAGCAGGATCGAGGAAGGGATAACGCGTGAATTTAACAAAAACAAAAGGAAAAATCATGGGAAAGCACGCAAAAATAAAGAGGTTACTGAAGAGGAGTGGTAACCGTAAACATGCATGTTTCTAGCTCATTAGCCTTCATAAGTACGGTATAACGATCTTCCTTCCCACCTTGGGTTGGTTTTTTCCAGACAGGAGGGCTTTATACGCATCCGTGTTGATATTGGGTGTTGTTCCAAAATCGGAATCTCCAAATTGATGGCACAAATGTGCGTTTGGTTTTCCTGTTATTTTCCGTTGTTTGTTATTTTCCATGTTTCATTAAAACATCGTTGCTCCCAAGTTTCACATCCATACTTGGTTATACCGTACTGATGGAGGCTAATGAGCTAGAAACATGCATGTTTACGGTTACCACTCCTCTTCAGTAACCTCTTTATTTTTTCGTGCTTTCCCATGATTTTTTCTTTTGTTTTTGTTAAATTCACGTGTTATCCCTTTTTCGATCTTGCTTCCCACCTTGGGTTGTTTTTTTCCAGACCGGAGGGCTTTATACGCCTCCGTGTTGATATTGGGTGTTGTTCCAAAATCGGAATCTCCCAAATGATGGCACAAATGTGCGTTTGGTTTTCCTGTTATTTTCCGTTGTTTGTTATCTTCCATGTTTCATTCAACATCGTTGCTCCCAAGTTTCACATCCATACTTGGTTATACCATACTGATGAAGGCTGATGAGCTAGAAACATGCATGTTTACGGTTACCACTCCTCTTCAGTAACCTCTTTATTTTTGCGTGCTTTCCCATGATTTTTTCTTTTGTTTTTGTTAAATTCACGTGTTATCCCTTTTTCGATCTTGCTTCCCACCTTGGGTTGTTTTTTTCCAGACCGGAGGGCTTTATACGCCTCCGTGTTGATATTGGGTGTTGTTCCAAAATCGGAATCTCCCAAATGATGGCACAAATGTGCGTTTGGTTTTCCTGTTATTTTCCGTTGTTTGTTATCTTCCATGTTTCATTCAACATCGTTGCTCCCAAGTTTCACATCCATACTTGGTTATACCGTACTGATGAAGGCTAATGAGCTAGAAACATGCATGTTCACGGTTACCACTCCTCTTCAGTAACCTCTTTATTTTTGCGTGCTTTCCCATGATTTTTTCTTTTGTTTTTGTTAAATTCACACGTTATCCCTTTTTCGATCTTATATATATATATACATATATATATATTTATATATATATATATATATATATATATATATATTGCTTAGATATTATGTATAATTGTTTATGAGGATTAAGATTATTATTCTTTAATTTAGACACAACAATTAATAATATGTTTTACTTTATACACAATGGATTATTACTTGATATGTGAATGAATTTAATGGTTCTCCGGCCGATTCTGTAATCTTTATATTTGATTATTTCTAAATGATTTCCTGATATTTAAAAATGTATCTCAGGGAATATCTGTGAGTTGGAAAAGAGCACGTAATTTAATTTATCAAACCGACTCTGTAATCGACGTACATAGATACAAAGCTCTCGTTATATGTGTGTCAACGAGGAACCATTGAATAACAACTCTACAATAGGGTCTAATAAATGGTTTAAACGAGAACAACTATTTTATTTTATGGTTTAAATAATATTCAAATTCAATTGTAAATCAAAATTTCTTATCTAACTTCATTCATGCCTCAATCACACCGTTTTGTTAAAAAGCTATACTTATATAAAATAGTATGAATCAATTTTTATTGATGGTTTAGTCACACTATGGTTTTTATTAAAAAGAAGAAGGAAAATGCGATGTCTATGTTGAGGAAATTAAAAATCTCAGTAAATTTCAGTAAGTATGCCTTATATATTATTAACTAATAGTTGATGTATACATTGTTTCAATACCTATTTTTCTTTGGTTAAATAAAAAATGTTTATAAGTACCTTGTCACGTTTTAGATTACAAACTAGTCTGGAATAATTGGAAGTTCATTACCACTGTTTGACGATTCTCATATATATTGTAGTGTATTCCCGACTTGTTGCAAGAAATCACAATGTCTAGTCCTTCTCGAATAAATTGGATGTTGGTGAAGAAATTTAGCATTCCACGAAGTCACTTAATGTTGGATAAACTTGGTAATTATTATTATTTGTTACTGCTTATCATTGTTTTACAACTTTAATTATTGATTTTGAATATTATTTCTTAGTTTTCTATTGTTAAACTATCACAGGAGTAACATGTCTCGCTGTTTCTCAGGAGACCATCTACCATTTATTGGTTTTTTTCCTCTTCCAATTGTTTCTAACAAACAACCCTCTTAGATTTTTGTTTCAAATATCTCTACCAATCACAAATATTTTACAAGTTAGTTACTAAATTAGTTTTTGTATATTTCAAAATATTATTTGTATATTTATGTTAATTCAATTAATTACTTCCATTTGCATGTGATTTTTATCTTATGGTATTATTTTTAGAATCCTGGTTGTCAGTCCTTAGTCTTATATGTAGATTTGTAAACATTTTTTTGACAGTTGGTATTTTAAAAGTTTTATATTTCAAAGTTTGCGTTCCTGTTTATTTTTCTTCTTAGTTCCTGCTTGAATTATTCAATATACAGGGTATATCAAAACTTATTAAATTTTGTTTGTTTTTATTTCAGCCTATTGCAGACTTATTCGAAATGGTTCCGTATTCTTCTATTAAGGTAAATTAATGTATATGGACATCAAATACAGAGTTGGTCATGTGGTTAATTATATAAATACATATTTGTACGATTCCTTAGACACAATTATATATATATATATATATATATATATTGCGCCGATATTTTTTATTATTATTATTAACGTAGTGGTGCCATTTATAATGATATTTTAAACTTTGATTTGATACTTATTATTATTGATAATATATTTCATGAAAGAAATTTCCCTTGCTGCTCTCAGAATTTTCAAAACATGAAGTTCGGTAGAGGATAAGATTACGAACCTCCCCCGTATATACTATAGTTAGACTCTCAAAGTTACGTGGGCTGTATTTCTCAGTACCTTCGTTTGGTTAGAGGGGCGACATCTATTGGAAGAAAAAAAATATCAGTGCAATAATGGCGCCCAACGTGGGGCCATTAATGTACTGTGGTTCGGTAACATCATTGGTAAATTATTCATTAATATATAAAGTAAAACTAAAGGAACAGATAATGAGTGTGAAAAAAGTAAATTTAATTGGAATAAATTGAAGAAAATTAGATGAGAGCTTTGATAACTGACCTAAAAACCCTATATGTATGCATAAAAGTTTAATTATTGATAGTTCAGAATTTAGACTATGACATTTTATTGGAAAACGATGAACTAGAAAAACATAAATTTATAATCAATTATGAAAAGGGTACTGTCAAATTATATCAAAATGAAATGGAAATTTTTCAAACCGAATATAAGGATATTAACGATGTGAAGAATGAAAATATAATTAATAAAATGGATACACCAGAAGAATCAGAAATATGGGATGATATGGATGAAGAAAATATGGAAAATGATATGGACGTAAAGGAAGAAGGAAATTGGAGTGGAATTAATGGGAAGTTGGTACATAATATAATGAATGAATATAATCAATATGATGAATTGAAATGGAGAAATGATAATATCGATTTTGAACAGGTACATAAGGAAAAAAGGTACATGGAAAGAGAATATCAAAATATGGAAAATAATAGTAATGTAATTTTAAACTGTAGAAAGGATAAAAAGGAGTATGTGGAAAAATTGGGGAAAAAATACATTGGTTTAGTCAATGAAGAGAATCGGTTTGCTAAAAATTTTGTACATCAGTTAAAGGTTAAAAATATGGAAAATTTCAAAACTAAAACATACCCTTTAAATACAAAGAAGATGTCAAAGAAACAATAATAATCAACGACGGAATAATTGAACATAGTAATACTCCATATATAAATCTGATCGTAATCGTCAAAAATAGTGATGGCGATATAAGAATATGTCTAGATGCCCGTAATTTAAACAAACCCACCGTACCTGAATACGAGTCACCACAAACGATAGAGGCTTTAATCGGAACTACATCAAAAACTAAAATCTTTTCAAAATTAGACTTGAAACATAGTTTTTGGCTCATACCTTTACATAAAGACTCAAAGAAATATTGTGGATTCAAAGTAGACGGAGTAGTGTACTAATTCAAGGTAACACCTTTTGGGATACAATCTGCAGCAGCTAGCTGCGTTAGTGAAAATTATACATAAAGTATTTGAAAATTATGGAAATTTTATGTTACATTGAGTGGATGATATTTTAATACTTTTTGAAAATAAAGAACTAAATGCACAATATTTAGAAACAGTACTTTAAAAATTAGACGAAGTCGGACTAAAATTGAATATTAACAAATGCCAATTTTATAAGTCGGAAATATTATATCTCGGTTTCAAAATAGATCAGACAGGAGTGAGTAATTTTTTCTTCCAATGTCGCCCGTCTAACCAAACGACGGTAATGAGAAATACAGTCCACGTGACTTTGAGAGTCTAGCTACAGTGTATAACACTTTTGGTACAATCTATGAACCCCCAACCCTGGAAGAAATTAGTCTAAATAAGAATTTATGATTACGTGCATGAAGAAGAGTATATACTTAATTTTACAACCATTTCAAATAATAACAATAATCAAATCATATCAAAGTTAAAAAAAATATTGAATATTATACTGGGCAAATTTAATTCAAAATAGATAAAAATTATTATAAGGAGAGGAAAATCGGTATCAATCGTAGTAATTGTGTGATAAATAAATAAATAAATATCACAACAATATTTATATGAATAAATAAATAAATAAATATATATGTATATATATGAATAAATAAATATATATATATATATATATATATATATATATATATATATATATATATATATATATATATATATATATATATATAGGTTGGCGGTCATAAGGAATAAAACTGTTTTTCTTATCTGCTCAATATTTCGTCATTGATTAATGGCTTCATCAGGAGCGAACTACAGGAATGAATTAATTAATTATTGAATGAAACAATATAATAATAAAATATTTTGAAATTTCTACTTACAGAATTGTCGTCAGTTAATTAAAATGTCAGTTCATTCTCAGAAGTGTCAAATAAAGTATTATATTTATTGTTCGTTTCTGTCTTTTGTGCTTTATGTGTGTTCCGTTTTATAATATTGTTTAACATAACAAATTTTCTTGGTTTTTCATAATCTGGAGGGGTGATTTCTCCCACTTCCATCTGTCGAGTTTGGAGGATGGAAGTAATTTTGTTGAGGTCGTCACTGTCCTTGTTTAGTTTTTTAGCTACTATGGTTCTGCTATTTTCATTCAGTTTAGCATATTGTGAAATGAATTTATCTGCGTTTGGGGATACAGAATTACCCTGCTCATCTTCCACTTCTTTAGCCCATGACGTGTTTGCCGGTCTGTGAATATAGGCCTGAATTGTTTATGATACTTCGATTTAGAAGTCTAGAAAGCGTTTTTTGTTTATGTTAGTTGAAAATGTATTTCCAACTTTCGAATTATTTAGTGTTGAAATTAATTTGTCTTGGTCCTACTGTAAACTGCTTTTTTTGTGGAAATTCTGCCGCATATTATTATAAAGCAGTAATTTATTTTTTCCCAACCGGTTTCATAGTTTGACCGTGCAAAAATGGTATTTTTACATCAATAGTGCTTATCTAATTAATAAATTGCTCTTTGTCGCTCTCGAAACAATAGTATAAGAGTAATTTGCAGGAAACTCGCAGTTTTGCACGAAAGCCTGTCACGGGTCAAAAGAAATGGAAAACCAATAGGTAAGATGCTTAACTCCAGCCAAAGAACCTGATCGCAATAGCCGTTCGAAGTTACTTGTTGTGAACTTATTGAAGAGTATTTCTGGGAAATGCAATCAAAAGTAGACATCTGTGACATCAACGTATCCTATTTCTTATTGCATCACATTGATTATTGCCGGTTCAACGCAATGTGTGTTTTTTGGTTACCAATCGAACGTGCAGTTTTGTCATTTAATATTTATAGCTTTATAGATAGGGATTAAACAAAAATTCCGAAATATTTATTACAGAAGGACAATTTTAAAATAGAAAATGTTACAGTTCTCGCTCGCATTGCTCCACCTCTGTTATTATTGAATACACAACGGTAGCGGTGGTTTTAAAGCAAAACGGATTCACGCAGGGTCGACTTAGATTATTAGAAAAGCAATTATATTCAGTGAAGGTGAACAAAAACCAGAATAACCGGCAGTTACTGGTCAAGTAATAATAAACAAACTCCGAATAATTTTTTATCATCATTTCGTTCTCTAAATTAGCCACGAGTACAGCAGGGATGGATATTTCTAACAATTTTTCAATTGACTACAAACTACACAAATAGTCTGCAATTTTTCGTCAATTTCAGGGAAAATTATGCTGCCAGCTTGATTGATCTATGTTAATGCACTTTTAATATGATGGCACAATGATTAGAAGTCTCAATAATCGGGTTATATATTTATTTCAATTCAATGTATTCAATATTTCCCAAACATACACTATATATATGAGGCACATTGAGGTCCATCATCACATTAAGGGGCCTTAAAATTGCAATTGAGATAGTAGAATACAGTGTAGAATATAGTGCTATTTTGTCAAGAATTTTGAGGTCAATGAAAAAGCAAATTATATATCGTTCAAAACGCAAAAAATTATTTTCGCGACATTTTTCAGTACAAACATATCTATGTGAAATGATATTAGGTAGAAAGAAGTATCTTGGAGGATTAAGGTGAATGTAATGAGGATATTGATTGATTGATACGTCGACATAAGGATCCGCTTTTTATAGTCCAGGAGGTAATTGCGCCTTAAATTGACTAATGCACCTATGTCTTACGATATTTTGATACTAAGCTTAGTAGACTTTTTTTTTTAATTTCCAGCATAATGGCACCTACAGTTATAATTAAAGCTAAAAATAAACGAAAAAAACAAGTATTCAGAAGCCTCGGTTAAACAAGCTCTTGAATAAATAAAACGAGGTATGTCTGTTTATAAAGCCTCCAAAATTTACGGCATACCACAGACAACATTAAAGGACAAGAAAAAGCAAAAAGATATTTTCAAGACAAGTGGAAAACCGCCCATCTTAACAGCCAAAGAAGAGAAGCTAGTAGTTGATTGGATCCATTTTCTGGGAGATGCTGGGTTTCCAGTGTCTAGAGCTCAACGATTCGACGTGGTATCCACAATGATTAAAAACCTAAATCGACCTAATTCATTCAAGGATGGGAGACCAGGAAAACATTGGTACCAAGGATTTTTAAACCGAAATCAAGATGTGTGTTTGCCGAATAGTTTACTTCAAGCCAAGCTGGAGTAACTGAGAAGGCCATTAGGAATTGGTTTGTGAAAGTACATAAATATTTTGTAAAACATGAAATAACGGACGTTTTAGAAGACCCCAGCAGAATCTATAACTGTGAGGAGACCGCATTTTTTTTTAATCTTCAGAAAAAAAAATGAAAAAAGTTTCAAAGACTGTCTACAACAGTCTTAAATGATGATAAGTAATGCGTCACAATTTTAGCCAACGTTTCTGCGAACGGTCAAGTTGCTCCGCCGATGGTAGTTTTTCCATATAAGTCCAGGATGCCAAAAAATATCCTTCAATCTATGCCAACCGGTTGGGGTTGTGGATATACCGAGAGTGGTTGGATGAATGCGTGAACTGTTTTTGAATATGTAACCAACAGTTTCTTTAACTGGTTAACGAAAAATAACATCAGACTGCCCGTCGCACTTTTCCTTGATAGCCACACCAGTCATATTTCATTAGCATTAAGTGAGTTCTGCAAAGCAAATGGAATTGTATTGGTGGCGACGGTTCCGAATGCCACCCAAATAATGCAGCCATTAGATGTAGCAGTGCTTCGTCCCGTTAGGGCTAAGTGGCGAACAATAGTCCATGATTTTGAAATTAAACATGAATTTAATAAAATTAATCCAACAGATTTTTCCGTACTAGTACAAGAATGTTTGATAAGACCTTAAAACCTCAAACAATTCAAAGTGCATTTGAATATACTGGATTATATCCTTTCAACGTCGAAAATCTAAATTCGAGAAACTCCAAACAAATAGAACTCAAACCCCACACGTTATTTCTTCACAGGCCTGTTCCGAAATCACTGTTCAGGACCAGATTTTAGAAAACAGTTTGAAAGCAAACTATCTCCTGAAACGCTACGCCAGTTTATCAAACAATCTAGTAATGCAGGTTGGTCAGGAAATCCATCTTATACCAAACTTTTTGAATTCTGGAAATCACTTAACCCCAAAGAAGAAGTGGATGACCAGCTACTATCAAATTAAACTGCACAACATCTTGTCCAAAACCGCGAAGAACTGCTGTCTGATGATGAACATAACAACATAAATGATGATGCAGATTTTAGTATATTTGGCATTGGAGGAGATGGCTTTTTAGAACTGGTCGCTGAAAATAACGAATAAATGACAGCTGATAATTCAATACAATACCGCAAAAAAATTTCAAATTTTTAAAATAGAGAACCTTGAAACAATCAAGCTTCCAAATGAATCACCTTCCAGTTCATCAGTACAATATGATGCTCATGACACTACAGTCCATGATAATGATAATATTAATGTAAGTAACATTTATTTTACACCTCCCAATCAAACAATTTCCGAAAAATCCGATTTTGTCAACCCACCATTATCTGAGGTATCTCCGGAACCATGTAGTAGTCAATCATCATCGTCATATTTTAGAACACCGCCCACGTTTCCTACGCCTTTCAAAAATGCATTTTATTTTCCCAAAAAGCCGAAAGAGAATGCAAAAAAACGAGTAACTGGAAAGATAACACCGATTGTAGCCATAGCTAATGAATTTGTAGAGTATCAAAGGCGACTAGAAGCCGAAAAAATGACAAAAGAGGGAAAGAGAAATGAAAGACTTGTCCAGAAAAATAAAGCGAAAATTAAAACAATCCCTAAGAAATCAAATGATAAAAAACAAAAGAGGCAGACCCAGAACAAATAACCCAAGAACAACTAGCAGAAGAAGCAAAAACTTATGAATAGGAGAATGCAGCGCAAGAAAAAGAAGAGAAGAGAGAAAAAAAATCAGAAAATATGATGAATAAAGCAAAAGCCGAACCAGTAAAAAGGAAACGCAAAAAGAGAGCGGTTATCAACAAGATGATTACGTAATTTTAATATATAAAACTGAACATTTTCCAGGACAAGTTATTGATAAAAATAAATCCTAATTATTTTAACCGATGGAACGGATTGGGATACATTGGAGATGGCCAGCTGTCAAGGATGTCATATGGTATGAAAAAGATGGAATTGTTTCTCGTATAAGTGCTACTCGCCTTGTTAATAGGAGGGGATTTTATTCTGTTCCTGAGACAGAAAGTATAGACTACACGTGCAATATTTGTTTTAGTGATATACTTAATTTATATTTTATATTTGATGTAAGTAAATTCTTAAAAACCTATATGTAAAAGTTGTTACATCAATACATATATCGTTCTACATATTTTTCTCGAATTCAATGTTTTTTTGTGTTAATTACAACCATATTTAAAAGAAAACAATATAAAAGTTTACGCCGAAGTTAGGAACCTCTCAGGTTGGAATTAGGGTCTTAATTAAAAATGTACGTCGGAATAAGGAGATTGTGGCATTTTTTTTAAATATTTGTTTTACCAAGGAAGCACGATATATTATTTAAAGAATATATTTTCTTATATTTCACAATATATCATTTTACATTTAAAAAATTCCAAACTGGATGTAACAAAGTCAGTTTTTCTAATATTTGAACTCAAACTCAAAAAATCCTAAGCTGCGGCAGAATATGGTGCTTTTACCTCAATCGGTGTTCCATGAGGTTTTGGCCAGTATGTATCTCGAAAACTATTTGAAACACGGTATTGAAATTTGGAAGGTATAAATCGTGAATACTATTACGTATTTTAAGCAAGCAGCTACTTTGTCACAACGTCACATTTCGGGTGAAGTGGTATCATTTATAGAAAAGTTAATGAGTTAATGTTCCACTGCTGTAATTGTCTCTCTTAAACTAATTTGATGATACCTATTTCTTTTGTGGTAGGTACTTAGAAATGACAATAGTAGTTTGTACAACAAGTGCGCAAAGCGTTACTTTTCTGACGAGCGCAGAAGTTTGTGGCACGACCCGTAAGGCGAGTGCCGCAAATCCAGTGAGTGGGAAAAGTGCTTTGCGTACGAGTTGTACATAATATTTTTTCTACAACTACGTTTATTAATTAAAGAAAAAAGTAACTTATATATGTATTTTATTTAACTTGAACAGAACGAATTTAAGAGTTTCAAAATTAAAGTAAAGAGATTAAATAAATTGCAAATATAAAAAAAAGTCGACAGGATTTGAACCCGAACCTCTTCGTTTCCACTAAGCCATCGCGGCAACAATTATGAAATACTGTATTTAAATGTTTCCGCTGCTCTATTTTATTTTAAGTTTTTTATTCCGATTTTTCTATATTATGAAGTACATTGGTTACTAAATAATAATAAATTGAATAACTAAATATAATCTTTAAAATTATGAATTGTTTTTTGAAACTTCAGGTAACAAATTTTCGATTGCATTTTGAGCCTTTTCGATAATATTTGGAGGAGTATTCTCAATATCGGAATTCGACAACTCGAAAGATAAAATATGATCTCGGTTCATAGCTCCTAAAATAATGAGTAATAAATGAATTTAATTATAATCTATAATCAATAAACTGAAATACATAATCTAAAAAATAGTTTACTTACAGAATTTTTAGTTTAAATTTAAAATTTGAACACCCAGAAATCCACTATAAAGTATTGTCAAAAAAATTTGACATTCACATTTCCGTGGGCATAGTGACATTTCCGTGCGGAAAAGTACCATAACGTGTACTTTTCCCACACTCTACATTATTACTTCTCTAACGGATATCAAACTAATTAAGAAAAGACTTGCTTTGCGCATAAAAATTTGTGTAGAAAAGCGTGTTTTGCATAGTAGTTGTAGAAAAACAAATTTTTATAAAGGTTTTTTGTTTGAAAATCAAAGAGAGTTGAGAAACAAAAATAATTGGAATACAATAACGCTTTTACTACAGTTGATGCTCAAACCAATGCCCACCTCCATTAATGTGTAATATTACCCACGGTTTATAATTGCCAAATTTCAATATCGTAATTCACATAGTTTTCGAGAGATATACTGGCCAAAACCTCAAGGGACCCCGTATAATAGTGTCAATCTGAATGAAAAAAAAAGACACAAACACCCGCAATTTGGATTTAGCTCAATTCTATATATTCTCAATATTGCAAATTCCTCGAGAAATGTGTGATAAAAGTGAATAGAAAATATTTTGGATGACAATGAGTTTACGTTCAATCGAGAGTTGTTAGATGCGGTCGATCGAGTTAAAATTGTCGTTTTCCATCGTATTCTAAGAGAATATCCAGAATTTCAAAAATGAGAACAGAGTACCAGAATTACACGTGCATTTATTATAACTCAGAATAGAAACTGTCTGTCCTGGAACTTTCATTACCTATTATTACTATTTTTTATAACTATACAATACCTGCACCCACTTAGTCTATATTGCAAATACTAATCTCCATCAAATTCAATTTCATATACATTGTTTTTCAGGACGTTTACAATCATAGACATATAAAACTATGTTCTCAATAGACTCACAATTTTTCTAAGAGTCCAGAGGAGCTTATTCGGCACTGTGTCCAACAATATTTCATAATCAACTGATCAGAAGATTGGAAAGAAATAAATATGAAAGAGGAAGTGATATAATTCTTATTAAGAAAACAAACCGAAGCTCAACATTCTTGTGTGAGTTTAATTAAATGAAAACACCTGAAATTAATTATTCTGATTTTCAATGGATACGAAAGTTAATCATAAACCTGTATCGGGAAGTTAATAAAAACTGTATAATACAAATTTGAATGCCCATTTACGATTGATTCGGATCCAAATTTATATTCAGAGTAAAGGCAACTTAAATGTCAGCGTTTTTTGCCCGAATTGGAAATCGATTTAGCGTTAATTGAAAAAATGGTAACTATATTCCAGTTGGATATGGTACAATCAATGCATGCTTCTGTCGTATAAGCATCCGAAAAAAGTATAATTGTAAAATTATGAGCTATCAATTAGGACAGATGATTCACTACCTCAACAAGGTCCCACCTCCAGGCAGATTAAAAACCTCTTAGAAATATCCTCGAAAAAATATATGCGTTGGCGGCATCACATAAAATTGTTATAAAAATAAAAGATTAAAACTAATTTTTCGGCGCTTATACATTCCAGAGGCTATATCGTGCTAATAAACCGTTTCTCCAAAAATGATTGAAAATGTAGAATACTTGGATTTATAGGTCCAGTTGTACTAACTGTAGTGAGCTGAAAATCAATAGGGTTCATCTGTCAGATACCTTGATCAATAACCAATCATAAAATTGGTCACTCGTATAGACTCTAGAGGCTGTATTGTGCTAAAATCTGGATTTATAAGTACAGTTGTACTGATTCTGGTGATTTGAACATCAATCCGGTTCATTTGTGAAGCGCCCGAAACAATATTCAATCATAAAACTAGGCATTAGTATACACTCCGGAGGCTGCATCGTGCTAATAAACTAAAAATTCGCCATTATGTGGTACTTTAGGTTCCATAGCACAAAAAGTGGCCGACGAGAACGACGATGACGACATATATACAGGATTTTTTCTCACTGAAAAAAATCGAAAATTCCAATTTTTTTGGGGTAAGCCAATAGTTTTCTCGTGTCTTAGATAGGGCTGGCGGAATGAGGATTTTTTTTGTTGCTCCTAGATAACTTTCACACATTCTTATCAAATCATATATGAAAATACTTGAAAGCTATTTCTCAAAGAAAACAATTATCATGCTAGATATTTTATGAATTTTCATCGGTTCTGTAGGATAATAAGGAAACAGATTTTCCACTATGCCGACGTTTCGGATTTATTTGAATCCTTTATCAAGGCTAGTGAGGCTTTTTCCGTCGGGCAGAAATGATTTATTTCCTTGTCAAATTAAAAAATAGACGAGAAAACATGAAAATATTTCAGAATGTTCTAGCACGTCATATAAAAACAAAATACTGCACGATCTTTAAACATTGGTAATAACTTATTTTCCTTTTTATTGAGATTCTATAAACAATCAGTTGGTTTGATTTCAATTTAATTTAAAAATTTACTTTAATCTTACCTGGCTATTTACAAACACGCTCATCATTTAATTTTCCCTCGGCTGCTTTTGTTTCTATTAGAGTATGATGAGTCCTAATATCAGTAGGGTTCATGGGCAAATAATTAAAAAATCAACATTGCTAGTACTTACTGAACTTTATTGTGTTTAAAAGAATGGATAACTGTCTAAATAGAATATAATAACCTACATTCAATTATTTATATAAATCTTTAATAGTTTAGTTGATAAAATACAAAAAAATATGATAACTTATTTATGAAACGCCTATGGAATTAATTTGCATAGAATATATCCAACATTTTAACCTGCACCTGTGCAGAGCAGATTTCCGCTATAACTCCTTATATAGAAACAATAATACTTTTAAAGGAAACTATTGAAATATAAATGTTTATCATATACACTATGCAGTGATTTCCTTTAAGTTTACATAAACATATTTATAATAACGATAATAATTAAATGGATGAATTGTATGTGTGAAAAAATGAAATTTGTGAATGGTGATGGTGTTAAAAGTTTCTGTACACTAAATACATGCAAAATATACATTGGAAATCAGGTGGGTCGTTATAATGATTATGATACATATGATATTACTATATAGTTTTTATTCTTTGTGTTTCATGTATGTATCATTTTTATTGTTTGTGAAAATAATCATTTTTATTCATCTGTTTATTTCTTTGGATCCAAAAGATTAAAAAAAAATCACTGACCTGTTTGATAAATTCTTTCTCTCAAAAAATGTCCTTACAAACGCGTCAATAAACACCTGGATATCTCGATAAAAAATTTGTCTCGTTCGGGAAAAATTATCTACACTTGTTACTGGGTCTTTTGTTACCGAATTTAATGTGTTGAATAATTAATTATATTTAATTTAATCACTTTTACTTAAAACCTCTTATACAGTTCAACATGGAACTGTTAACCCACTAAGCTCCGGCTTCCTCTCCCTTCTCAGTTTTTTTCCGCGTCCCCCAAGCTTTTTATAGGCTGAAGTTCGTAAACTTCTTGAATCTTCTATATTGATAGCGTTTGATTGTCATTTTATAAATATTCAAAATCACCATATTTCTGACATAAACATACTGTATTTCGCTGTTTTTTACACTTTATATTGATAATTGTTAGCAAATTGTCCACTATTATCATTTATAATTGTCTTTATAATTATTGCACATAATCAGAGTCCTCTGATTGGTCGCAACTTATTTATTACTTTCACAAATTTTACAACATGAATAATATTGTGTTATATTTGTATTCATTAATTTTTAATCTTGTTTGTTATTTATTACATTATTAAACATAATATCTCAATATTTTCAATTTTTATTTTACTCGTTCATTATATATTCCTTTATTAGTAGTTGGTACTCATGTCATCATACCACGATTTCCGTTTTTATTGACATTCATATATAAAATATATATCTCTTTAAATTTATATTATTTAAGGCACAAATAATTAAATGTTACTTTATTACGGTCATATGTTTTCCTTAATTCAAATACAAATTATTTATATATTATATTATAGCTTTGTTGATATATTAGCTTATTATTTTGTCCTCCTCTATCCGATAAAAAAAATTACGTGGCTAACGTTACGCATTGCGTTAAGCTAGATTTATTGAGTTTCGCTTCTTATTATGATTATGTCTGATGTTACGTATTGCGTTAGTTATTTTATTAATAATTTTGTTATGATGACATGACTTTGTATTAATTTTTTATTTACACTTAGGATCATATAATTCTTTACACCACTTGACTTACGATCTGGATTGTATCTATAGGTGATCTCCCCTGTGAAAATCCGAATTGGTACTCCCTTATACTAGTTTGAGTATGTTCTTTAAGTCTCTTCAGTATTATACTTGTAAGCATCTTATATGCAGTATTTAATAATGTAATTCCTCTATAGTTCGAGCATATTCTTGGAACACCCTTCTTTAAAATCGGTACTAATAACCCTTCATTCCATTCTCACGGCATGGTTTCAGTTTTCCATATCTAAACTATAAGTTTATGTATTGCCCTAACCATTTTATACTCTCCTTGCTGCAGCATTTCATCAACAATGCAATCTGGGCCCTCTGCTTTGTCCTGTTTTAAGTTATTTATTGTTTTCATAACTTCACTTTCTGACGGTGCTGTTTTTTCCTACTCGATTTTGCTGTTGCTCGTCTTCCTCATCTTCCTTATTTATTCACTTATCTCCTCTCATCTTTTTAGTGTTTTTATGAAATACTACTACCATTCTTTTTTATCTATACTGTTCATGTTAGGTCTTCTGTTCTGCTTCCTAATGTATTGATATAGTTTCGCATTATTTTTATTTTCACTCTCCATTTTTTCCATTATTTGCTGAACCCCTTTATTCTTTTTCAATTGGTTGTTTCCTTATTTCTTTGAATTACACGTAGTCTTGCGCTCTGGCTCTTCTTAGCCAATTAAGCCTGGCTTATTAACTACGATTTCTTCGCATTCTCCGTCCCACCACTAATGTCTGTTAGGTCTATTCTCTCTCCCAATTACCTTATCTGCTGCATTAATACTGGCATTTTTAGCTCGGCTCCATTTGCTGTCAACTTCTGTGCCTTCTTTGAGTTCAATTAATTGTGCTTCTATCTCCTCCTGGTATTTCACTTACTTTTCCCTTATGCTTTTTGTGTTCCATTTTCGTGTTTTTATTAATTTCTTCGTTTGTTCCGTTTTCCCACGTTTAGTTTTGCTATTACTAGTATATGGTCGGAATCTATATTTGCTCCTCTATATGACTTGCCGTGAATAAGATTTTCTCTCTTTTTTGATACGCCAATATATTCGATTTGGTTCCCTGTTGTTCTTCCCGGCATCACCCATGTGGTTTTCTGCTCCCGTCTATGCTCAAATTTGGTGCTGACTATATACAGATTCATCGACATTGCTAGATTGCATAGAAGCTTTAATTGTATATTTATATTAATTGTAAAATACATTGTTCTAACATGAGAACAAGTTATAAGAACTTTCTAATTATGATATATCGAGCGGATGTAACAGATCAAGATAATTAATCCAATATATTTGTTGAACATTTTGTTATAATGCTGGAGATTGTTCTAATTTTGAGATTGAAAGCGGTTAAAACCTTTACCTATTTCAGATTTGGCAACGTGAATATAATTTTTTCGTGTTGAATACAACAAACAAAAATTATTCCTCATCTTTGGCAATTTCAAAAGTGAATAGTCGATATTTGATTTTTCCCTTCCGTCAAACAGAATTTTCGAAAACATTTGGGTGTAGTCTTTATATATTGTCTGCATTTTTATATTGAATTGATTTGGCCGTTTTAGTCAGCTAATTACATTTATAAACTCAGTGAAGTAAATTCGTAGGTATTGAATTTATTAATTACTATTTCTGCGGATCGCTTGATTTTTCTCACGAATGTTTGATAAATTATTCGAGCCATTTGAAACTAAATTGTTTCATTGATTATTTTGGTGGTTTCTTGTTTCGAGGATTTTTTTAATGAATTTGTAGAACGAATTAGTGAACAGCGAATCGATTAATTGAATTTTGCAAAGGAGTTTTGTACTGGGTTTGTGGAATAAATTAGTGAACTGCGAGTTGATTCAATGATTGTTGCTGAAGACGTGGCATGCTTTTTGATTTATTTCAAGTTCAAAAATAATTATAATTTGATGAAAGTGTTGCATTAAAATCATTGTATGTAAAATTTTGTGTTTTCTTTTCTTCAACTAATCATTTCAGACTACATTTAAATTTCGGCGTCTCAATTTCTATCAATTCAAATCTTGATACAATTTGTAATAAAATTTACACTTGCGAGAGACGATTTTGACAGAGTTTGTTTAGCGTTACAATAATTTTTGCAAAATAACTTGTTTGATAAAATTTGCTATTTTCATTGTAAACTATTTTTCGTCTTATATATATATATATATATATATATATATATATATATATATATTATTAAGTTTGTTTTTAGTTTGTATCTGTAATATCGATGCAATTTGAATAAAAACAAATACCTGTTATATATTTTTTTAATTAAATACTTTTCTATAACACACAGACACAATACTAAAGAAAAAACAACACTTTCATACTTTCTTTCACACAATTTTTTTTTATAGTGAAATTTATTCTGAAGGTATACCAATTAAATTGAATTTTTGTAATTTTGAAATGTGTCCAAATTTGTCTTCTTTAGCCTTTCTTATTATTGATTTTAATTATTTTGGATTTGAAATTGAATATTTAATTATTTATTTATTCATATAAATGATAAATGCTTTCCAGGGAAATTTATAAGCTTTTAAAATTTTGAAAATAAATTATTAAGTTACCGGTTCGTATATGCTTCTAATCTCTGGTCTGTGACGTTTTCTACCAATGATATTCCCATATTCCCTGCATGTGTTCGTCAGCAATCTTCCGTTGTTTACCAACGTCTCTGTCCTCACACTTCACGTTAACGTTGCTTTTAGTTGTTAAAAGATTTTTTTTTGTACCTTCTGCTGCACTCCTAACTTCTTTTCTTGCCAATTTATTTAATTCTATATTTATTATTTTGGTTTAGTTTAACTATCTGACTTATATGCTTTTGATTTCTTGTTCCGTGGTATATTTATTTCGTTTTGATTGACGCCTTTGTTCTCACAATTTACTTTATATTACCCTGATGCTGCTTCTTGTTGTTTAATGTTACTTATCTGACTTCTGCTTCTCTTGTTACTTACTTTCTTTCAAAGTTGTGTTAATAAAAATTTTCAAAAATTGATATTTTCCTTTTTAGAATATTTACTACTTTGGTTTGGTTTAATTATCTATTTAAAATCGTCAAATTAATATGATTTAAGTGTGATTTTTATAATTTTTCTCTGGAATCCCAAAATTCGTGAAAAACTTGTCAAAATCTCTCCAAAAAACTCCAATTTATCCGTTACCCGGTATCGATATTCCTTTTTTATATATAAAACGTTCAATCCAACTTAGATTATTCATTTGAACCAATCACATTTCCTTTCTATTTTAATTTAATGACTTTATTAATTGTTATACCTTCTTTACATATAGTATGAACTAAATCTACATTATAAAATATATTTTTTTTTACCAGATACAGTTTTTTTAAATTTATAAGAAATCTTTTCTTTTAAATGTCAATTGGAATCTTTATATTTACCGAAATAGCTGTATAACCACATACATCTCACACTCCTCTTCTTATTTAATTTAAACCATTGGCATTGACAATAATTTTAACCCAACATTTTTAACTGTCATCGTGATATTTTGTGTTTACAACATTTTATTCTAGATATGAATCGATAAATGGATTACATTTATCCAATAATAATTTATTCATTGGTAATTATTGAGGTAAAGTTCACATTTTATATTATGTTATGAATACGTTGTCTTCAAAACAATATTATAGTGGTTATTTGTTTGGATAATTTCAGCATTGAAAATATGGACATTCTTATCAGATATTTATAATTCTATAACTACTCTATTTGTATACCTGATATATTGCCCCCCCACATAAACATTTCAAAAGTTTTCTGATATTAAAACTTTTAAATTGTTTATGTTCTAAAAATTTTTGTATACCACAATACTTAATCCTAAAATCCATTAATTCTTCATGCATACTTTAAACTATATTAACTATAAGCTACAAGTTTTAACTCACAACTCAAACTTTTTCTAAAATGTCCTATTTTTACTCTGGAAATCATTTATCTTTCTTATTTGTTTTGAATTTTTATTTATATGTTACATTTCTATTCACTATATACTCAATTGTATTTAGAATGTTATTTGCTCATTTCATGTAAACATAGTTGGTTAGTGTATGTATTTTAGCACCCTCAACGTTCACTAATTGGCTATATGTTTATAATTTACTTTTATTTTCATTCTCTAATCAGTTTTTGTATATAAAAATATTAAATCTAAATGAAATTTTCCCCTAATAATATCCGTTCCAGGATATTTCAATTCATACACATTATTTCCAATTATTTTCTTGATTTCAAATGGACCTGTATGTGGTAATAATAATTTCCCACACACATTGTTTTTTAAATTAGAAATCCTAGGTGTCTTCAAAATGACTAAATCTCCTATTTTAAATTTAGTCCTCTTCTTGATTTTCTTATTCATTCTCTTCTGATACTTTTCTGCCCTGATTTTTAATTTATGATATGTCTCTTCCCGTATTCTTGTTAAATCTTGTTCGTGTAAAATCCAAGGTCTATTTGGATATTGTCCTGTTAAAATTAAAATTGGTGGTTTCTCAGTATTAATATTTGGTACGTAATTATTATAATTCTCAATATGTTTTAGATCTTCATCCCAACACAAATGATTCTGGTAATACTCCATCCTCAAAAATTTTAAACATTCTTGAATCATTCTTTCACTAGGATTAGCCTGTGGATGTCTTATAGAAGTATGGAACAATTTGATATCCTTTTTCTCACAAAATTTTGAAAATCTTTCATTAACGAAATATGATGCGTTATCTGTAAGTATACTCTGCGGTTTACCAACTTCTTCCATATACAAAAGTATACACTTCATTGTTTCTATCTTGTTAACTCGTTTGGTTGGGTAAAACTTAACAAATTCAGAAAAAATATCATACATAACCAGTATGTTCTTATTACCTCTAGGTGTTTTAATTAAATTGGATAAATAATCAATTGCTACTATTTGTAATGGTTCTTTTACAATTATACTTTCAACAATATTTTGATTCTTATATGTCTTATATTTTCCCAAAATACATAATTCACAATTTGAACAAATTTTCTTTATAATTGTTATATCTTTACAAGTAAAATAATTTTCTCTGAACATTAACCATAGCTTTCTAACCCCTATATGACCATAATTTTCATGTAAATTTTTCAAAATTTTTTCAGCTAAATTTGTATCAATATAATATAACTCTTTGTCAGCAATGACCTTAATAATCAAGTTGTTTTTCATTATACAACCCTTAAAATTACCCATTTTAATAACTTTATCCCTCAAATTTGTTAAATTTTCCTGGTTATCTTTGATTTCTACCAACGAATATAAACCTTGTTCATTTTTCAACTTATTTATAGCAACAATAAAATTTTCCTTTTTAGTATTAGAGATTACTAATTCTGTTAATTTTTTATCTGTAGGTTCGTCCTTTCTACCTAAACAATCAGCTGTAATATTTAATTTTCCAGGTTTATACCTAATATCAAATTGAAACTCTTGTAATAACAAACCCCATCTGTATATTCTCGTGTTACTGTATTGTGTGTTTTTTATAAACGACAAACTTTGATTATCAGTTTCTATAATAAATTTATTTCCCCTTAGCCAATAATTTAATTTTTCACAAGCATATACAATTGCAAGCATTTCCTTTTCAGCCACTGTATATTTTAATTGTGCTCCTTTTAATATTTTAGAAATAAAACAAATTGGATATTCTTTCCCGTCTCTAGTTTGTACTAATTCTGCTGCTATAGAATATGCTGATGCATCTGTTCTTAAAATAAAATCTATATTGAAATCTGGCACATAAATAACTATATTATTATAAAACTCATTTTTAATTTTCTCAAAAGCTTCTATTCTTCTATCATCCCATACAAATTTTACCTTTTTTCTTAATAATTCAATTAATGGTCTTTCTTTTTCTGCTAAATTTTTCACAAATTTTGAATAATAATTAATCATACCCAAAAACCCTCTTAATGCTTTTAATGTTTTTGGTCTAGGAAATTTCTTTATTTGTTCTAATATATCAATATCAATAGTAATGCCTGTTGTAGTGATCTTATACCCTAAAAACTTTACATTAATTTGGAAAAATTTACATTTGTGTAAATTTAATTTTAAACCAAATTTATCCAATGTTTCAATAATTATTTTAATATGCTCTAGATGCTGTTGTTCATCTTGACTGAAAATTAGAATATCATCAATATATGATATACAAAATGTACTATGGATTTCCAATATTGTTCTAAGAGCCCTGATTAATGCAGATGAACTTGATTGAAGTCCAAATGGTGTCGTACAAAATTCCCATACTTGTCCATCTACTTGAAAACCTGTGTATTTTCTGGAATCTTCATGTAAAGGTATCAACCAAAATGAGTTTTTTGAATCTAATTTTGTAAAGATCATACTTTTCCCTATTTGTGATAATAAAATATCCACCCGTTGTGGTGATTCATATTGTGGTTTTGTTATCTCATTAATTTTTCTGGCATCTAAACAAATTCTAATGGAATTATCGGCTTTTTTAACTATAACCAATGGACTTATATACTGTGTTGTTGATTTTCTTATAATACCATCCATTTCCATCTTTCTTATCTCTTCTTGCACTTGTTCCCTATATGCATGTGGAATTGGATATCCCCTACATACAAAATGTTTATCCTTATAAATTTCCAGATGATGTTGGTAATGATTTGCTATTCTTGGTTCTTCGTTAACTAATGTTTTATGTTTATTCATTATTTTAAAAATATCTTTCTTATATTTTTCTTCACACTGTATAACTTTTACCCATTCCGAGTATTCTTCATCATCTAAATTTCTTTCAATTTGTAAATGATTCATTGTTTCATTTGCATTTTCTTCTTTGTTCCCCTTTGTCCATCTCATTATCTCTACTTCCCTTCCATCTACTCTCAAACTCTGGTCCCTCATGTCTATTACTGCTTCAATTCCATATTGTTGCAAACATTATGCAACACGAATTACACCAAAATTTATAAGTGTAAAGTTCTTATCCTAGATGTCGTCTACGGCAAGCATCTGAGGTGGAATCATGCGCAGAGCAAAATATAGCCGGCAATAGTATAACTCAAGGCATGGTACAAGCAAGAGCTCTCGCGTGCGAAAGCGATGTAATCACGCTGTACCATGATTTTAATTATTACAAATAATCGGGCTAGTTCCCACAAGTAGTAAAGTGTCTTTAATATACATATAATCGGGCAAGTACCCATAAATAAAAAAAAAACCTTTTCAACAGTGCGGTTGATGTGTAAAGTTAGTGTAAATAAACCGGTGTAAATAAATTGTATATAGCAAGTAACATCGTGGGAACTTATTTATTTTAACACAGTCCACAAACCCATGAGTGATATGTGCTAAATCAAATTGTACATATCAAACATTATGGTCCTTCGAGCCGGATGTTAGTGATTTCGCAATAAAATATCGTGTAATCCAACAGACACATTTGTGATTTCGTAAAACTGGTGAAACAAGTGCCAAAAATTGGTAAGAATCGATATTATAGATTTACAAAATGGCGTCTTAGCGTGCTCTAAAAACTGTTAAGTGAAAAACTAAAGTGATGTCGATACCATAGAAACCTACAAACTTTGAAACACCGAATTCGTCTCTCCTCCACAAGAGGGAGGTAAAGTCAAATCCGACAAAACTTTAGCCACCAGTGCTAAAAGATGTCGCCATTGTAATACAAACAAATATGAACTATTAAAAAGCAGCTGATTTCGGCCAGCAGTTATATCAAAGATTACAAGTATTCTTTGGTTATGGTTATTGGTTATGGATACATTTGGACAATTGGACATCGAAGCCACACAGCCCAGGAACAAGATAAGAAATTTCAATTAATAATAAATAAATAATTGCATTATATTCTAAAATAACATACTTTTTAGTCACTTTGTTTCAAAACATAACTTTTTTCTGAAATTACTTATTTGTTTTCTCATTGTGAAACTGTTGAAATCGTTTTCAAAAATGGGGAAAACAGAAATTGAAATTAAAAAATTGCAAAGCAAAATCAAGCATTGCAAAACTACTGCAATTAGAGTAGCTAAATATTTAGTAGATCATAAAGACGACCAACTCACTGACATATTAATCGAACAGCTTTCTATTCGCAAAAACGTTTTAAACAGTGATTATGACTTGTTTAAAGAATCTTTGTCTGAGCTGGAAAGTCTTGATCCAGATTCTATCGAAGAAATTAAATTCAGTGAGTTTGAAGACAGTCATTTTGATACAGTTTCAAAAATTAATGCAATTATTTCTTCATATGATAATAATCAAAAAACACCTGTGGTAACAAATTCAATGCAAAAAGTCCCAGTTCAAGTTACAACTACAGCTAAGTTGCAACCTATTCAAATTGAACCATTCAGTGGGAAAGTTTTGAGTAAATTTAAGCCTTTTTTGGAACTTTTTGTTGCTTTAATTGATAACAACAAAAATCTTTCAGATGTTGAGAAGTTATTTTATCTCAAATCTCATTTAAAAGATGAAGCATTAAGTCTCATTGACTCGCTTCCAATAATAGGTGACTCTTACAGTAAAGCATTAACATTATTAAATAATAGGTATAACAACCAAACAATGTTAATAAATTCTTACATTTATTCAATTCTTGATTTGCCTAATATAAACAAAGGGACTGCTGTAGCTTTAAGAGAATTTGTTAGGAAGGTTCGACAAAACATTGGTAGTTTAAAAAATATATAAAGGACACAATTGACAGTTGGGACATGGTATTAATTTGCATTTTATCAAAAAAGTTAGATTCATTTACTAATAGGGCTTATCAGATTGATAGGGATCCTTCAAGGCTTCCAACATTGGAAGGATTTCTAACTTATTTGGAGAATAGAGCAACTGCTTTCGAAGCTGTTTGATTACCAGACTTAACAAAGAATATCAAAGAAAAATCACACGTTCACATAGCAGTTGGAAAAAATGATTTCAAATGTGCATTTTGCAATAATTTCAATCATAAAATTTATAATTGTAAAAAATTCCAGTCTGTCAATATCAATGAAAGAAATAATTTCATAAACAAAAATAGCCACTGCAAAATATGTTTAAACAAACATATTGGCAAGAAATGTAACTTAAAAGTAACTTGCAGAATTTGTAACAAAAATTCACATAACACATTACTACATTATGAAAAATCTCAACAAGAAAACAGATCAAACTCTGAAACACAAGTAGTTGCATCTACTTCTGCCTCAGTAAACACCACCAATGTGTCAAACAATACAGATGTTTTGTTGCCAACAATTAAAGTCAATGTCAGAGCAAAAAACAATACATTCATTGATGCCATTGCACTTGTTGACAGTGGCTCCCAGTCATGTTTTGTTACTGAAAATTTAGTTCAAAAACTAGGGTTAAAAACATATAAAAATAATTTAGACATTCTAGGTGTAAAGGACACCTCATTTAAAGTTAACAAGGCAGTAAATTTAAACATTTATTCAAATTTTAATAAGCATGAAATAAAATGTGAATGTGCAGTAGTAAACAAAATTACCAGTGACATACCAACATTTAAAATTGACGTTGAACAGTTAAATTTACCGGAAAATCTAAGTCTTGCAAACAATGAATTTTACAAGCCAAAAAATATTGACATTTTGCTTTCTGCTGATATATTTTTTAGTATTTTAAGAGATGGTAGGATAAACCTAAACAATGGTTTTATTTTACAAAATACAACTTTTGGATATCTGATCTCTGGTACGTTTCCATCTTCTTCACAATCCAGAAATAACAATTTGGCAAAAATATCTTGTCATTTAAGAATTGATGACACAAACAAAATGCTTTCAAAATTTTGGGAAACAGAAAAAGTTCCACAGGTTTTCAAGGAGTATAATAATGAACATGAAGCTTGTGAAACAATATTTCAAAAAACAACTTTGTTAGAAAACAATAAATTTCAAGTAGACTTGCCACTTAAATTAGATATCAATGAAATCAATTTAGGGGATTCATACTATATTGCATTGAAACGTTTTCAAAATCTAGAAAAAAGATTTAAATCAGACCAAAAATTGTTTGATCAATATAATCAGTTTATTAACGAATATTTGAGTCTTGGGCATGCAAAGGTTGTAAATACAAATGAATACAAATCCAGTGACACACCAGTATATTTTATGGGACATCATGCAGTAATTCGTGAAAATAAAAAGTCAACACGTTGTCGCGTTGTTTTTGACGGTTCCATGCTCACAAAAAATAAAACCTGTATAAACGATTTTCTTTATAATGGTGACATAGTTCAAAATGAGGTATTTGATATTCTGCTGATTTTTCGCACTTTTAAATTCATTATTTTAGCAGATATTGAAAAAATGTTTCGAATGATATTAATTAACCCTGAACATAAAGCTTTGCAGAACATTCTTTGGAGAAATGATCCCAATAAGCCCATTGAGTGTTCGCAACTACAAACTGTAACTTAAGGTTATAAAAGTTCCACATACTTAGCTACACGGTGTCTCAAATAACTCTCGATTAAATATCAAAATGTTTATCCTTTAGCATCTCATGCACTCGAAAATTGTACATATATTGACGATATTTTGGCAGGAGCCAACACAATTGAAGAAGCCATTCGCTTAAAAAATGAATTGTGTCATTTATTGAAATTAGGTTCATTCAATTTGCATAAATGGGCATCAAATGACGACAAAATTTTGCTAGATATTCCGTTGCAAAGTCGACAACTTGATGAAGTTGACATTAGCAAAAACAATAATGTCATCAAAACATTAGGCGTTTCCTATGACATCAAAAACGATTGTTTCAAAATATTCTCGCCAAAGGCTGAAAATGATGACTGTCTGACAAAAAGGCAAATACTGTCATATATTTCTAAATTTTGGGATCCTCAAGGTCTCAGCGGGCCAATAATGGTTCAGGGAAAAGTTTTCCTACAAAAATTGTGGTTGGACAAGTTTTCCTGGGATGAGCTGTTGCCAGAAAATATTAAAGGGCCTTGGCAAGAATTTCAAAACAAACTTAAAAATATGCCAACAATTGAAGTACCCAGAGATGTAAAATTCTACGGTGCAGAAAAAATTGAATTAATCGGTTTTTCAGACAGCAGTCTCATAGCCTATGGCGCTGTATTATATGTTAGAGCAATTTTCAAGGATAAGGCAGTTGTCAATATATTATGCTCAAAATCACGTATTGCACCAATCAACAAAAAATTAACTGTGCCCAGATTAGAGTTGAATGGAGCATTATTACTAGCGCAATTAGCTTTCAAAGTCTCTAACTTGCTCAAAATGCAAAATAACAATGTATATCTGTATTGTGACTCTAACATAGTATTAGCTTGGCTAAACACCGATCCAATGAGGCTCAATGCCTATGTAGCAAATCGCATACTAAAAATTCAAAAAATAACTGAACATTCTACCTGGTGTTATATTCAATCTAAAGACAATCCCGCTGACATTTTGTCAAGAGGTGCTGATCCTCTCGAATTTAAATCAGACAATCTATGGTTCCATGGACCACAATTTTTGTCAGATATTACCTTTATGCATAAAAGCAAAGATTTCAATATTGATATCACTTATCCTCTACCTGAAGAAAAAACCCACATTGTAACACTAAAAACTTCCACAAGTTCTTTGTTTTTCACAGACATTTTTCAAAGTTTTTCTTCAATTTCAAAATTGCAAAGAATAATGGCTTACATCAATAGATTTATTCACAACATCAAAAATCCAACCAATAAAATATTTGACAATTTAAAAATAGGTGAACTAAATGACTCAATGACTATCATCATTAGAGAAGTTCAAAAAGAAAATTTCTCTGAAGAAATTAATAATTTAAAATCAAAAAGGGATTTGAAATCAAGCATTAAATCACTGTGTCCATTTCTTGATAAAAACAACATTCTTCGCGTTGGGGGAAGGATACAGCAGGCTGATATAAAATATGATCAAATTCATCCCATAATCTTGCCAAAAAACAATAGAATCACTGATCTCATTATTGAAAGAGAACACAAAAGACTCTTACATGCTGGTCAAAAACAGGTGTTGAGTAGTCTAAATTTGCAATTTTGGATTGTAAATGGCATTAGAGAAGTAAAAAAGGTCTTACATAAATGTGTAACATGTTTCAAAGCAAAGGCACAATGCTCAGAGCAATTAATGGGCTCTTTGCCGGAACATCGACTTAACTCTCACAGACCATTTCAAAATTGCGGCTTAGATTTTGTTGGTCCTATTTACATAAAACAATCACGTATTAAAAAATCCATCACAACAAAAAGTTACGTTGCATTATTTGTGTGTTTTTCTATCAAGGCTATTCATATGGAAGTAGTTTCAGATCTCACGACAGACACTTTTTTAGCTTGTTTTAAAAGATTCATTTCAAGAAGAGGTAAACCTGCTAACATTTATTGTGACAATGGAAAAACGTTTAAAGGAGCCAATAATCAATTAAAAGAATTTTATAAAGACTTTGTGAATGTTAATAAAGACTCTATAATCAACTTTTCAGTGGAAGAACAAATTAATTTCAAGTTCATACCAAGTTATTCTCCAGTATTTGGAGGCTTGTGGGAAAGCTCTGTGAAAAGTGCTAAGCACCACATGAAGCGAGTAATGGGCAAAAGCCAGTTAACGTACGAAGAGTTCAATAATCTTATTGTTCAAATCGAAGGAATTTTAAATTCCAGGCCGATTACAGCCTTAACAAATGATCCCACAGATTTAAATTATTTAACTCCCGCACACTTTTTAGTAGGATGTCCTATAACCTCTTATCCCGAAACGAATGTGACAAATACTCCTGAGAACAAACTCAAATTGTGGAAAATTGTATGCCAAAAACAACAACATTTTTGGCAAAGGTGGTCCAAAGACTATTTAACCATTTTACAAAACCGTCCTAAATGGTATAAAAACGTTCCTAACATTCAAGAAGGAACTTTAGTTTTATTAAAGGAGGACAACGTGCCTTCCTTGAAGTGGCCAATGGCCAGAATTATTAAAGTCATACCTGGAAAGGATGGCAAGGTCAGAGTCTGCGACGTCCAAACTGTTTCTGGAACGTATCGGAGATCAGTGACCAAAATGGCAATTTCGCCCCTTTATAACTAATAATTATGAATAAATAAAAAAAAAAAATATGTATATATTTGTATATAAATTCAGAATAATAAGTTAATATATAAAAGGTAATGCACCTAAAATTATTAATTATTATACTTAACAAAAAAAAAATGTTGCAACATTTAGTAAGACTTCAAATAAGTCATCAAAATTATTATTCTATAAAATTCGGGCTTGTACCCACAATCATCTTAATTACAATCAAAATGCTTTGTAAATTTCGGGCTTGTACCCACAATCATTTTAATTACAATCAAAATGCTTTGCAAATTTCGGGCTTGTACCCAAAATCATGTTAATTACAAGCGAAATGCTTTTGTAAAATTCGGGCTTGTACCCACATTTTAAATATAAGCAAGGTGCTTTTTAAAATTCTTTGGGCAAGAATAACTACTGTTTAAAATAACAATAATTAATAAAACTGAGAGCATATGGTTTCAAAGAAGCCTGAGGCCCCAGCATGTTGCAAACATTATGCAACACGAATTACACCAAAATTTATAAGTGTAAAGTTCTTATCCTAGATGTCGTCTACGGCAAGCATCTGAGGTGGAATCATGCGCAGAGCAAAATATAGCCGGCAATAGTATAACTCAAGGCATGGTACAAGCAAGAGCTCTCGCATGCGAAAGCGATGTAATCACGCTGTACCATGATTTTAATTATTACAAATAATCGGGCTAGTTCCCACAAGTAGTAAAGTGTCTTTAATATACATATAATCGGGCAAGTACCCATAAATAAAAAAAAACCTTTTCAACAGTGCGGATGATGTGTAAAGTTAGTGTAAATAAATTGTATATAGCAAGTAACATCGTAGGAACTTATTTATTTTAACACAGTCCACAAACCCATGAGTGATATGTGCTAAATCAAATTGTACATATCAAACACATATAAAAAATCAATTCCCAGTATTACTTCCATTTTCATACTTTCCATCACTAATAAACTTACTTGTAAATCCACATCTTGACATGTAATAGTACCATAATATAAGTTGTTCACTTCTTCTATTTTCTTTCCAGTTGCTGATATTACCTGTATTTGCTTAATTTTTATAATTTTGTTGTTGAAATAATCAAAATTTTGTTTTATAATGTCTGCCCTTATTGCTGATATTTGTGATCCACTGTCTATTAATGCATGTAATTTTACATCTCCTATTTTAATTTTTACATATGGTAACCAATACTTTCTGTATGCATTATCTGATTTTAAATTATTTATATATTCATGTTCCATAAGATTGCAATTTTTATTGATATCTGTAATATCTGTTTTTTCACTTTTATTGTGATTTCTTTTAAACCTGATATGTTTTCTATTTCTACACCTATTTCCTATCCTATATTTACATTTATTTACTTTTTCATATTTACAATTTAAATGATGTATTAATAATTTTATTCCTTTAGTTACAGATGCTTGCCTTACACCTGATAACTGTTCAATATATTGTTTTACCTGCAGACCATCACTTTGCTTAACTGAATTTAATGAAGATAAGATATGAGTTATTTTTAAATTATTATATTTTAAAATACGTTTGTTATAATTTGTTAATTTTTGATTATTTTGTATTTTGTCACACTTATTTACTTTGTTTATATTCTTTAAATAAATATTACCCTGCTTTTGTTTTGTATTTATTTTAGGATATTTGATTATACTGCTACTATTAAACAATTCGTCTTCCACTTTTTCTTCGATTACAATTGGTAAAACTTGATTACTTTTTCTTTGAGGTTTATTTCTTTTCACACATATCACACATACAATTATTTAAGTCTGAAGTGCTTCCTTGCAATTCTTCAGCTATAATATCAAATTTATCCCGTAGGTTTATTATTTCTATAATATTATCATCAATAATCAGACACCTTGTCTGTAGATTCAAAATTATTCTTTTTTCGTTCATAATATCTATACCCATTATCGCTTCCACACTCAAACCTGGTGTAATCAAGAAATTCATATTATAATTATTGCTGTTTACCTTTATTGAAACAGTTAAAACTTTATTCACAAAAGCTACCTTCTTGTCATTAGCAGTAACAACTTTTATTTTTATAGTTTTTCTTCACAAAACCTTCATTAATTAATGATACACTACTTCCTGTATCTAATAAGCAGTTTAACTTTACATTCTCAATATCTAATTCTATAAAAGGTAATTGATTATTTACATTGGTTTCATTTATTTTGTTTTCATCTTCACTTATCTTTATAAATTCCTTCGGATGGCAATATTTACTTTTTATGATATTGTATGATCTGCAGTCTTCTAAAAATTTTGATGTCTCGGAGTTTGTTGATCTGCACTATTGTGCACCATTACTTGCTCAATCTGCTTTTGTTCATTATCTACTATAATCTCTTCTGTTGACCTCTCTCTTGTCCTCAAATTACAATTTGTCTGTTGTTCTCTTCCTCCAACAGATCCATTATAATTTCTCTGTTCCCTTGTTTGATTTCTATTAGAACTATTATTGTTGCTGTTATTTCTTTGCATATAATTGTTCCTATAGTTTTGTTGGTTTCTGTTATAGTTGTTGTTTCGGCCTTTGTTGTCGTAGCCTCTATTTTCTTTCTCTGGCTGTTTGTTATTGCCAGCACTCCAACCATCTCTCCATTTCTCTGTCTCTAGCCTATCTTGTTGACTAGCACTCCAACCATCCCTCCTTTTCTCTGTCTCTAGCGTATCTTGTTGACTAGCACTCCATCCATCCCTCCTTATGTATTGTCCATTACCTCCAAATCCTTTTATATCATCTATCCTTCTTAAATATTCCAACAGCCTGTTTGTATCTCTCACATCATTTACTGCCACATAATTTGATATATCATCTCCAAAATGTTTGGCAATAAACTTCACATAATCCTCTTCACGTATTTGAGGATCTAGGTATTTGATGTTATCTAATTTGTTCATTGCATAAATTTCCCTTGACTGCTGTCCGTTTTCTCTATACTTTCCAAAATATAAGTTATTTCCTATTTTACTTTGGACCATATCCCCAAAGAAATACTTTATAAAATGATGTTCGAATTGATTTATATTCATACATCTGTCCTCGTTTATATTCCACCATAATTTTGCTGATCCTTTAATTGTCTTATCTACCCATCTTTTCCAATTTCTTTCTTCTCCCATCTCTTCTAATTTCGCCTTTAATTTCATAATATATCGTACTGGATGTACATTTCTATCATTACTGAAATACAATTCAGTATCTGCTTTATCTCCCATCATGATAAAATTTCGTGCCCCCTGTGGTAAATTCTCAATTTTCTTCTCTAAATTTTCAATCGCCGACTTGTTTCTTTCTATCCCCTCTTCCTGTCTTCCAAACTCTTGCCTAATTTCACGATTGTTATTTTCACAAATTCTTTCCATGTCTTCCAACTCTTGTCTAATTTCCATTTTGTTTTTCAGGATTTCTTTTTCAACGTCTTCTTTATGCTTATCCATAGACCTTTCAAATTTTTCAACCTGCTCCATTACTGAGTTCCTAATATCCACCTTTGTTTGTTTTATTTCTTGTCTTAAAGCTTCTGCTCTTTCCTCACTCTTCCTATCCATCGTCTCATTTGTGTTTTTAATAACTTCCATTATACGTAAAAACATTTCGTTTATATTTTGATTGCTTTCTGCGTCTCCCTCCATAGTCTTTGTTTCTGGCTTCTTTTTACTACTTCTTAAATACATTCACTAACAACTTTTGTTTTTTTTAAAGAATTAATCTTAGGCAATAATAAATAATAATGTTTTTATTGGTATACCTGAGAAAACATTCACTCGGACCTTCTATACTCAAGTCCCTGCTCGGGCGCCATTTTATTAAGTTTGTTTTTAGTTTGTATCTGTAATATCGATGCAATTTGAATAAAAACAAATACCTGTTATATATTTTTTTAATTAAATACTTTTCTATAACACACAGACACAATACTAAAGAAAAAACAACACTTTCATACTTTCTTTCACACAATTTTTTTTTATAGTGAAATTTATTCTGAAGGTATACCAATTAAATTGAATTTTTGTAATTTTGAAATGTGTCCAAATTTGTCTTCTTTAGCCTTTCTTATTATTGATTTTAATTATTTTGGATATGAAATTGAATATTTAATTATTTATTTATTCATATAAATGATAAATACTTTCCAGGGAAATTTATAAGCTTTTAAAATTTTGAAAATAAATTATCAAGTTACCGGTTCGTATATGCTTTTAATCTCTGGTCTGTGACGTTTTCTACCAATGATATTCCCATATCCCCTGCATATGTTCGTCAGCAATCTTCCGTTGTTTACCAACGTCTCTGTCCTCACACTTCACGTTAACGTTGCTTTTAGTTGTTAAAAGATTTTTTTTTGTACCTTCTGCTGCACTCCTAACTTCTTTTCTTGCCAATTTATTTAATTCTATATTTATTATTTTGGTTTAGTTTAACTATCTGACTTATATGCTTTTGATTTCTTGTTCCGTGGTATATTTATTTCGATTTGATTGACGCCTTTGTTCTCACAATTTACTTTATATTACCCTGATGCTGCTTCTTGTTGTTTAATGTTTCTTATCTGACTTCTGCTTCTCTTGTTACTTACTTTCTTTCAAAGTTGTGTTAATAAAAATTTTCAAAAATTGATATTTTCCTTTTTAGAATATTTACTACTTTGGTTTGGTTTAATTATCTATTTAAAATCGTCAAATTAATATGATTTAAGTGTGATTTTTATAATTTTTCTCTGGAATCCCAAAATTCGTGAAAAACTTGTCAAAATCTCTCCAAAAAACTCCAATTTATCCGTTACCCGGTATCGATATTCCTTTTTTATATATAAAACGTTCAATCCAACTCAGATTATTCATTTGAACCAATCACATTTCTTTTCTATTTTAATTTAATGACTTTATTAATTGTTATACCTTCTTTACATATAGTATGAACTAAATCTACATTATAAAATATATTTTTTTTTACCAGATACAGTTTTTTTAAATTTATAAGAAATCTTTTCTTTTAAATGTCAATTGGAATCTTTATATTTACCGAAATAGCTGTATAACCACATACATCTCACACTCCTCTTCTTATTTAATTTAAACCATTGGCATTGACAATAATTTTAACCCAACATTTTTAACTGTCATCGTGATATTTTGTGTTTACAACATTTTATTCTAGATATGAATCGATACATGGATTACATTTATCCAATAATAATTTATTCATTGGTAATTATTGAGGTGAAGTTCACATTTTATATTTTGTTATGAATACGTTGTCTTCAAAACAATATTATAGTGGTTATTTGTTTGGATAATTTCAGCATTGAAAATATGGACATTCTTATCAGATATTTATAATTCTATAACTACTCTATTTGTATACCTGATAATATATATATATATATATATATATATATATATATATATATATATATATATATATATATATATATATATTGTATAAAGCTGATTTTGAATGTACGTATCCTGAGCAGTCCTAAGGACACTGACAGTCGTTCCGTGTAATGATGGTCGTCTACATAAGCTTAAAGGTGTTTTCATTCGCGATTCTATTGTGTTGCGGAGGGACTGGCGTTAGCATTTGTCCTAGAATATGAAGGAATGTTTAGATTGAAGAAATTTTAATCAAGTGACCTCATAGTAGTAAGGAGCACTTTGATAAACTTGGTTAATCTCTGATACTTGTGTCTTTACATGAGACTCATTAACATCAAAACCTGCCTGATGAGGCTCCATTATTCATATTGAAGCCAGTCAAAGTCGTTGGACAACATCAACGAGACGGAATTCCCTGATCGCCTCAGAATACTATCGAGACGACAATCCCAAACAACTTCTCACCCGCGTCAGAGAAAAGAAAGAATATCAATTATCAATATATATTAACTGAGTGTCCAGACGTTTTCAATATATTAATTTTTTTTAAATGATCTTGCTTATATTATTACCTTTTCCTATCTCAAGAAATATAGAGTCTTCAAGTGTACACCCACTGATAACTAGCCACGAATATCTTAATCTTGCATTAAAAGTGAATTAAGATTAAAATAGCTTAGATTTTCATTTGTGAAATTTCTTTTCTTAAATAAACCCCTACCCAGAATTATAGTTGAAATTATTTTATTATGAAGCTTAAAATTTGTATTTGTCTTGGAAATTTCCTGGTAGATTATATTTTACGCTACAATGCTAAGTCACCATCTCCTTACAAACACGACTACTGCATATTTTTCTCAGAAAAAATTAATACAATACGCTGGTGACGTTGAGTCGTATCGCTTTTGACTTCCTTATAAATCAGTTTTCATCTTTATTTATCATAGATTGAAGTGACATTCACAATATTTTCAGTATTTGTTTTGTGAATCTATAGCTAATGAAATATGTTGTTTATCTCTTAGCAATCCAAGTTTTCATCGTATTGTTTTGGCTAGTTATATTTTGATGGTCATACTTTTCCATTACAGTTGTATGTCTTGTATTCTCTTTCGCATTCTTCTTCGTCCCTTATTTTTGGAGTATTTCCAGAAATTGAAAATATAAAACCTTATTTTCTTCTCTGACCCAAACGTACTGGGGGTGAATTTAAGAAGTTGATATCATAAATCGGCCCCTCGCGTCACCATCTAAATTATTTGTCTCTCCTTAGATTGGAAGAACGCCAGGTAATTTATAAATAAAATAAGATCGGAAATTATATTATCCAGATATTTACACCAATGCGTTACCACGATTTTATTTTATTTCACAGTAACTCATGTGTATTTTTAATGTTTTGACACACACAGATGCTGGAAATCTGATTATATTTTCAAATGCTGTTTCAACAAATATCAAGCTGAACGTATTTTGAAAATGATAAGAGCGAAAAGGTTTTCTTGTTGTTATGAATGTTTATGTTGGATTTCAGCGAACGTTTGTTAATATTTTCACACTTCAATTACACAACAGGTTTTTAATCTTTTGAAGATATTCTCATAATTCTATTTCTATCGGATTTTTTTCAATCGTAACAGTTCACTAATTTATTTATGATATAGAAAAGTTTTTTATTATGTTTATTGTCAATAAGGAAAATAAACAAATTTACTTTAATTTGAGTTGTAATGAAACTGAAGAATTTCACTTTGCCATGTTTTTGTTGGAAAACAATAAGAATTCAGAAACAAGTATTACTTTCTCTGCCAGTGATGTCAGTTTGCAATTGACAAGGTATGCTTTGGATCAGATTTTGAAACACATTTTGTAGAGGATTGTCCCATTTCTCCACTAGAATGTTGTGAAGGTAACTATAATTTTTGGGGACCGACACACGTCTCCATAAACGTTTGCATCTCATTCCACACATATTGGATCTAATTTGAAAGTTACGTATAACTGATCAAACAAATCGCGTTATTTGAACCTCATCAAGATGTGAATATTCTAGTCCAAGAGCTGATGACGAATTTTGGGAAGGTTCTTTAGGCAAGCTGAAATTGCGAAAAATTACAATTTCGTCAATTGGCGAATCCAGTCCTGGCGGTCATTTAGCGAATTAGCGGTTATTTCGCTAGTGCGTAGCATGTAACATTTGCAAAAAATAATTCAAAAATACTTATTTGTTTTACTAGACATAAAAGCACAAGGTTTAATGCCGCGGCTGGTGTTTCATAGCCGAGCGTTAGCGAGGCTATGAAACCAGCGAAGGCATTAAATCTGCTTTTCTGCCGTGTGAAACATATACTTTTTTCTTCAAATTTGTTCCAATTCCACGCAAAATCGACTTTTTCATATTTAAATTGCATTTCATTATCAATATCCAAATAACTAAAATATTTTATCAAAGGTAACTGGGCCCTGCGTTACTATGTTTACCGCTGATGACGTTTGATGGATATGTTTGTTTACTGTTTACTTTGTCATTGTCAATTTTGAAAAGTTGTCATGTTAGAAATGGATTTACTGCAAAGTGAGGATGAATTGATGCAATTAACACCACCTGAGATAAGAGACCAGGCGCGAGATGTGGAATTTAACCTTTTACCGAAAAAATCAAGAACTGTATATGAACTCACATACAGCAGATTCATGGAATATATACCGAAGGAAAATATAGGATCTTTCTCTGAAAATGTGCTGATTGTCTATTTTTCCGATCTTTCAAAGAAAATGAAGCCTTCAACGTTATGGTCTACCTATTCGATGTTGAAAGCTACCCTGAACATAAAAAATAACATTGATTTGGCAAAATACCTGAAGTTACGGGCTTTTTTGAAACGCCAGTCAGACGGTTTCCATGCAAAAAATCCCGAGTTTTTCAAAGAGAAGAAATCGAGAAATTTTTATCAGATGCCCCAGATGAACTGTATTTGTGTACGAAGGTAGGAATATAATGAGAATGATGGATGGATTAAAGAACTAATTTCCAATTTATATTTTAGGTTGTACTTATTGTTGCAGTCGCTGGGGCTTGTAGATGTGATGAGCTTTTGCAAATGAAAACAAATGATATAAATGATATGGGCGACAAATTGCTAATTATGCTACCAAATACTAAGACAAAAAGATCAAGATCTTTTGTAGTAACGGAATATTTAAGCGTTTACAGAAAATATGCAGCCTCCAGACCCTCGAATTTAGTTAATCGGCGTGTCTTCTATAAGTATGCGAACGGTAAAGCACATCATCAATTCATTGGCATTCACAAATTCGGTAAAATTCCAGAAGAAATTGCTACTTTTCTAGGACTATCCCATGCGAAAGAGTATACCGGGCACTGCTTTCGCAGAACTACGGCCACGTTGCTGGTGCATTCTGGTGGGGACATAACAATGTTGAAGAAACATGGAGGATGGAAGTCTTCCGCTGTCGCGGAGGGCTATATTGAGGACTCGCCAACCAATAAGTCGAACATCGGCAATAAAATATTTTCTGGCGTTTCCGGAGTATCAAGTGTGGATACTAAAGTTGTTAATTTTACTGGAAAGGAGGGAAGTGGGCAGAGTTCAATTGTATTAAATAATTGTTCACAATTCACCATAAATATATCTAATAAATAGAAATTTCGTGTTGTAGTTTGTAGTTTTAATGCAATAAAACCAGTTTATTATCATCAGCATCATTTTAAGTTTTCCTAATGTCATTGTCAATTTTAATAACCAGTTTGATTTAAATTATTACTTGGAAGGTTGCCTAGCAACGAACTTTTTCTGCCTGGGAGCTGTAGGACCTTGAAGTTGGTGGAGTGGCTCAGTAACTTCCTCCTTTCTCGCGCCGCAAGGACGGGAAGGGGGGAGTGAAGCAAAGAATCAGATCAAAATGGTAGAAGCGTTCACGAATCTAAAAGATATCCTCAAAAACAACGATACAGGATTAAAAATATCAGGTGTAGGTAATGAAGGTAAGAGATAAATTTTGAACATAAGGGGAATGGAGGCCGGTGCGACGGCCCAGGAGATTAAGGATGCAGTCGGAAGTATTATAGGTAAGTGGGAGAACGAGAAAGACAAACTGGGAGAAATCAGGCCCCAGAGGGGCCAAACAAGCACAGTCACATATATTACCACGAAGTCGAATGCCGAGAAATTATTGGCAAACAATTCCCTAAGAATAGGGCTGGTACGCTGTCAGGTGAAAAGGAGGATAAGACTGAGAAAATGCTTACGCTGTTGGTCATATGCTCATGAAACAAGGTTATGCCAAGCACCAGAGAGACCCGAGTGATGTTTTAAATGTGGCGAGGACGGGCACGTTGCCAAATCCTGTACAAATGGGGAAGCATGTCCAGTATGTAACATAAAAGGACATATGGCAGGCACAACTAAATGTCCATACTTTAGAAGAGTACTAAATAAGGCGAAACGACAGGACAGAATAAATAATAAAGTACTCCCAGCAGATGCAGACAAATATCCGAGTGAACAAAAGGGCATCAAGGAAAATAAAACTTAGGCCGACCAGCAATATGTACCTCACGCAACATCTGGCAAAAACATAAATGATCAGGAGGTAGGAAGATCTAGCGAAATGCTAGATGAGGCTAGGAGTCTAATAGCGGACTAGTCTCCAAACTGCTACTTACATAACCACCGTAACACATGAAGGTGCTCCAGTTAAATTTAGGAAGGGCCAAAGCCGCACACGACATAACAAGTAAAATCGCGATGGACATGAGTGTAGACTTGGTAGTCGTATCTGACCCAAATAAAAAAATAGCCTCGGAAAGCAGCTGGGTCCATGACAGCAATATCGATGTCGCTGTCTGGATCAGGAATAAAAAATGTGGTATTATAAGCACAAAAATTGGTAAAGGTTACGTGGTAATACGTTTCAAGGATATGTCACTGATCTGCTGTTATATCTCACCAAACATCCAAATGCAAGTATTTAAGCAGACAGTTGACAACATCATGGATGCATGCAAGGCAGAGGGAAACAAGATACTAGTGATGGGGGACATCAACTCTAAAGCACCCCAGTGGGGTGCACCCAGGTCCGACCACAGAGGAGAGTATTGGATGGAATGGGTCGAGTCACTGGACTATACCATAATCAATAATGGAGAGCCAACATTCGTATGAAATAAGAGCGTCTCACACATCGATGTCACATGTGCTTGCTCAAAAATGACTCGCAAAATAGAAAATTGGCAGGTACTGAAGGAAGCTGAGATCTTTACGTATCATAAGTATATATATTTTGAAATCAAATACGGGGGTGGACGAAATGACCAGGGGCAAATGAGAAGCATAACCATGGAAAAGGTCAAAATGTGTTTGAAGGATATTGGGCAAAAATATGCTGACGATCTAAATGCTCTGACTAGATGTCTGAAAAAAATAGTCAAGGCTGCCAGCAAAAACAAAGGAGGAGGTATTTACACATACCCCTACTGGTGAAACGAGGATATCGAAAAAAGTAGGAAAGAATACTTCGACGCTAAAAGAAGGACTACCAGAAAGAGAAAACTAGGTGAGGAATTACACGAACTGGAGGCGATGTATAGAAATAAGCGGAAAGCTTTATGCAAACTAATTAAAAGTAGCAAAAGAAATAAGTGAAACGACATCATAAGACAACTGGACGAGGACATTTGGGGGGGATGGATACAGAATTGCAGTCAAAAACCTAAGAATTCAAACCCCCTACGAGGTGCCACCAGAAACAAGAAAGAGAGCAGCGGAAATTATTTTCCCATAGAAACCCCTATTCATATTCTCGCAAATTAGCATTCCAGAAATACCGCAAGTAACAATACAAGAGCTACAACAAGCTATAGATGATATTAAATCTAACAGAGCACCTGGACCAGACGGGATAACTCCTGAAACCATAAAATCCCTGGTACAGATAAAACCGCATATAGTATTAAATATAATTAACGATACAATGCAAAAACATGAATTCCCCACAGAGCAAAAAATAGCGAAACTAGTCCTTATCTTGAAGCCGGGTAAGCCGAAGGGTGAACCAACATCGTATAGACCTATATGCCTTTTAAACTGCGTGAGCCAACTCTTGGAAAGGATTATTAAGGGACGACTACAAAGAGAATTGATAGACAAGGAGGCTATTTCGGATCACCAGTATGGATTCCGAAAGGGACGCTCATCTATCCATGCAGCAAACTGGATAAGAGACAAGGTTCAAAAATCTAGAGCAGCATATGTTTCTATGATTGCCATTGACGTAAAAACACGTTTAACGCAGCCACCTGGCCACTCATAATCAAAGCACTACAAGAACTCCCAATCGGAGAATATCTAATAAATATTATAGCAGACTACCTCAAGAACAGATCCCTTATAGTTGATAACAATTATACTATGCCCATTACCGCAGGTGTCCCGCAGGGATCGGTCCTTGGAGTGACCTTGTGGAACATTTTGTATAATGGAGTATTAAACATCGACCTGGGTTGCAAGGCCAGAACCCTAGCCTATGCGGACGATTTAATAGTGCTGGTAGAAGCAGGGAGCATACGAGAAATGGAAATAGCAGGAAACAAGGCGCTAAAGAGGATAGCTAGGTGGATGAAAGAGCACGAGTTAGAAATCGCTGCCTCCAAAACCGAAGCGATAATACTTAAGGGCCCAGGGAACAAAAAACATATTAAATTCTATCTAGCAGGACAGGATATCACGCCAAACAAAACGATCAAATATCTGGTTATACAATTCGACGATAAGCTCAGCTTCGGTAAACACATAGAATCACTCAAGGTTAAGGTACAGAGTAGGATCACGGCGTTAAATAAGCTCATGCCTAACCTAAATAGTCCAGGATTTCAGAAGAGGAGACTACTGCTTAGTGTTGTCCATTCTACGATACTTTAAAGAGCGCCAACATGGTACAAAGTACTGGATAAGAAAAAATACAAAAAAAATTTTGGAGACATTGCAGAGACACACACTGCTCCGAGTAATAAGTGCATATCGAACTGTATCTACAACGGCGGCACAGGCAATAGGAAGAGTGATTCCCATCCATTTACAGGCTCTGGAAAGGGCCACACTGCATAATGGTCGACATGATATATATATATATATATATATATATATATATATATATATTATACTGATATGTTAAGTGTGTAATTTTAAATGTTTCAAGACAAATAAACTTTCCCTAATTTGCCCTACGTTGGGCCGACATGTTAAACTGGATATAATTGGGGATAGAGAGAATGTTTAAAAAGCTTAAATACTATGAATTATTATTTTTAGTTTAGTTTTTTTGATATTTAATTTTTATTTGCCCGGTATATTGTAATATTTAAGATTTATTTGTAAAATAATTATTTCTTTGCATGAGAAACTCTCTGATCTCAGAGTAGGGTTCAGATGTAGAAAAAACAAAAAAAAACAATTTCAATTTCTAATATGAGCGCCGAAAATCAAATAATATTCCTATCTTTCAATAAAAATTTTGTTGATCAAAATATACTTGCTTTATTATTGTTTCCAAAGAAATTCTAAAGACGGTCCTGTGTTTAATGCTGAACCTCTCCACGGTTCATAGATGTCAGTTTAAAGCTACCAAATGTTTAAACTAGATGGAGCAATCACCATAGAGAAATGAAAAATCTCAAGAAAATAATTTCACAATGTTCTTCAAATAGAAAAACGTTATTTAATGCTATTGGAACAAATACATTATTCTTTTACAGGACATCATTTAATGAAAACCTATTATCTATTATGATCATTCATTCAAATAAAGTCATCCACTCAATGAAATAAAATTTCTATATCTAATTCAAAATAGGCAACTTTTAACACAAATCTTATAATACGAAATCCGTTATATAAACGTCTATGATAGAAAAATGGCGGAAGATAAAACTCATAAGCGTCTGTTTAACATCAAAGTTCAATTCTTTGCACTAAATGGGTAAGTTTACTCTAACTTCTTTTTATATAATTAAATAGTTTTAAATACCTTTTTTCACTGTAAAGTTCAATTAATGCACATCAATAAATGTTTCTTATTTTGTTTTAGGTTACCGCTTGGAAAATTCCATACCATTTGTCCAGCTTGCATAATATCCAGAAACAGTGCTATACTTCGTCCACATCAAAACATTTTAATCAAATCACATAATCCAAAGCTTTCTAAAAGGTATGGTGGAGACACCGTTCCACCATACAATATTTTACTTAATTACATCTATAAATTTTATGCTTAGTATTCAAATATAATTACCAATCTCCTATAATGTGTACTTCTGCTTCCTTTAAATATATTACTCTAGCTTTTAAGTATAATGTATTTCTTTCTTTGATTTAGAATGCCAAATTATTGTTTTTTTTAAAAGTTTCAAAATTTTTCTCCAAAAGATGTTGCTTCTTCAAAATTTCTACCCAAAAAGGAAAGTACCTAGTCAATAGACTGTATAATCAACAAACTGTTCCCATTCAATTTTTTTATTATTATTAGCAACCTACTTGTCGCTGATAAATATATCTTAAAAGCATTCCACCAATCAAAATTGGTTATCAAAATTCTTATTTGGAAGATTTCATTTCAAATAGTGGATTGTCCATCCATCAATTTAAAACATTCTGTTTTGAGCCTCTTAAACGATTATAACTCATATATTTCTTCCTTAGTTTGTATTTCAATAAATTTACTAAATGACAGTTCTTGTTTTCTAAATTATTTATTCAAAATGTCAAATCGTTCATCAAATGTCATATTCCATAGAGTTAATGTTTTTCATTTTACTTCCTACATTTACATATTTTAAATACTTATACAATCTTATTGAAAACTTCCTTCAAACCCTAATATTCACTTCTTTAAAACAAATCACTATATTAATTTTCTTTGACAATAAGAATAATGGGTTATTATTATTTCATTCATATGCAACAAACGTTTTAAAATTCTCTCTTTTAAATATGGAAGTTGTTTTAATGTCACCTATATTCTTATAAAGCTTATTTTAATTCTTCTCTATATTCATACAGCTAGATCCTTTATATGCTTTCTCTATTGATTAGTAAATAGTACAGATTGTCTCCTTTTTAGATCATTTTTAAAAAAATTCAAATTCCAAAAATTTTAATTACTTGAAATATATAGTCTATTATCAATAATTCTGTATACAGGGTGTTGCAGGTTTCACTCTATGTTTATATATATATATATATATATATATATATATATATATATATATATTTAGTTAACATACAAGGTGGGCTCCTCCCATGTTAAATCTGAGGTATAAGTGAGCTCCGCGGTAAAATGGGCTCCGATATACGGAGCCCAGTTTACCAAGTCCTAAAAAAAGCATCAACTACTTAATATTTATGTCTAGACTGATTTGGCATAGTTTTTAGAAGGAGCTAATTTTGGCCGTTTTCGTGAATTTGTATATTTTTGTAGTGCGCGTGTATATTTCTAGATGGCGATATGTTTAAAACTTGATATACATTTTATGTTATATTTCTAGGTCAAACAAGGATCCGATAACTTTGGCACCACCGCAGTTGAGTACCACATCACTGTAGCGGTCAGAGTGAGCTCCTTCTAGTATTATTATACTAAATTGGTAAAGACTTACATCACCCGTTATTTCTTGTTACAGTTAAAGTATTATTCAAGAAAATCAAAGCTATGAGTCTATTTTTAAATATATATTTAGGAATGAGATACGTATACCATGCAAGGGCTCACAAGTAATTTGACATCTTCAACGATTCGTTAACGGGAGCTTTGGAGTTGGCTGTTTTTTGTTTTAGATATGAATGCAAATTATAATTATTTTAATTCATTTAGATAACATAACTCTGTCAAACATAACTATGTCATTTTGAATCTTGAAAGTAATTTTAATAAAAATATTCAAAACGTTTCAATTACATTGTATATCTTATTGACTCGAGCTGATAACAATTTTTATTATATTGTAAATAGAAAGTGTGAAATTAATAATCTACTTTTTCGGATTATAATTCTACTGATTTAATAGATAAGTTCTTCTTGAATTATAAAATGGCTGATTAATCACGATGTTCATTTCATTGCCTTTTTGTTCCTATTTAGGTTTGAGTTCAATTAGGCATATATATTTTCGTTTTTTTCATTATGTTTATAGATTATATCTACCGGCTTTAATTTTATGGCAAGATAGACTGAATGAATATAACCAAATATTACGTAAATTACATATAGAGACTGTTAGACTATACCAATGAAGAGGGACAATTACCTAAGCTGAAGCCTTCGGATATCCTAAAAATTTTCTAGGAAATAGGACTAAAGGAAATACTCTAGTTGCTCAGACTTTCCTCAGAAACTAAGTAGAAAAAAGGAGGCACTTAGGTCTCAGTGAATATCACCCCAGTAAACATTCATACATACACGATACCAAAAATTATTTACTAAATATATCTAATTTGCATCCCAACTGAGCTAGAGTTTTTTTCCAATTCTAGCTTTTATTTCTTGTACACATACGATGTGAACATCAAAATTCTTTTACGCGATTTTCGTTTTCTTCATATAATTTTCATACTTGCATTTTAAGTTGGCGTCATGAAATTATGAGAATTTTAAGTGTCCAAACACAACAAAAATTCAAGTTGTTTATAAATACCATAACAAACATACTTGTTCAGCCCAGTATATTTTTAGAGCTACACTGATTCTTAAAATGGGAAATACTAAGAACAAATTATTTATTTCTGAAGCTAAGTATCCAAATTATAGCATGATCTTGATAAACACTCTTCTGTTTTTGTTGATTCGACATAATTTTGAGATTACTAATCTAATTAAAAATCGAGAGCTTCCGTTCGAGGGCTTTGATAAATTGACTATTAATATAACATTCCATTGACCAATGAAATTTCATAAATTTTAAAACAAACCAATCGGTAATAATTAATAGCAACTATTAGCGACTACAGAAATAGTAACTTTCATTTGGAAACGTTGAATATAACTTCAAATGATTCTGACAATTTTGGCAGTAATTAAATTGTCATGTCATAACAAAATTTGTCCACGGCTGTTTGAAAATTGATAAAGTTTACATTTTACTTGTGGAGCTTCCTAAGAATGATGACGTTCATTATTCACTAGTCAATAATAAATATTGATAATCAACAAATCCCAGACAGGCCGTCGCAGGGCGAGTTCCAGCGACTACAATACAGCTGATAGCTAGTATTTTAATTATTATACTGAATTAAAATTACCAAAAAGTTTAATATGAAAAATGAATCAGACGGTGAAATGAATGTTACCGTGCCGAAGATAAGGGAAGCAGCACAAATATGTAGACTCATTAGCTTGTACCCGCGACTTCGTTGACGTAGATCGTCAAATTAAATATTATGCTGATATGTAACTTATCTTGCTGCAAAAGATTCGTTGTTTTTTTTAATTCAAACAAATTCAATATTTAAAACGAAACAAAGTGGAATTTTATTATTATATATTATTGTGAAGTTAAATAAATTTTTACATTTATACATATCCACACATGTAGTAGTGTGTGCACAACATAAATTTAGTTCAGCTCGTTAGTTTGAGAAACTCCAAAACTGTGTACTTTTTTTAACGTTACTACTCCATATCTAGCAAACTAGGGTAAATATAACATACCAAAGTCCTAAAAAATGGACGCCTCTTTGCATAAAACAGCGCGATATCTTTTCAGTATATATAGCAGTTATTTCGGGCTCCAGTGGAGTACAAACATGTACTGTACAAGGCACGTGGTTAGAAACAATTATTGTATAATTGTTATCTGTATTGGGTGAGAATGTCCACGATGACATTTCAATTTAAGAGAATATTAAATTTGGCTTTAAATCGGGTTCCAGATTGTAAGTATTTTTACAAAGTGTGTGATGACAAATAATGTTTATATTATTACTTTTAGAAAATGAGTCAATTTTTCTGAAACATTTTTACATTATTTTCAAGCTAAACAAAAGCCATCATATAACACATCCACAATGTTTTTGAAAAAGTATTATTTTTGTGGAAGATTGAATTACCATATAAAATCTGCTATTACAAAGCTGGTCAGAATCAAATACATTGATAAAATATCCAATGGAAAACAAAATATTTTACTTCTTAAAACTTTTCCATATCGAGTAGGACGGCTGGCTGTATCTGAAGAACCGATAATCGTTGATAGAGAAATTACTGAAAATTGGATTTAAATTAAAGTATTATGTATTATGGAATATCAACAATACCTCTTTTGTTATCATCAATCAATTCTAAATTATTTTGAATAAAAAATCCTCAAATAATTGGTGTACGGAAGGACAAAATAAATGAATGATTATAACCCGTTTATTTCAATAGAATTTAACAAAATTGGTTGAATTTTTTACCAAATGATTAACAAATCGGATAGTTTAAAATCTCTTTACGGGGATATCCAACAATTTCATCATTTCATTTCAAAAGGTTTAACAAGGTCTTTAATTTCAATAGTGATAAAGTGTAACAGAATTTCAATTTTTCTTACGAGCACGAGATACTTTTAACAAATTATGTTGCATCTGTATATGCTTTTTATGGGGTGTTCTATTTAGAATTGTTCATATGGTAACTGGAGGTACCTATACCTCCTTACCGATACCCAGAAAGTTTTATTATAAATATTATAAAACGATTTAATCCCGTTGTTTTGACACCTTCCAATATTTTTGTGCGTACTTGGCAAACCATTCACATATGCATTTAGTGGTAACATATTCCCGCTATAACCAGAGGCGTCCAGTGGGATAGAATAAAAATAATAGTTTATAATGTATATCTTCTTAGAGTGAAAATTTGATAAACATCAATATGAAAAGATCATTTGAGATGGAATCAACTAAAACTTATAAATTTTATAACCAAATTAGCAAAATAGTGTTGACTAGTGCGAAATAAGAGATAAAATAAAATTAGGTATTATAAACATTCCATTTAATCTCGAATAACTTGAAAACTTCGTACTGTATCGCATAGAGACAGGAGGTTAATATTTACGTGGAAAGTAACGGAGTATCGAGAAAACATGCTGAAATCATTTTTACGATAGTGGCGTAGATTGTAGGGGGAAAAGAAGTATTTATCCCTACCGCATGCCTCTAGTGATAGAGGAAAATTATATTTTACCACTAATTGAAGTATCCCAATATATAAAAAGTGGAAGGTGTAAAAACAATGGACTACAATCATTTCAAATAATTATGATATAACACCCTAGATCTCAGTAAGAAGGAATATTTTACTGAAGTGTTCTCGAATCTTCATATTTTGTGCTAAGGTTTCTCCAGTTACTATATGGACAATTGTTAATGAACCACTCTGTATAAATATGACTGTTGTACAAGTGAAAAACACCATTTTTACGATAACGTCAAAATTCTACTAAATTATGTTAAATCTGACGTTTTTACGTAGATGTGAGAGGTTCTGTGTTTGCTTGTATTTAGTTTATGTAGCTTCAATTACCTAGAACGATCGGAATAACTAATTTAGTAAAAATAATGAAAAACTGTTACACCTGAACTTTTATAAGTGAGAATGATAAAAAGGTTTATGATAACCCTGAAAAATATGGTGGTTTAAGGGTTGATGTATGCGGTTGGAAAGGAATGAAAATGGTATTCCTGCTATTTACAGTGAAAGGTAAAGTCGTACGAAAAACTATCCAGTGGAATAATTGTAGATACTAAAAAGTCTACAATTATTCAAACACATGCTTGAATCTTCTTTTTCTGTGTTGTTTTTCTTTGTCGTCAAAATAATTTAATGTGGAGGAAATTAAGTATACGAGTATGTACACTATTCCCTATCTCAAATGAAATTATTTTAGTGAAAACAATTAATAAGCTTGCGAGATATTAATTTTTTCTGGTCTGAAACACTTTGTGAAGAAAATTGAACTGTGAAATATCATTGTACAATAATAGGGCGTTGAAAAATGACTATTAATATACAAATAATAATTATTTTTTAATAAATAATAAAGACAAAAAAATCTCGAAAACCATTACATTCAGGCATAGGGAAATGTTAAGAATATATGGTTGAAATCTAATATAGAATTGAGGCGACAAAAAATATGTTTGCCATTTAAAAACACACAGTTATTACTATTATTCATTATCCAAAATTTACGTTAATTATTCCTCACCCTGTATAAAAAATGGAACAGGTTTTTCTGGGATATTATTGAGTTACCTTACAGTGACCGATGTAGGTGGTGGAAATTCAGTAATTATAATTTATCATCAAATTTATAGTTTATAAATAACAGTCAAACGGGAATGTCTGTAATAAAATAATTATCATCTCGCCATGAGACTAAAGTATATTAGTTTGTCATAATAAGTTGTTGATAATTATATCAGCAATTTAGAAAGTTAAAAATATACTGGGTGTTTCATTTGGAATAACGGAGTGGACTGCAACATAACTATGAGTATGTATCAAATAAATCATAATATATTAGGGGTAAGCTGTTTACTTAATAGCAGATAAATATTGAACAGTTTGTTCATAACTATTATAGATGAGAATATTTTCTTGTTTCATACTTTTTTCATTAGTCGGGTTTTAGTTTTTGAATACTTTTTATTCCGTATGCGACTACATCCTCTAGCGGGAACTTTAAATATACTTTTTTAATTTTGAAATGTAGAGTCATGGGTTATCTGTTTACAGAATACAGCAGGCATCATTTAAATTTGCACACCGCCTAAAGTTGTGCAGATTAATTATAAGTAATTAATCTCGTGTACTGACAAGAAGTGTGAATATTGAAACAATCCTTAAAATTCATAACATTTAAAAATGGAAACTCATTTGACATAAAACATAAAATTGGTAGTTTTGACAAAAGTTTGATATTGTATTAATTTCATAAATGATTTAAATTGTCTAATTTCATAAAAGACATTGTTTGTTAGCACTGGACAATGTCTCAGTATCACAGAAACATCTGGTTCTGAATATTTACCATCCGAGGAAAGTTTTTTTCCAATAATTCAAACAGAGAAAACAATCTTTTTGACTCATCAGAGCGTATCACGATCCCACAAAATAAAGTGCCGTTGACAAGCTATGCCGTTTTACAAAACTCTTCCTTGGATTTCCACTACAATTCCAAAAATGAAATCGTAACACGTGATTTAACACTGGGAGATTCTACGTTTTAAAAAAATAATGATTCACATCTAGAACAGATGTCGTTTTCATTTGAACTTGATACAGTATGCTCTTTAATATCCGAATATAATTCATCACTTAAACAAGTAAAACATACAGCACTGGATAAATCAACAGAAAAATCCAAACCTCTTGGTTCTGATGTTCAAGAATTGCCAAGAATATCTAAGAAAAAGCGACGACCACATAATTCCCCATATTGTATACAAGATGCTCAGAATTTTGGTGCGTCATCATTCCAATGAATTTGATGTTCAAAGTTTTTTATCTTCACACAAGGGCTCAAAACTACGAACGAAAACACGCTGTGGATCAAATTCGACGTCATTGAGATTTTGTAATGATATAATTCCGATTAGCGAGAACAAGAAAAGCAATGTGAACCGTAGTATTTCTTGTAAATTTTGCGAAGGATATTATGCCAATAAGTCTTTAAGGCGGCACGTAAAAAAATGTCCTTCGAATCCTGATCCCAAAAAACCTTTAAGATCACAAAGCGAAGGTGAAACGGTTATGCCTAAATGATCCTCTAAGACTGAGCGGAGTACTAAACACACCGACAGGTGATGTAATTCTCTCATTGCTAAAATAGACCTAACAATTTGTACGACACAAGCCGTTAAAGTTCGAATGCAGCGGTTTATCGAAAGTACTATTTCGTTTTGGTAAGACTTTTTACTATTAATATTTTGCAGGGCTGTTCAATCCTTACTTATTTTCGACCCAAAAATAGAGATAGTTATAGGGTTAGTGAAAAAATATTTGAAATGAAATTCTTAGTAGTTCTTATTTTTTGCTATTTTCTGCTATACTATTTCATACAGTGTGAGACAAAAAATAAAGGACGGTAAATATTCCGAAATTGCAATTTTATTATAAATGATCCTATATTTAGAAATATCGTCGGTATATTTCTGCATTTTTGTGTTATTACTGTTAGTTTTGGTACTTGTTAGAGATATACGTTTTTAAAGTTAGTGCCAATCAGGATTTTGTTTGCGTCAAAAATTACCATGTAATACAAAATAGATAATATACTTAATTTCTTTTATATTATACAACTGTATATATAAATAAAAAGAGGCATATATTTGAGGGATATTTTTAAAATAACATACTAAACACGTATGGTAGCTTTTTAATTTTTTTATACTATATAAGTGATATTCAATAGCCTACCTATGTGTGTGTTTTGCTGGGTTTTTCATTTACGATTTTAGCCACCAATTCTTAAATGTTTTAGTTTTTGACACAGGAGCAATTGAGAATTTATTTATTTCACTGTTGATCACTCGTACAACGGAAACAATTTGAAAAAGCGTTTAATTGATTAAATAATGGATTTGAACCACTGAATATCACTTCAGAAAAAAATCCTCTGTTATGTGTTGAGCATGTTAATTTAAAAATACTCATCAATTACTTACCTAGTCGATATATTTAAGAACACTCTGTATAAATAAGCATATTTTTATATTATTGTGCGATCTACAAAAACTGCATCTAAAATAAATTTTCTATATTGTATAACACTGGGAGTTATCATAACAGAATATTAATTGTTCATGACTTTAAAAATGTATATTTCAAAAACTGATCATAGGAAAATCTTGAGAATTCAACACTTTCATTGAGTACCAAAACTAGTAACAGAAACTTACAGACACTAACCAGAATTGAGCTGAGCCTATCAGCAATTTAAGTAACTGGATCGAGTACAAATGCATATCAAGTTTTCAAAGAAAGATACCAGTCGTCACTTTCCATAAAAATTGTAGGGTCCTTATTCGGATCAACTATTAATACAAAATAGATTAGGTGTGCATAAAATGGGAGGGAGAAGGTAGCATATTCTTGTAAATGCATCAGTCAAAAATGTAAATGTATATTTCCATAAAAATATATAATATAAGCTCGACTATTGAGCTTATTTTTGTCAACAGGTTTTTATATGATATGCAAATATGCTAATTTATAGGTATTATTACGTATTCGTTCTTTCATGGTATAAATAATCTCAGTTTAATATGAGTCAATTGTTTGTAATTTCTAATTTTTATTTCTCATAGTTGTTGTTTCAAATTAACAATTTCAGTCTCAGATAAAAATTTCTTACGAAGAACGCCGATTGCAATCGTTTTATACAATGTCAATACCGAACTGGCAATTATTCTTTTGATTGTATATATTAACTGGCCGATAGTATATGTGGCAACGCCGCAAGGAGTCCATATTACCTGAAATGCTTCATATACGGAGCCTACCTTGCTTTGGAAGTATGGAAATATACACCAACGGAGCCTACTGTAACCGCTACATATAACGGATCCCACTAAGACGTCAACTTATATAGTGGTATACATGAAATATACGCTAGGAGCCCAAATTGGACTACAGGTATAACGGAGTCCACATTAGCCTGCAACAGTATATATATATATATATATATATATAATATATATATATATATATATATATATATATATATATATATATAATAATATAGTGATACTAGGTGCATCTACCAACACCAATGCACCCAACAATCGAGGTGGAAATATGCTAGCTATCCGCAAAAAGGGTAGTGTCAATTGGGGGAACGTGACAATCATTTGTAGAAAGAAGGTTAGAGTTGAAATCTAAGGAAAACAAAAAAGAGTAAATCTCACTTAAGTGGTCTGTGTCAGTCTTTTTGTTAATAACATTATTAAATTGTGAAATAAAAGCCATTTCCAAAAATGATCTATTAATTTTGTTAGACTCTGTCGCCAACACCTTCACAGCTCCAAATTCATATGATGGTCAAGAGAATGAACATGATTTGCCAAAGCGCAACGTTCTGGATGTAATCTACAATCGCTCTTATGTGAAACAATACGGTTAGAAAGTGATCTTAAAGTCTGAACAATATACTGCTTATCACAGTCCCCACATGAAACGCTATACACAACATTAGTAAGAGATGTTAACGTACATTTATCTTTAACTCTAGTGAAAATTGATCTAATTGTTAGAATTGTCCTGTTAGCAATTTTGGAATTACCATATGCCCGGAACATTCTGGCAAGTCTCGGAGTAATGTCTTTAAAGTATGGAAAGGAAGCGACAATTGGAGGAGCAGGGGTCGTAACAGCGCCAACATCCAATTGGGCGACGTTAGGATGGCTATCATCAGCCAGCAGTTCCATGGTATTCGATGTGCTGAACAATAATTTATTAAGTAAAGTTCTTGGATAAGAGTTATCCAATAAAAGGTTGAATAAAATGTTAAGATTTTTATTATTGAAGATATTATTTGAAATTCTAAGGACTCTCTGTTTCATTTGTTTTACCAAGTTCACCTTCATAGAATGTTTGTGGTAAGAATGGTAATTTAAGTATCTACCAGAACTGCACGGTTTCCTGTACCAATCGATAATAATAGTATTATTTTTACGAATGAATTTAGTGTCTAAGAATCTACTCCTCGGACCTTGAAAATCCAGGAGAGGGCCACGTACCCTTATCCGCAGCAGGTCTCAACCCCCCCGTCGGTGCTAGAGGTTTTTCACGTTTTCTCCTGTAGCATGGTGAATTTATTCACTGGCCAAATGGGCTGACGTATCGACGAAATTTTTAGCTTCACTTGATGACGATACCAGCCATTCACTCAATTTCAATTCAACACATACGATTAATTGCTACCTAACTTCACCCAACTTTAACCACCAACCGCCAACCCCCACCGAAGGCGCACACAAACCCCAATCTAAAGATTTGCAACCCCGCCCTGCAGAGGAAATGCATCCTATATCAGGGCCTTATCTCGAATACCTCCATATATCTAACTCAAAACCCAACAAACCCAAACAAAAAACTCTCGAATATCTCTCTCTCTCTCTCTTAGTGAACTGTGTCAAGTGTCAAATGTGATCTGCGCATAGTTTGATGTGATAAACTCATCTCTCATCTGAAATTGTAAGTTGTTTTATGTGTACGATGTAGTCTGTTTTAAATAGTCAAAATGCAACTGCAATTAATTTTTAGGAGTCGTTGTCTGCCAGACTCATTTGTGAAGCGAAACTACATAAATTTAGAAAGCTACCCTGGCACAGATGCTTGTTTCCAACCGAACCAAACAGATCACTTGTTACTGTTATCTTGATAAGGTAAGTTCATTTTATATAAATTTCTATGAATCGTTCGAAAATACGTAATCGACGAAGACGTCTGGGATTTTTTTTGAATTCTAGAAATAGTATATTAAAAGATGAAAAAATCAATTTTTTCTCCAAATGACATTAAAAGCGGCCTTTTAATGACACTTGGCAGGCTTAGAAGTTGTACTTTTAATGCCTAGGCAGAAAAAGTCCACTTTTACTGCCTTTTTTTTGGTGGCAGGAAATCTTCTAAAGACCTTGCGGATTCGGCCGAGGTGTTGCGCCCCCTTTGTGCTAAGCCAGACAGGGTCACTCCACAGCCTTCGCTGCCACTACTCGACCGCCTACCAGCTAAAACCCTGTAACCACCTCTTCCACCTACCGCTTCTGGCTCTGTCTTAGGGACGTTACAAAAGTTGCGGTAGTGCAGTCTATATCTCTTCTTAGTTTCACACTATGTTCTACCTTGGTCTAATCTTTCTTCCGTCTCTTCGATTTTCATTATTTTACTTACAGCCTCCACTATGAAGTTGTAGTTTCTGCTACTCTCTGTTGCTATCTCCAGAAAGTTTCCAGGACTCACATGTTCTCCTACGAACATATTCATGTCCTCTCGTATGACGGAAAATCTTTCGCAAGTGAAGACCGTATGATGCGCGTCATCTGTTTCCCCGCAGTATATACAGTTGTTGTCTTCTGTTTTATTTATACCTTGAGTGTAAGTTCTGAAGGAACCATGTCCAGACAAAAACTGAGTCATATAATAATTAGTCTTTATATGTTGGCATTTATACCACACTCTCACATCGGGTATTAGCCTTCTCGTCCAATGACCAGTGATTGCATCAGTCCATTCGTTCTGCCACTTATCTAAGATGTCTGCTCTGACCCCTCGCGTGGTTGAATACGTATTTATATGTGGTTCAGAGTGGGAGAGAGTAAGGGAAATCATGTGGGAAATTGACCAATGGGTGATGAAAGTTTAAACTTTAACCGTCATAAACGGCGGGTGAGTTGAGTGTTGCAGGTATCTTTTTTTTGTCATTCTGTTTGTTATTTTCAATATAGATAAGGTGAGCTTTGAAGATAATTTTTGCATGGAGCGATAAGAATAAGAGATTTGGCGTCTTTGAAGTGTTGAATAGATATTATGAAATAATTTTAAGGCAGACTTTATGTGGGTTTTTATGTGAAAAGAACGTTAGAAATGGATATTTGCCTAGTTAAGGAAATATTGAGTAGATAATAAGAAAAATATTTTTTTATTCATGATGTATATGGAGTGTGTAACTTATGATATACGGGGTGAGGAAAAGTAACAGTTACAGGAAGAATTTGAGGGTGAATTCAAATTCGTACAACTTCTTTCAACTGGGTACGTCCATAAATTGGACGTATCTATGACGTTCGTTTTGAGACGTACTAGGTACGTCCTGAAATGGACGTTTTCAGTACGTCCTGAAGAAGTCCAGGACGTTCAGACCTAAATTGGACCTAAAATTGACGTCCCCAAGACGTATCCCCAGACAACATTATATATTTTATAAATATCCGTAGAATATTCATTTTGGCATATTGGAATATTCTTTAAAAATGACAAGAATATCTTTATGCTTTTTGGAATATTCCTAGAAAGTGAAAATGGGAATATCCTAAATATTCAGAGAATATTCCCAAATGAATCTTCTTTTTCATATTATATATAAGCTAGGATAATTCTGAGAATATTCAGAAAATCATTTCCTAAGAATGTTCTTCAATGAATGTTTCCAGAATATTCAATATATACTATGAATATTCGTGGTAGATTCATTTGGAATTTTGCAGACTTATTTCAAATTGTATATTCAGAATATTGCAGGAATATCCTCAGAATGTTCAGAACCATACAATTAATGAGGGGGGAGGGGAGGGTTCGTACATAGGATGCATGTAAATACATTTTTTTCAAATTTCTGTGAATCAATAAATTTTCATAGCCTTCTCTACTCGACCATTCACTGCATGGTGGCTTCTAAAGTGAATAAGGCGGCACAGGCACAAATTGGATTCAGAACATGAGTCCAATAACATTAGTGGTTAATTCTGGTTAGACCTAAGAGAAAAATATATTTTAACTACCTAAGCATAATAAAATAAAATTCAATATTAAATTGTTGAACATCAGGTTCGTAAAATAAAATATTTATAGATACTTACATTCTCTTGTGAAGAATGAAAAATAAAGAAAAAACAAAATTTACCAAATACTTGTTTCGATAAAAAATATAGGGTCAATCTTTTAAAATTTATAAATATTTATAGGGCCCACACACTGCCGGTTAAGGCTATGTAACTGAGGTATAACTGAAAAACATCCTTATTGTGGACGTTTTTCAATCAGATATATCAATTTTACCCGTTCGGGTAAGGCGGCGTTAAAAGCTGGCAGCGTGTGGATTCATAAACTTGCGTTGTATCGTTACAGTCACTAGAATGTATTGCGACGGCCTGAGATGAACGTGCCAGTTGCTGTAATGGTGTGGTATCTGCAATTATAAAAGTAATTGTACACTGGACATACAAAGTATACCCATGAACACTTGCTGAAAGGAGAAGAAGACAAAATCTGTGATATGTATCAGGTGCCAATGTCAGTTAAACATTTCATGGTCGAGTGTCCGAGGTTGGCGGAACAACGCCGGGCGTACAGTATAAGTGCAGATTTAAAATCAACTCTTGGTGTGTACTGTAATTTTGAAAATACAATCGGATTCCTCTCTGAAATAGGTTTAGTCAACAAAATGTAAATTACTAAGCTCGTTACCATGTTGCTTATTACTGATTCCTATTTCTGATATGATGCTATTCAAATATTATTGTATGTTATAGTGACGTTACCAGCCTAAATGTTATTTCATGTTACTGTTATGCTATGTTGCTAATAACCCTAGTGGTGGATGCAACTATTATTTTCTAAATAAAAAAAAAAGTAATTGTAGTAATCATTTGTAGAAATTTTACAAATATATCTATAAAAAATATCGAGTTTTTCTTAAATTTGTCACTATGCAGAATACATTACATCGACACTGGTATTCTGTACTGTCGCTTAAATACCAAAGCATATGGTGATTAATTATTGTATGTTCTTCTCATGTATGTTTTTACCAGCCTCAAGTTCTTAAGATTTACTTGTGTAAATGAATGTTGACTTAGTTTTATCAACAGATATAAATGTTTTAATTTTTTTGTTTCCATTATCTTAACACCAGGATATTCCCCTTATACAAATTCCAAGAAGGTATTAATCTCGTCAAAAAGTATTAATTAATTATCCGGCCAGATGACAAAAAATAAATATCAATAACAGCTGATTATAATGTCTAATTAAATTTAATATTTACCAGACTGAGTAACTATTTTTGTTGGTGGATCATTCAATAAAATGTGACCTTTGCATTTTAACCATGGAAATAGGGTAGGAAGAACTAGCTGACACAAATGCTTGGGATATCCTCCTTTGGAAACAAATTTTTCCTGAAAGTGAAGTTCACACAACCTATAATTAATTCTTTTGGGAAGCAACTGTAGTCTTTCCAAACAAATCTGCACAGTTACAATCTTCCAACCATAAATGTGCCCTAAAACGTAAATAAATGTAGGTATTCACATGTCTATAAAACAAATCAACTACTAATTGAAATTGAATATGTCTTATTATTCAACATATTTTTTGCTGAACAGGGCTCGTCAGCAGAAAGCTTATTGTAGTACATATTATTATTACATGTTATTAAAGGCAGAGGGACAGATCAATGTTAGAAACCAAAAACATAGAATTACACAACTTACAATGCATAGGTGCATGTAAACTAAAATGTAAAATATTAAAAAAGTAATATATACCTATAATATATTGCATATAGAAACAATTACTCTTACTTCACAGGGTCTTTGGGAAATCCAAACATAATTATTCCTTCTCCTGTTCTTGAGTGACATCCACAAACTGCACAAGTTATTCATCCCATAACAAATACAATAATTTCTCACTAAAAGTTCCACTAGTCACGATATTGTTGAAAACAAAATAAACTTCAATAAAAGCACAACAATATTTTATGGTTAACATGAAACATGACATTGACATATAACTTATTTGAAATTCGAAACATGGCGTCTATCACACGTCACACCTTCCCATTCGGAAAATAAACTGTGGAAAAGTCGAAGATTCGCCAGTTTGTGTTGCTGAACATTAAAATGGTGGATATTTTATTTATAATATATTTAAGCCATGGGTGGATGTCAATCCACTCCAGTTCATAGGTTGATATTAGATAAAACTGAAGAGAAACGAACCTATTGACACTTGACTTTTAGCATGTCAGGCTTAAGCCCATCACAGACACATGATATAAGAAATTAACCAATAAACGTGTGTACAAAGAACGCCAGTTGCATTTTAATTGGCTGGCGGCTTTTTGTTGACGCGATCGGGCAACTGTCTTTATTTGGCTTTACGCTGAATGTTATAATTATGATTTATATCTTTGTTCTCTTTTTATCACACAACGATATGACGAATAACATTATACCCACACCGTATCAACCGTTTATGTAGTGTTCATATCGAGCATATTTTTATATCTTTTTCTTATCCTATAATCTCTATCTGAACTTCAATGAGTTTAATACATGGTTAATTTGATATATTATATTTATTATTTGTGTGAAGGTTATTTTAACTATTTACACCTATGCGTAGGATTGAATATCCGGATAAATGTTTGAACTATAACTTTCGTCCCATGTGAAAAATAATATTAATTTTCTTTAATCATAAGTAAATATGCTTAAAAGAATATGCTAGGAATATTCAGTTTGGTAATATTCTTAAATGAATATTGTAAGAATATTCAATTTGATAATATTCTAAAATGAATATTTTAAAAATATTCATCAGCCTTGTTCTGTGAATATTTACTAAGGAATATTAATAGAATATTCAAAAATAATATTAATATTATAAGAATATTCTTAGTTGATTCGGAATATTCTCATACTTTTTGGTGTATTCTATGAATATCCCATGTTGTCTGGGTCGTGATATATGGGATTGTAGTTGCCACACTTTTACACGTGGAACAGAATCGTGATTCATCGGAAAACAATGGAATACTCAAATCAGTTTTTGTACAAGTCATATAATCACGTAAATATTTAAACCTGGAAATCTGTTCATGGTATATCGGCAGTTCAGTAACTCTAGATAGACATAATAAATAATCATCATGAAGTCGTTCCTGACTGTCCCTCACTTACGTTCAGATTATAAACTTCATTTGATTTTGACGGAAAACTACTGCAACCATTCGATCAATAGAAGCACTTAAAATGGGAAAAAGGTGATCTCTAGCTATTTTAATCCTGCCTCGTCTGTAGTTGAGAAATCTGGCTTTTTCATAACGCTTTCATATCTACACATTGCACACCCGAGAAACATACAATAAAGTTTCTCGCAATTTCATCATCATCTAAATGTTTATCTTCTAATATTACGTTCGTTATTTTATATATGGATTCCTTTCATCTATCATCAAGAAAATGCTAGTATATTTTTATTTTTATCACAATTCCCCATACAGTGAGATGAAATTTTCGTTATTAAAGCTATTTTTTTCGACGCTGATGGCTTGCTGACAATTACCACGTTCAATAAAATTTGAATAACACTATTTAAATGACACTGGATGACCATTTTTTGCATTATAATGAGAATATTGACTGAGATATACTGAATTCACATATATTTCCATACTCGTCCCTATCTCACTAGGAGTAACAATAATAATACATATCCCATAAGTAACTATTTGTTATGATGTGAATTTTGTTCATTGTCAAAATTACATAAATTGATGAACTATACAGTTTGACACGTTATTAGGTCTATGACCGAACACCCTAGAATCAGGTTTGCATCACTCTCTTATTTTTGTACGTGCACTAGAATATTAGATATTAATGTTAGTTTTTTATGTTACAGGTAAGAAATGCATTAATAACAAGTTTTCTCCTCAACTGGTAAGTCTTTTGTAATTTTTCTTACGCATTCGGATAATAGGATACTTGGAATGTTTTCTCAAATTTACAGTTGAACTATTGGATCTTTACCCGTGTGTCATTAATATCTGATAACATAACCGACATAATTATTAATCTCTTTCTATTAATAGTGAAGAACAGAACAGAATAATTTGAAATTTGTCGGTTATGTTATCAGATAATAATGAAGCACGGGTAAAGATCCAATAATTCAATAATATGTTAAATTGAAAAGCATTATTTTCATTTATCTTTCTTAAATCACCCTTTCCATTCATATCAATCATTATTATTATCATATTGTTATTATATTATTATTAAATTTAGACAAGGGCAGAAGGACAGGTCCCTATTGTGCCCAAAAACAGATAATTATATAAGTAACCTACTAGTAGGTAAAGAACAGAAAAATAACTACAATATACCAAATAAACTATAGGTGCTCTAGCAGCGCACGATCAAGTCTATTTTTAAACGACTTAGTAGATGGTGCAGAAACTGTGGATACATCAAGATTATTCCAGCTGTCGAATACCCTGTTTGGTAAGAAGTTCTGTCTTGATCTGACTGTAAAGTTTCCATTTTTGAGTCGGCTATCTGGATTTAAGGTGAACATCACATCAATATTACCAAAATTAAATTTTAATATTTTAAAAGTGGTAATGAGATCTCCGCGGTGTCTGCGAAGTCCAAAGGAAGTTAGGTTGGCCATAGACAGTCTTTCTTCGTAGAAAGGTCTTCGCTGTCCTAGGGACGACAGTCGAGTGGCTCTTCTTTGAACATTTTCCAAGATATTTTTTTTGCGAACTAGGTCTGGGTACCACGTTGGACCGGCGTACTCGAGAATTTGTCGGACATAGATAGTATACAGTTTGCAAAACGACTGAAACGGAAACACTCGAAAAGCACTTACGAATGAGATACAGTTTGGTGTTCGTGCGCTTACAGACTGAAGTTATATGATCAGACCAAATTAGGTTGCTATTTACGATAACTCCGAGGTCGTGATAGGAAAAAATAGAATTTAATGGTCGACTGTCCACGGAGTACGATATTACGGGTTATTTTTACCAATTCGGAGCACTACACATTTTTCAGTATTCAACGGAAGTAGCCACTGGGAATACCAGATGAAGCTGAAGTCCAGCTGGATGGTTTGTAGGTTGGTGATTGGATTCGTATATATATATATATATATATATATATATATATATATATTTGTATCGTCAGCGTAGAAAAATATTTTGTTAGTTACGTGATAAGGAAGATCGCTGGCTGGTGTAAACCCTGAAAAGCAGAGAACCAAGAGCAGAACCCTGTGGTACTCCACTTTCCACTAGTCTATACCTTGAAAAGTCTTCGCCAACTCTTACTTTGAAATATCTGTCTGTTAGAAAGTCGTCAGTCCAGCTAAGTAAACAGCCGCGAATGCCGAATTGTTCCAGCTTGTTGACTTTACTGACTACTGGCAGTAGACTAATCGGACGGTAGTTATTGAAATGAAGTTTGTTACCTTCATTGAATATGGAGGTGATAGATGCTAATTTCCAGCTGGAGGGTATGTTCAACCCATTTCTTGTATTACATTAGCCAACTTCCCAGCTTCATATAGACTTTGTACGTTCCTCTACCAATTTTGATCTTCCTTCGTAGATTAACTCTGACTACATTTTCATCATTTAACACTGTTCCCCCCGGAGATCCGATTGAAGAACTATTTTTACCTCCGGAAAATTCCGAGTTAAATGAGGTCATTTTGGTTCCCTTGGGATATCTATCTTACGATCCTTAATACGGTGGTTTCCCGTTGCCTTCCGTGTTCTTATGCCGTTGGTTCATCCATCGTTAGAGCCAGTTTCCCAACCCTAGGACAACAGAGTGCCCTTCCATTCACTGGCTCCTCCGCCCGAGGCTGTTGGCCAGTAAATGGGGGATTGCTAATATCGGCAATCATTCGGTCGTCAGAGCCTCATTAGTCATCTAATAGGGAGCACCACTGGAAGGTGAGGTTGACATTTAAATAGGAGAAGCTATATTAGGCGCATCCTACCCCTTTACTCCCCTAAATAATGCTAAGTTTATCAAAATCCATAAATAAAACAAAAGTGGTAACAGTTTTATTGAATCAGCTTTCCCACTCACCCCTATCAGGTATTTTTACAAGATAGGGGATAAAGTACTGTGGCAAATTTTCGTAAAATGATCTATTGAATACGAATATTCAAATTTCGTTGTACTATAATGGTACATTTATTAAAGAAAACTGATATTTTTGTGTTTTTATTGTGAACTACGTCCTCTAGCGGTGGAGTGGAAAACAATTTCAAGCAGTACCTCCTATGCGAGTTTGTTATACAGATTTTTTTCTTTAAGTTGTACGATAAATAGTTTCTGAGATACACATTGTATCAAAACTGACCCAATTTTAGTGTGTCTCCGATTTATCACTCGCATCTGTTTTGTCGCCAGAATAATTTTCTATAATTGCAATTTTCTTAATTTTCTTGTATAAGTCTTTATTAAATTATAGTTATAGATTCTTTTTCTGATTTATATCCATTTCTGTGGTTTATATATAGGGTGCTGCTGATAAACGGTCAATTAGAAATATCTTGAGAACTAAAGGTATCTGAACTATGAAAATTTGCATGAAGGGGTTAGGAATTATGACTTATTTAATGGAAATATTGCCTTCACCATTCTACTTCCGGTTATACCGGAAGTTGCACATAACTTTGTAATTTTTAATGAAAGACCCTGTATATTTTTCAATTTTAGAAATATTCACGTTAATCTGAACATTTTATGTAAATACTTCCCTATACATATTTTGAACTGTTTCTGAGTTGTAATATTTTTTATATGAAAATTACACATTTTTACCATGTACATAAAATTTAGTATCCTCAAATGTAATTTGAATGAAAGTTTAAATTTCTTAGCAATTATTCACCGCATACCGCTTCATCGTTTACACTGTGAAGTTACCTTTTTTATTATACAGGGGCTGTCAATATTGGAATAAAAATGGAATCCACAATTTTCGCGTAATTCCTTTTTTTCAACTGGGACACCCTGTATGTGATTATTTATCATAGAAGAATACGTTGCCCACTATTGATATGTATTCCTATTCTCTACACCTATCTCCTGCTGTTTTCAAATAAGTAAGCTTTATACATTTTTGTCACAAAAAATTAATTTATCAAGTCGCCTATGGAATATTCTGACAAATGTCAGTTATTGTTAATGTTGAGTAGTTACCTTGTTGTATACCTTTGTGTGAAAGGTATAATATTAGTTCGCCTTCAATTTTCTTGACAAAATAATAATGGCACATTAAGGATATACAAATGATGATTTTTCAAATTTAATTATGATTCACGGTGAGTATAACAGAATAGTATCAAGAGCTTGCCGTGTGTTTGCTGAGAGATATCCTGAAAAGCCTCGACCAAATCATAAAACTGTAAAACGTTTCCTGCACAACTGTTCCCAGTTTGGTCAGTTTAAAAGTAGAAGAAATAAGCCCAAGACCCATGTCGATAATGAGGATTTACAAATAGACATCCTGGGATATTTTGCAGCTCATCAAAATTCATCCTTAAGGGAATGTGAGAAACTGTTAGAAGTGTCGACTAGAACAATTCACAGAATTTAAAAAAAAACATCATTGGACCCCTTAATCGTATACACTAGCTCAGCATTTACATCCTGGAGATTATGTAAGACGTGTAGAATTTTGTGAATGGAATTTAATTAAATGCCAAGAAGATGAAGATTTTACAAAAAAAATTATTTGGTGTGATGAATCGAAGTTTACTAAAAATAGTTTGTTTAGCTGCCATAACAGTTACTTCTGGAGTGACGAAAATCCTCAAGTCACATGAGATAGTAAATTTCAAGTGTCCTTCTCGTTTAATGTTTTTTGTCATGTGAAAAATAATAAGATATTCGCTCTTATGATTTATGACGAAAATATAAACGGAGAGCGTTACTGCAACATCTTACGGCAAGTAATTGTACATGCAAAGCATGCTTTACCTAATAATGAGGCTAACGAAGCTTGGTCTCAACAAGATGGTGCACCGGCTCACGATCTTCGAGGAGTAGGCACATTGCTTGATGAAATATTTAACGATAGATGGATTGCTAATAAAGGTCCGTTTCTCTGGCCACCAAGATCCCCACAATTGTCACCATTAGATTACTATATTTGGAGATATGTTAAAAATAAAGTATTCTCTGAACCTGTTACTACTAAGGAAAATATGATAAACAAAGTCCTTCACGTTTTTAATGAAATAGATGGAGAATCACTATCAAGAGCTAATGAAAATCTGATTAAAAGAGTCCATAAATGTTTGGAAGTTGATGGGCAACATTTTGAACATTTATTGCATTAACAATTTAGTGCCTTATTATCTTTGATAGTATCTGTATATCGATAGTGGGCAACATATTCTTCTGAAATAAATAATCACATATCTCATTTCATTTGATGAAAAAGGAATTACGCGAAGATTGTGGATTCCGTTTTTATTCCAATTTTGACAGCGCCCTGTATAATAAAAAGGTATGTGGTAAATAGTTCCTAAGAAATTTAAACTTTTATTCAAATTACTTTAGAGGATATTGAATTTTATGTACATGGTAAATGGTCATATAAAAAACATTACAACTCAAAAACGGTTCAAAATAGGTGTAGGGAAGTATTAACCAAAAATGTTCAGAATAACGTAAATAATTCTAAAATTGAAAAATGTACAGAGTCTTTAATTAAAAATTACAAAGTTATGTGCAACTTCCGGTATAAACAAAGTAGAATGGTGACGGCAATATTTTCATTAAATAGCTCATTATCCAAAATCCCTTCATGCCAAGTTTCATAATTCAGATACCTTTAGCTCTCGAGATATTTCTAATTGACCGTTTATCTGCCGCACCCTGTATAAGCGGCATATTCAACGATAGCAATATCAATTCCGTTGGATTGAAAATCCAAAGATGGGCTACCGCACTGTAGTCACGCTTTTTTTAATATGAAAAGAGATACTAGTAATATGTATCATTCATTCAAATTTTTAGCATATTTCCTTTTGAAAGAAGTCTTTTTTTGATGTTGAAAAAAATCAATTGCACAAGAATAAAAGAATAAATATACTTTGAATCGTATCATTCAAAATGATTGTTCAGGCATCACAAAAACGCTTCATCTCATCAGGCTATCATTATGACTGAATTTCTGACAAAAAAACACAACAAACCTCCGTCGATAACCATTGTACTCTGGCCATGGCTACAGTCGATTCCTCTTATTTTCCAAAAATAAAATGATCATTCCTTTGCACCCGTTTTTAGTTAATAGTGCTTGAATAGCTTACACATGGGCGTTGGTCAATAGTTTATGATCTACTTTGGAGGCAATACAATAAATTTGAGCTCAATTGACCGATAGCCTATAGTTTTTTTACTCAATATATAATCGACTTTGTATTTTATCAAGATTCTCATTTAGTCATCATTGTATGTAAAATCCAGACTATTCTGTATTATCCATTATATTAATGCAAACCAGTAATGTGGTGGTATTGACACATTTCAAAACAATACCACTCGTCTTCTCACTCATTTTGTCGCTAACAGTCATTCGTTATGTTTGAATTAGAATTAATAACAATTTCAGGGTTACCATGACTTTTAGGGCAAACAGAGTGATTATAATTCAAATGACAAGTCATTTGATGACTATGGGTGCTTACCTATTAAATTAATAATGTGGTTCAGAATAGAATGGCATGAATTATGCATTTCCCTGTGGGTTGCATATGAATTTAATGAATGCCAGCTTGAGTATGCACATGTATATATACGACTATGTATTCTAAGCATGAAATACTAAATCTTGCTTGATTGTTGCTTCGGTGACAATATATTATCGAAAATAACGGTTTAAGCTGCAGTTCTTTAGTTATTTACATCATCATTGTCTGGAGTATACGAGGCCGGGTGACTTATTTGAAGAAATAGAGATGGATTGTTTCAGTATCTCCATCTTCTTTTTGAATTATTCATTGTTTACAGCATTATCTTGTTCCATAATTGGATATAACGTGAATAATTGAAAAATGTAATATCAAAAGTGAAGTATTGAGCACATTCATTTGTGATATTTTTGGATTGCAACTAAATAAATTTTATACTTTATAAACTAGTGTCCGTTTGCAAATACATGCTTCGGATCTTTGAACTGGCTATATATGAAATATCCCCACAGATAAAAATCCAAAGGTGTCAGGTCCGGCGACCGAGCTGGCCATTTTATTGGACCGCGTCGTCCAATCTATCTACCAGGATATTACTCATCTAGATAACGTCTTACTGCAAAGTAATAGTGTGCAGGAGCACCGTCCTGTTAGAACGTTATTTGCAAATTACCAAATTCATCTGGATTATCTTCCAGAATTTGAAGAATTAACAGTTCTCGAGATATACTTCACCGGTTAAATTAGAGTTCAAAAAAAGAGTCCCGACTATGTGGTTTCCCACAATACCTGCCCATACATTTACTTTTAATGGGAACTGTGTATGTTTTTCACGAAACATGTGAGGATCCATGTCACCCCACATTTTGTGTATAAACATTTCCATTGAGAATGAATGTACTTTCGTCACTAAAACAAATTGTCCTTACCTAGTTGCCAGTTGCCTGCTGACATTTCCGGTGCCTATTACGTCACCTGTTACCGCTCGTAGAGAAGCTTACAATAGTTCATTTTCAAGCTCCAAATTTCATCAGTCGAAGTATCACCGTTCAAAAGAACAGAGGGGAGAGGGGACTTTTAAGAAACACTGTACATATGGTATATACATATATACAAACATTCATTTTCTATAGACGATGGTGAAATACAATTACGATTAAAAATGTCTTTGTTTACAATAGTTTTTCTTATAAAATTTGCAAAGATAGTATGGAAAAACAAATTAATGCTAGGCCCATATTCTGGCATTTCCAACTACCCTTGTGTTGCCATGGAGAGGTAGGAACATGGTTCCTTGCTTCGCGCATTACCCATTTGTTTCGCTTGATATAAATTACTTTGTCCCGCATACACAAATATGACTCCCTAGATTTTTCGACTGTGTTGTCCCTGAAAACTGGCTGAAAAATAGGGTTTCAAGATGGTGAAATACATTTCTCTCTCTTGTTAAAACTTATTAATGTAATGAGGACTTCGCACATTAGACCTGGAAATACCCAATTATTAGGAGAGACCGGAGTTTCTAGGTACATTTTGTACATCGAAGCTTTTCCAATTCTTTTATTAATAAATGGGGAAATAATACCTTGAGGGTTTTGATAACTCATGTTTGTTCACCTAATTTTCAAATTGGGATATGTCTGGATATAACTTAAATTCAACATCTCTGATTTTCTCCAAGGCTGCAAGTGTACCAAGCAGCTCCATATACAGGAAAGGTTGGTACATACCTAGGGGTTGGTTGGTAAGAGCAAAAACTAATGTATCTTATTATTGGTTTTATTGTCTTAGATATGAAACGAACTGAATAGAAGTTTATTATAGGAAAACCGAATAAAGTGAGTTCGATATAATTAGGTAATCAAGTCAGCCCCAACAGAATCGCATCTATGACATACATAGAACAAACCTGCGTCTGCACATTCTTCATATGCCCACATTTTGCATTGAGTACTCTCCTTTGGCAAACTATTTGACCATGATTCAACGCATATTAAGCAAAAAGTCTCTTCGTCACTGCTTGTATCGCGTTTAACTGTTTTCGTATTTTTCCGATTTGCTTGTTTCTTCGAATCCTTTTTCTGTTAGCCAAAAACCTGCTTTTTTACCGAATTCGTTGCATTTTATTTTACCATTTCGTCTTCTTTCAATGCGTTTTTAACAGGCGAGTCTGTCAAGATATCGGATTTCTTTTTTTTACGAACTCTTCATTGCAATTTTCTTTCTGCTGCTTTTGTAAACGGCTTCAAAATTTCGAGAACTGTAAAACTACATCCTGCTCCAAGATTAACAATATTATTAGTTGAGAGCTTTTGAGGTGGCTTTGGACACTCAAGCTTGTTAGATGAAGAAACATTTGATGTTTTTGGTAGGTGCTCTACTTCCTGTGATTCTGCTAGGTCCAGGCTGTTGCATATCTACATTGTCGTTAGTTTCCTGCTCTGGTCAGGGATTTTTGACAATACTCGAACTCTCATTGATGGGAGTGGTTTGGACATATTTAGGTTGATTTTCGTCAACAGGTTTTGGATTTTCCAGAATATGTTCCAAACCTTGATCAGGACCTGCTCTATCAGTAACAGCCATAGATTCACTGTCCGGGAAAATATCTCAATTAAAAGGATAAATTCCAGAAACTCTAAATCCAGCTGTGATGTTGTTTGGGGTTGCTGCTAAGTGTAGTGCCGTACGAACAATACAATAGTCATATTTGCAGCAGGGTGACTAGTCATCCAGGAATCACACGCAGTAATAATATACTTTTTTAAAGGTCCAAAACTGTTTTTTAGAGTGACATTAACGAAGCTTTCATATTTGAAAATAATATACAAATGCACATTATTTCTGATTATATCTATACTGTATCCAAAGGCATAGCCATAAAACAGATATTACGAATATTCCAAACTCATAAATGTTTACTTACAGGTAACAAACGCACGCGCACCAAATAAAAACTCGAACCAACAACCGCACATCAACGATTTTTATTCCAAACTGATACGCGGTCGTGAGCTTCACACAGACATGGGCGATGCCGGGTTTTACCGAGCAGGTTTCAAAATTTCTCGATTGTGCCAACCAACACCTGTGCGAACCAGCACCTGTGCCCAACCAACCCCGGTCTCCCCTATAGTTGAATCGTTTGCCTTAAGCTTCATGGATATTTGATGATTGTTAATATTGTTATTTTCGGTTCTATTTAACTTCTTAAAATCCAATTATATATGTCAGATTGTTAACAATAAATAGCACCAAAATTCTTCCTTTCTATTTACCAATAAAATACTTATATTACTCCGAAAATTAAAAGTGATAATAGCGTGCAAAAATCTGAAATAAACATGTTCAAGCCGTTTTTCCAATCATCAACAGTATCACGTTCTTGTTCTCATAATTTGCAGTTTTCAGTTAGAATCAGTTTGCATTTCAAATCAAATTATTTTCATAAAGAGAAATTCTTGAAAATATAGAGGCAGATTCAATGAAGTATAACAACATATGCCTTTTTTGAGACGTTTTATAATTTTTCTTACAGCTTTTATTTCTGTGATACGGCTTTTTTTTCGATACAGCAGAGCTTTTATAAAAAAAGTTACAATTTGGAAAGCTATTCTTGGGCTTCAACAACCAAATAACACTCCTTGATTCTGAGAAGCTTAATGTTGTGGATTTCTAATTATATATTCATCTCTTCTAGCATGTATATTAGTAATTTCATGTTACCCCCTATCCTATTGGTATACTAGAATATTTCTTTATTATTCTCAACCAAGAAGCTCATTTTGTATGTATTTGCCTAAAAGTCAAAGATCTAACGTTAATTCGTTTTCTGAACCGCCTATGATTCAAACAGTTATCAATATTTTAATCTCTCCGCACTTTACCATAATGCATGTATTTGCGATGCTATTTAATTCCCATATCATACAATGGAGATAATTGGAAACGTTTCTTATTCTATCTCACTTTCCAGTTGCCGGCAAATGAGATTAAAAGTTTCTTTCTATCCGCCTAGGGAAATTACTAAATTAGAAAAGGAATCACTTTTATCCGCTATAACTGTCGGTTTTCCAGCCTCAGTATGAATAGTAGACTATAAATATGCTGAATCATTGGATGGTTTTAATGGAAATTATGGATGCTATTCTGATTATACCGGATAATGATACAAAAATCTATGAGTATCAGTAACTTAGGTTTTCAATTTACACACATCAACGGTAGTGTCATCTTTTTAGGACATTTTTATGTACTTGAAATTTATTTTATTGTACGTTATTTTTTAACTGTCGCTCACATCAGTATTTATTCATTGCGTGATTACTAATTTTCCATTTTGTCACTCTGTGGAAACATGTACATATATGGTCTATGGCAGAGTGTTGAAAAGAAAACAAAAATGATGAGCAGGTAGGGACATAAGTACTTAAATTAAAGGTAACCATACACGTAAAATGGAAGAATGCAGCCAAGTTGCAATAAGAGAAATCCTAGAAGAAATTAAAAATAGTAAACAGGAACTAAGAAGAGCTATAGAAGCATCAGAAATCAACGTACTTCTAAGGGTAGAATCTCTAAATGAGAAAATAAGAAAACTAGAGGCAGAAAATTTAAAATTGTAAAAACAGGTGGAGAATTTGGAAAGACATAGTAGAAAGAATAATATTGTTATATTTGGATTAAACCAAGAGATAGCAAACATTACCGTCGAAACTGTTTGTACCAAATTATCTGGATTGTTGGGTACGACAATTCAAGGAGAACAAATAAATAATACTTATTCCTTGGGCAGAAGTAAGGAGGCGCCGGTGGAAGTAGAATGTGTTTCATACCTTACTAAAAGCAGGATATTGAAAACCAGCAGCAAGCTTGAAGGAACAAATATATTTATATCCCATGACTTGACACCAGCACAACGTGAAACTACTGCGACTTTAAGAAGACATTTGAACTAGGTGAAATCATCAAACAACAAATATTACATTATAATAGAAAATTGTATGTAAACGACGGTATCTATAGACCAGGTGAAATCTTAGAAATTGAACAAGCAACCGAATCTACCCATAGTGGTCCACCAACTCCCTACTCAAATAAAAAGGATCTCCTCGAAGAAATAACTACAATAAAACCAAAAAGAATAGAACAACGAGAGCTAGCAAATCAAAAACAATTAAAATACCTAGCAAATACTCCTATTAAAACAGGAAAACTTCATGGAAACCAGGGACCTTTGCAAAATCAAAACACGAGATCCCGGACTGGCTCTGGCAATCACGAAAAATAAGTAGTTGCAGTTACACAGCAGTTATTAGTAATATATTTTTTCATCCGTTAGTTTTTTGAAGCTCACTGGATTGTGCATTTAGATTTAGTTTTTGTTGTACTTGGTTGTGGGACTCTATTATTATTGGATGTATAGGCACACTCTTCAACATATATTTTAATGCTATTATATCATTCTAATTTTTAGTTTATGACTGATTTTAACCCCAAATTTTAACTGTTTGTTACATTATTCATACATGTATAATGGACTAGTATGTAAGGGATTTCAATGTACCCATTTTTGAAACATATAACGTAAGACATGTCAGTGAATGTGATAAGATCTTCAAAATAAACCAAATTAATCATAACTTAACTATACTTCATATTAGAAGTATCAGCAAAAATCTAGATGAGCTTAAACTTTCGTTATCTAATGTTACGGATTTTGATTGTCTAATTCTAACTGAGACCTGGAAGATTACCGGGATATAATATAATATACAACAAAGGCGATCTGAATCAAAATGATGGAGTCGTGGCTCTCATAAACTGCAAATAATCTTTCGAATATGATGTCCTAAAATAAGGACCCACACATATTTTAAAAGTGACTGTAACTATTAGTAATAACAATAAAATTACGATTCTTGCTTTTCATGGATCACTGTCTCAGGAACATAATAATTCAAGTATACTAGAATTTGTCAATAATTTCCAAAATTTCCTATATAATAGTTCTATCTATTCTGAAAATTGTTGTCTGTTTGTTGGAGATATTAACATCGACTTATTGGATTTAAATGATGATACCATGGAATATGTAAGTGGCCTGAGTGAGTGTGGATTTAGATCCACCATTAATAACCCAACCAGAATGGCAGATCATTTATTTATTAAGTCAAAAACTAACATTCTAGAAAATATTATCCCTGTAGCAATAGAAACTAATATAACAGACCACTATACAATAGCGCTGCAAATAGTTTTTGATAATTAAACAACTAAAAAGGTAGATGAGTATTATACTAAGCATGTCAACTATAAAAAACATGTAGACAATACATCCAAATAATCATGGGATATTTTCCTGAATTGTAGTAATCCAGACCCTGCAAGAGAAAAATTAATAACAATTATACAAAGAAACATCAATAAAAGTACCTATTTTGGAAAGGGAAATAGAAAAACCACAAAAATTGCGCCATGAGTTACAAAAGGTCTCGTCGAATCCACTATTGAAAAAAATAGATTGTACCGACAAACAAAGCTCCATCCCAATGACTGTGATTTACTTGTAAAATACAAGGTTTATAGAAATAAACTGCATTCCCTTATCGAAAAGACAAAACGCAAATTTTAAAGGGAGAAGATCGTGGAAAATTCGAATAACAATAAACAATTCATTATGGAGCGTGGTGCAAGATTTGAGTGGAACAAAAAAAGTAGAAATGCCTTATGAAGCTATTGAGGGTCCCATGGGAATATACTGACAAACCCATGTGACATTGCGAATTAATTCAATCGTGTATTTTCAGGAATGGGCGAGAGATTGGCCAAACAAATGAATAGTAACCCTCACCAAACATATGGTGATATTGCCTCTTTGCCAAATTCGATTGTTTTATTACCCACAATTAGGTATGAAATTGAAAAAAATAATGAATGAATTGAAGAGTAAAGATGCAACTGGTATTGATGAGATAAGTGCGGAATGTCTGAAAACAATTTCACCATTTATACTTGATCCTCTAGTGCATATCATAAATATGTGTATAGAAAAAGGTATATGACCCAAATCCTTTAAAAACACTGTAGTCATACCCGTATACCCCGTATACAAAAATGAAGATAAAACCCTTGCCGCCAATTATAGACCTATATCACTTATTCCACACATCGCAAAACTATTTCAAAAACTGTTGAAAAATAGACTTATATCGTTTGTAAACAATTATGATTTAATTTCATCCAAGCAATTTGGTTTTAAGCAAAATAACTCCACACAAGTTGCCGTTTTCAATTGACCATCAAAAGTTTATGAAGCATTAAATAATAATAAAGTTTGCTTATGTGTTTTTTAGATCTAGCCAAAACATTTGGTACTGTTAGCCATAGCAATATATTGCAAACATTGGAGACAGCAGATAGTAAGGGTTGCCGGACAAGCGAGTGGTCAAAGAGATGTAATATATGGAGTACCTCAGGGAACAATTTTAGGTCCCGTTTCATTCAATCTTTACTTAAATGGATTATTTTCGTTGCGCAGTGCGGGACATATAACTGGGTTCGCTGATGACACTGCTATTACTTATGAAGCAGATAACTGGTATGAGCTAAAATGAAAAGCATAAACTGACCTAAAACTAATAAAGACCTGGTTTGATAATAAAATACTTACCATAAATTTCCAAAAACCATTTTACTTACCACTATTTAACTCCAAAAGCATCGAACTATTCAAACCTCTTAAAATATCACAAAACGGACAAAATTTTAGCATCAAACCTGTCACAAATGTGTAATATTTAGGTATTATCATAGATGCAAATTTAAAGTGGGATTATCATATTAAATTTATTATGAAAAACTACAATTAATCCTTTACACATTTGAATACCTCAGAAAATGCATACCTGCTAGATATCTTCGAACGCTGTATTTCGCACTAGTGGAAAGTCACCTCCGTTATGGTATACTGGCTTGGGGAAGTGCCCTGAAAACTCACATTCTTCCGTTGGAAATCATTCAAAAAAAAATTCTGAATGTCATTATGTGCAATCCCTATACCTATTCTTTGGATCGATTGTATAGGGAAAGCAACATATTTGACCTGAAACAGTTGTACTTTCTATGTGCGTCTATAAAATACCACACAATAAAATATGTAAGAAACTTACCTGCACATAGATATGTAACTAGAAACAAGTACCACTATATTGCTACGAGAATGATAAAGTCCTTTTGTTAACGATCTTTTTCAATTCTAGCTCCTAAAATCTATAATTGTATTCCGGATAGTATCAAGAATATGAGTAGTGTTATTGTTTTCAAAAAAAAATTAAAAGAATTTCTCTAGGAACAGACAAGAAATTTCTGTCATATAGTCATGGTGGGGTAAACACATATTACTTTACTTTAAAAATATTGAAGTTACGTTTACTAAAATTTCTGCGTTCGCTTAACTCTAATATTGTCCATATGTACATATATTTACTCTAGTCCTAATTTTATTTTATTCAAAACTATTCAATAAGTTGCAATACTGTTAAATTTTGTGTATTTGTTTAACTTTGTGTTTTGCCGAAACAGGTGTATCCACACCTCTCGGATACCTCTCGGATAATTATTTATTCACTTACATAGTTGTTCAGTTGCTTTATAAACTTGTTTAAATGTTTTAAAATTATCACGATTATTAGAGTATCTATCAAACTTAACAATACAATTTTAATTTTAGATTGGTTAGGTAATGTTCAAGATTTATACAAATACTTTTATTTTGAATGTTTAATTCTATGCCACGCATGAGGGCTTGCCCCCCTGTAGTTTTTCTATATTTTATGAGATTTTTATGTATGTATATATTTTGTAATTGCGAATTTACATGGTGAATAAATATTATCATTATTTGTAACATTCTTATGTGCATTTATTTTAGTCATAAGTATCGTAATTTTCGAGATATTCGCCGTTTTGCTTTCTATAAATTTCATCAAAATTGGTCATAAAAATTTGAGTTTTAGAAAAAAGTATGCACTGAAAATGTTTTTTTATTATTCGCGTATAAATGAGACTTATTATAACATTGTTTACAGTGCCACAATGAAATCTTTTTGAACACTTTTTTAGTGTCATGCAGTTGGTTACTGTATGTAGTATGTATTTTTATTTGACATTTGGCTGTAACCTTGAAATAAATTATAAAATGGTCTAGCGTTGCTCTAGCTAGCAAATAATTATATTAAATGGTCTTAAAGGTGAATTTGAATAAAGTATATATCCAAAATATTAATACATTAAGTACCCCAACGTTTATTTATCAATGATATGTCAATTGTTTATTTTTATATAGTATAGGATCAATATATGTGTATACATAACGTTCGAGTTTTGGGATAAATTACCAGATATCTATGTGAAGATATATTATAGAAATAATTCTGTTCATGACAATATTATATAAATAGATCGTAAGCATATACGAAGAAGCTCTTTTTCAAACAAATAATCATCCTATATTTGCTTAAATTAACGTTTGTTTACAATTTACACAATTATTCGATCATAACATGTCAAAAGTGCTGAGGAAAACCATGTGTGATCTGACCAATCAGGAATCTACAGAACTGCCAACTTAAATTCAAATCACTCCTCCTAGTTTAAAAACTGGGATTATGTAATTTTATTCAATTTAAAAAATTAAACAAATGCGAATTTCAAAAAATATTGTGTAAAACTTGTGTCACATTGAGTTTCTGTAGTACTCGTACTACAAAACGAGTAATTGTGACCCTTGCTTTACAAATAAGTATTTTTTAATTCGCAATCCAATTTTAAACGTTTTTTATCCAATAAGGAAAAAAATCGCAATGCTACGAAAAATTTAACAAAAATTAAGGTTGCAAATTTTAAATGTTAAATTTTCATATTTTTTATACGAGAATTCTTAAAATGAAAAAAATTAAAAAGCGGAAATTTTTTCAAGTGCAAACATATTTGGATAAGGGTATTTTAAATGGTGAACAAAAATACTCGTATTAGTCAAAAATGATCATGGAAAATTCAGCTTGAAAAAACAACAAGAGGAGAATGTTCAAATAAATTCTCATTAATTTTCATCAAGCAACACGACGCCTTCAGTTCCCTTGTTTCTAATTAATTTGATTGGTCCATCTGAGATGCGGGTAACAGTTTATCGATGTAGAGAAGTGCGGGTAGTAGTTTATCGGGAAAAAATGAGAGGGGAGTGGCAGTTTTTCGCCGTTTAAAAACATGTAGAAAATAATAAACAAACAAAAGAAAATCCTTGGGACAACAAAGATTGTTGTATGTTTATCACCTGAACTTATTTTTCTTTCACAAACAATTTTGTTAGTAATGAATTATATATTCCCGGTAATAAGACTTTTTGTTGAGATTGTTGTTCACCGTTTAAGAGAGGGTTAACCAAATACGTTTTCAAATGCATTCATATTTTTTAAATTGGATTAAAAATTATTACAATTGAGTTATGAGACGAGAAAAGTCTAAAAATAAATAAGAATATTATGTTACTGTAAACAAGATAAGAAATGCAGAGTTAGCACATATTTTAATATACATAGAAATGTTATAAAAAATGGCGTTATTGGTTAATTAAATCATTTAATTATTAAATTGTTAGGATAGTAGATACATTTTCAAGTAATTATTTCAAAAGTATTGTAATTTTGATTTTATTGTGAAAATAAAGTTTTTAAAAAAGGTTTTCGGTGTTGAAAAGTTATAATTGGCCCAGTCAGTAGGATTCGTGCGGTCGTGAAAAACTTTGTCGAATCGTTCAAATAAAGAACTCACGATTTGCTGTGTGAACATCGAGCGCGGATTCCAGAAGAATCTACTATCGAAGAAAGAAGAAACCGGATCTCTTCAAATCGCTTTTAAGTGCCTTTTTTACCTTTCCATACCTCTTAATAGAGTAGCAGAGATATTTCATAAAATTTTAAATATAATTGCAACCAATTTCTTTTATGAACGGATTGGAAAATTTATGGAAAACATTTAATACAATAAATATTAAAGAAAATTAAATTTCTAATAATAATTTTCAGAATTCATTTTCATCTGGAAAAACCAATACTTTTCCAAAATAGGTGTAGGTAAATATATTATAATCCTTAAATTCGTACAAAGTTTTTATTAACATATTAACTCTATCGCATTTAATTCACAATGGTATGGCGGCAAACGAAGCACTGTTATCCCACGATTCTTGGCTATTTCATCAATAACAAACTTTTTAAATTGTAGCTTGTGATTTGCAGCAACCTTTAAAAGTTCTTTTTCCAACATATCGCCTTCAAATGGTATATATTTTACGATTAACCAGTTTCTAATATCAGCTTTTCTCCAAGAGGTAGATGGAAGATTTTCTGTTAATCGCTAATGATAAGTGGCATTGTCCATAACGATTACAGCATTATTTGTAATTAATTCGAACATTTGTGTAAAATACATCGGCAGTCATTTCTTCATGATAGTCTTTGGTTGATGTTGACTGAATCTCCAGTAAACCACCTTCAACGAACCCTTGATTGCATCCAATATGCGTTATTATTAGTCGGCGACCTTTACCGATATGAGTTTTCAGTCGAGTAGATAAACCTTCTATGAAAGTTTGACGACTGGTTTGAATACTTTTGTCCTGCCATATTTTTCTCACTGAATGTCCTTCATTGAGCCATGTCTCATCTAGATAATAAATTTGTCTTCCCTCCTGTCTGTATTTTCTGGCGTCTCCTACATATTATTTCTTCGTTGTCGATAAGCACTGATTTGCGACTTTGCTTCTCCCAAGTAAAATTTAATTTTTGTGATATTTTCCACAAAGTTTCTCGCTCTATGTCAGGCAAGTTCTCGTCCTCCACCATTCTTAGAATTCTGTCAAGGGTTGGGATGTCTTTTTTAAAATATAATTCATGTAGTTTTAGTCTTATTGTATTTTGCATATATTCATCAAGGTCAAATGGTTTTGTTCCAGTTGACTTTTAAGGTGAAGATATAATTCCATATTTCCTCTCTCTTAGAAGTCTGTAAATAGTAGATTCACTAACTCCTGTCATATTGGAACATGTCGAAACTATATTTCTAACAGTAGCAGCCGGCATTTGATGTACAACATCATCATGCACATTTAACACTACAGTCTTCGTTTGTAAGCTAATCAAGCTCTTACACTTTACTGGGGCAAAACTTGAAGACATTTTTCACAACACAGTTAACACTTATGGAACATAAGCGACTCTAAGCAAAACAAATTATACAAATTTGGGTGAGACCAAGTTTCACCGTATATACCTGCAAAATTTCTAAGTAGTCATTGGGAAAATCCCTAGTAGGGCCCTATTGTAATGTTTCTTGGAAATGTTATTATCAACATTTCGAAAATCAGGAATAATTATCTGGAGAATGAATTGATAAATGGTTTGTTAATATGTCTCCCAAGAATTGATCTGCTTCAAATTCTCAAGATAATTGATGAAATATGCAGTCAGAATAGTTGCGTTACAAGATGATTTCAAAAATAATTTATTGTTTTAACTGTATGTACTCTACAAATATAGGAAGGTCAGTTAGTTGTTTCAACTAACCGAATTTACATTTATATTACCTTTATATATCAGATCGGGTATAAAATTAAATAGTAAATAAATTCCTTAGATGAACTGTGACGCTTATGCTTTACTACCTAACTAGCATCTGTGACCTTTTCGCGTGCTGTCCGTCAATAAGAAACAGACTATAATGTTTTAAATAATTTGATCGTTAACACACTCAAGTGAAGATAATTTTTTATAATCTAAAATCCTAATCAGAGATGAAAATTCAATAGTTGATTTAAAATTTTATGATATAGTTTTTTCATTATTAATTGATTCAGAAACTTCTAAGTTCTTCAAAGCATTCAGTCTAGTTCCATGTTCACAAACATGTAAAATTTTGAAATTGTCTTCGCCCACAAATGAATGGTTATTAAATTACAAATGTCTGTAGAAAACGCAACTATTCCTTGTCAAATGTTCCTGGATTTTCAACTTAAACCTCCTACCACACTGCCCTATGTATTCAGCGGTGCAATTGTTGCAAGTCAATTTATAAACCCCACTTCTATCAATTGTGAAATTGTGTCTGGTTCGAGAAAAGATAGTTTTTATGTTTAGTGGAGTTTTAAAAGCTGCTTTATATTATGTTCTATTCTGAATAATGTTGGCCAATTGATAGAAGAGTGGACTATAGTATGAAATGCTAACAAATTTTTGTTGTTCCCTTTTGTTCTATGCATATGAGTCATTTATTGAAAGCTTATCCATCTTTCTCTTCACTAAATTGTCAATTAGAGTTGTAGAGTAACCGTTTTTAACTGCTAACAGTTTGATTGTTTCTAATTCTTTATTAAAATCATCAGGTCACATTGGAATAAAAAAAGCCGATGAACGTATGACCTGAACGACGAAAGCTTCTGCAGAAAAGGGTGATCGCTGTCACTAGGAATAACATGAGGTGTCAAGAGTAGTAGTGTAGTTATTTTCCAATTCAAAAGTAAATTTGAGGTCTCTGTGTAAGTTGTTAATAAAACGTGAAAAATCATAGTTTAAAACATTAACATTCCCTTGAAAACCGAGAACCACGTCATCGACATATCTATACCAAAAAACAGTATTCCGTGAGAATGGGCTATTGAAAATTTGTCTCTCTATAAAGTCCATAAAGATATCTGCCAAGACAGGAACTAGTGGATTTCCCATACCAAGACCCTTCTTCTGTTCATAAATTTTAATATTAAATATGAAGAAGTTTTGTTGTAATACTAATGACAATAAACTGAAAACATTCTCCACCACATAGTCATCCAACGATGAATTAATCAATAAATCCCTAATGTGACCCAAGGTTAGTTCCACGGGAACATTGGTGTATAAGTTGGTTACATCAACCTAAGCTAGAATGGCGTTCGAGGGAAGTTCAATGTCTTTAATTTTCTTTACCAAATCATTAGAATTCAAAAGAGTTTGTTGAAGTTCGAAACTTACATTATTCCTAAGAAAATGATTCAGCTCCCTTGCGATTAACGGACAAGATGAGTTAACAAATGAGAGAACTGGTCCTTGTTAACTAACCTTTTTCGTTAATCGGGGGACCTGAATCGTTTTCTTAGGAATAATCTAAATTTCGAACCCCAACACACTCTTTTGAATCCTAATGATTTGGTAAAGACATTGAACTTCCCTTAACGCCATTCTAGCTTCGGCTGTTATAACCAACTTATACACCAATGTTCCCGTTCTGATTTATTTATTGATTCATCGTTGGATGACTATGTGGTGGAGAATGTTTTCAGTTTATTTTCATTAGTATTACAACAAAACTTCTTCATGTTTAATAATAAAATGTATGAACAGAAGAAAGATCTTGGTATGGGAAATCCACTAGCTCCTCTCTTGGCAGATATCTTTATGGACTTTATAGAGAGACACATTTTCAATACTCAATTCTCAGGGAATATTGTTTTCTGGTATAGATATGTCGATGACGTGGTCTTCGGTTTTCAAGGGGATGTTAACGTTTTAAACTCTAATTTTTTAAGTTTTATTAACAACTTACCCATAGACCTCAAATTTACTTTGGAATTGGAAAATAACTACACTCTCAATTTCTTGGATTTATCTTTGAAGAGGGTTAATCAGCACGTTTCTTTTGGCATATATAGAAAGAATACTCAGACACCTCATGTTATTCCTAGTGACAGCAATCACCCTTTTCAGCAGAAGCTTTCGTCGTTCAGGTCATACGTTCATCGGCTTTTTTTGATTCCAATGTGTCCTGATGATTTTAATAAAGAATTAGAAACAATAAAACTTTTAGCAGTTAAACACGGTTACTCCACAACTCTAATGGACAATTTAGTTAATAGAAAGATGGATAAGCTTCTAATAAATGACTCATATGCATTGGACAAAAGGGAACAATAAAAATTTGTTAGCATTCCTTACTACGGTCCACTTTCCTATCAATTGGTCAGCATTATTCAGAATAGAACAGAATATAAAGTAGCCTTTCAAACTCCACTAAACATAAAAACTATCTTTTCTCGAACCAAAGACCCAATTTCACAATTTCATAGAAGTGGGGTTTACAAATTCACTTGCAACAATTGCACCGCTGAAAACATAGGGCAGTGTGATAGGAGGTTTAAGTTGAGAATCCAGGAACCTTTGACAAGGAATAGTTCCGTTTTCTACAGACATTTGCAATTTAATAACCATTCTTTTATGATGGATGACAATTCTAAAAATTAACATGTTTGTGAACATAGAACTAGACTTTTTTTTAGATTATAAAAAATTATCTTCACTTGAGTGTGTCAACGATCAAATTATTTGAAACGTTACTTCGTCTAGTTTTGTTGTCTTGTCTTGTTTTTGCTGTTTATTTTAAATTCATGCTGTTATCCGTCCTGTGGGAAGTTTTTAATTGACTGGTAAGATACTTATTTGAATGGAATCCGAATTGCTATATTAAATTTACCATCATAATTGTAGCTTACCCGCCCCGAAGATGACTTTGTTAAGTCGAAACTAGTCGACATGTGGTAATGAAAACATTTTACGAATTCAAGGTTTTTAATACATTTACATACATCTATTTTGAAGATGGTTTCGTACTCTATTGGATTTGCTTCAGATATGAAATATTTTTCCGCCTGCCCTGTATAAGATGCGACAAAAGTATAGGTTTGTCCTAAAAAAGTTGTAATTAAAATTATTTATTGAGTAATTTTTATGTTTTTCATTGGCAAAAATAAGAAAAACGAGTTCTTAGAAACAAATTCTGTGTATATTTCGTCGTCGGCCACTTTTTCAGCCCACAAGTGCCAGTACGAGTTCTTTTTTGGACAAATATCGGTATGTTAGCACGATACAGCCTACGTGTGGAAAAGTTAGTTTTAATCTTTAAAACCGTTATTTTATTTGGACCTTTCAAAGAGAAAATTTGTTATATATACAGATACTTGATTCACGAGAATATTCATTTTTGTGATTAAATTAATTAAATGTTATGAAAGATGTTCTTGAGTTATTTTTCCACTTGTTGAGGTTATTTTACGGTGGAAAATAGCGAACAGTAATGTCGCAAGCTTATTAATTGTTTTCACTAAAATAATTTCATATGATATATGAAATAGTGAACATACTCGTATACTTAATTTCGTCAACATTAAATTATTTTCACGACAAAGAAAAACAACACAGAAAAAGAAGATTCAAGCATATGTTTGAAAAATTGTAGACTTTTTTAGTATCTACAATTATTCCACTGGATATTTATTCGTACGACTTTACCTTTCACTGTAAATAGCAGGAATACCATTTTTCATTCCTTTCCAACCGCATACATCAACTCTTAACCCACCATATTTTTCAGGGTTACCATAAACCTTTTTATCATTCTCACTTATAAAAGTTCAGGGAACAGTTTTTCATTTTTTTTTCTGAATTATTTATTCCGATCGTTCTAGGTAACTAAAGCTACATAAACTAAATACAGACAAACACAGAACCTCTCACATCCACGTAAAAACGTCAGATTTAACATAATTTAGTGAAATTTTGACGTTATCGTAAAAAATGGTGTTTTTCACTTGTACAACAGTCATATTTATACAGGGTGGTTCATTAACAATTGTCCATATAGTAACTGGAGAAACCTTAGCACAAAATATGAAGATTCGAGAACACTTCAGTAAAATATTCCTTCTTACTGAGATCTAGGGTGTTATATCATCAATATTTTAAATGATTGTAGTCCATTGTTTTTACACCTTCTACTTTTTATATATTGGGATACTTCAATTAGTGGTATAATATAATTTTCCTCTATCCCTAGAGGTATGCGGTAGGGATAAATACTTCTTTTCTCCCCTACAATCTATGCCACTATCGTAAAAATGATTTCAGCATGTTTTTTCGATACTCCGTTACTTTCTACGTAAGTATTAACCTCCTGTCTCTATGCGATACAGTACGAAGTTTTCAAGTTATTCGAGATTAAATGGAATGTTTATAATACCTAATTTTATTTTATCTCTTATTTCGCACTAGTCAACACTATTTTGCTAATTTGGTTATGAAATTTATAAGTTTTAGTTGATTCCATCTCGAATGATCTTTTCATATTGATGTTTATCAAATTTTCACTCTAAGATGATATACATTAAAAACTATTATTTTTATTCTATCCTACTGGACGCCTCTGGTTATAGCGGAAATATGTTACCACTAAATGCATATGTCAATTGTTTGCCAAGTACGCACAAAAATATTGGAAGGTGTCCAAACAACGGGATTAAAACCTTTTATAATATTTATAATAAAATAATACAATAGTCCTAGATAAACATTGAAATTGTTGACTAAACAGATGATATGATTGTTGTTCGTTCTTCTAATTAAAAATCCGTCTATTTTGTTATCAGTTTTAAAAATATGTCCATCTTTTGAACTGGTCCTGTACTATAAAATTCTCGAAATAATCGTTTCAGTATCTAAAACTCCCCTAAATATTTCAATAGCGGATTTCATCATATTATTAGTTGACATTGTAACGCTCTTGCGTCGTTACTTGACGGGTTGGCGCCTTAACTACAGGTGACGGGTTGCCTCGGGCGCCAGTTTATTAAAGTGGTATGCTCCACTCACACCGGGCAGCGTCAGTGAAGAATTAAAATACTCCAGGGGTCACTTTATGGTGGTGACGAAAGTGTTGCGGCCGGTCGGGCAGATTTTACTTGCCTCCCCGGCTTCGTAACCTGGGTATTAGCTGCTTAACGTTCTTACCTATTTACGGAGGTTTACTGGTAATTGGAGTTGGAGAGAAGAGAAACCAAAAGTTACTTATTTACAAAGAGTCTTTATTAAACGTAAAACTAAACTAAATGTCTTCAATTCGGGTAGGCGGGGCAAAAGCACTAGTACTAACTACTATCCGACTGGTTCAAAACGGTCTCTACTACGGTGAACTACTACGGTGAGTAAAACAAAGCTATGCAAGCGGAAACAACAAAAAATGGGCGGGGTGCGGTGGACGGTTAGCGGCAGTGGGCAGAACTACTACGGATTGCAAGCGAAAGCAAAAATGGGGCGAGGATGCGGTGGACGGTTAGCGGCAGTGGGCAGAACTACTACGGATTGCAAGCGACCCTCTAGGTTAATCAAAGCTCTACTTTCGGGGGATATGGCTCTCGGTTTCCGCGGTATCGAAATCTCGGAGTTGCGGCGGCCACCACTAGGATGTGAGAACTCAACTTTCTAGTGGCGGACACGGTACTCCTCGATCGGATGGCTTAAGGCCCAAACACGGCCGCTGCTAGGATGTGAGAACTCAACGTTCTAGCAGCGGACACGGTTCCCCTTTACTTCCCCTGGTCGGATTATACGGCGAGAACAATATATCCTAAGGTATAAAATTCGGAATATCACTCACCTCGGTAAACGGTACGGTCGAATTAACGGAATCGGTTTTCTGAAAGAGAACGGTTTTATGAGCACAATGAAGGCTCTTAGATTTAATTCTCACCTGCGTATGCGGGTGAGGAGCTGAGTCTACGGATAGACTGACTACACTGAGAATCGTTCTGCTTTACGGTATGGCTTGTTGGGGATACGGCGCGAAGTCGTAAGTGTCGCCGACTGTCGGTGCAGGTTTGATAAATTATATTTTATATTGTACCGATGTTTATATTACTTTGTATCGAAACGGACGGAGAAATACGGTGTTCGAACGCTTTATTTTATATTATACGGAAGATTGTGCTTTTGCCCGGTCTTTGAAAATGTAACTTCGTTACACACCCTTCCCACTTCGGGGAAAAAAATGTATGCATATATATTTTTTTCAAAAACTTCCCCTGAACTTTCTATTATGAAAGAGAAAAGATCCCACAATAAAAATAAACCGACTAGGCGCCTACCCCTTTTCGGCCGAACCCTTTTATTGGGGGTAGGTACACCTATCACAATTATTCGGAACAAAAGAATGAAATTCACAAGAAAAATAAAGTTTGATTCTTCTACGTCCTTTTGGCTGATGTCGGACCGGGGTGGGACTTCCAACTTCTACTGAAGATGCGTCTTGAAGAGATGCTGACATCCGCAGGCGGGGCACGGCGCATGGCAGCGCTGGAAGGTGCTTTGGACACTGAAACTCCGGGGTTGGCGGCCTCACGGCGACTAGGTGTGTCTTGGCTTGCCTCCATGGCCTTCAGAAGGTCAGCGACGACGTTGTGTACGGTTAACGTGGTTCCGGGAATCGGATCCATCCTAGCACTCTCCTTCTATGGTTTCGGGATTCCTGAAAGGTCAACGCATATCAGTATTCTAACCAAATAAACGGTCCGGCGGAGAGATAACAAACAAAAGACTATTACAACGGATTGTCTTAAATGAAGTTCGGACGCAAGGTATATAACGGAAACGGGCCCAGATAAATAAGAAACGTTAATAACTCTAGTATATATCTATTAAAAAGAAATCAAATAAACCTACGGAAGACTAAGATTCGGAAGAGAAGAACAACTATACTACAGTAACCCCTCTTGTCGAGGCACACGCAGAGAGTGCGGTGGGGCGGCTCCTCTTGGGGGCTCTCCTGGACATCGGCTTGTCATCTCTGAAAGGAAACGGTTATTTCTTACCTAGTGTTTATCGGAAGTATGTGCCGGTCGTAGATCTTTGACATGAATCCGATGGAGTCGTTTGCCTGTTCTGCTTTTGAGGTTGTATACTACCGGCGAGAGGACATTGGTCACGGTATAGGGGCCGGAATATTTGGGAGCAAGTTTCGCGGCGAATCCTCGGTCCGCTGATGACAGGTGGTGCTCGCGTTTCATGACTTGATCGCCTACATGGCAACGCCAATCCCGGCGCCGGAGGTTGTAATGATGACTCTGAACGGTGAATGCCCTGGCCAGATTTACCCGTACCATCTCGAATGTATCCTTTAGACGGGACAATCTGTCGGTGTGCTGAGTGGCATCCTCTTGACTGGTATTTACGTTCCCCTCTTCAACGGGGGAGATTGGGCGGTATATAGCCTTGGGAATTTCTAATTCTCTTCCAAAGTTCAAGAACGCGGGGGAATATCCGGTGGATTCTTGACGTGCGGTGTTTATAGCGAACGAAAGCTCGGCTAAGTGCAGGTCCCACTTCCGGTGATCTTCTTCACAGAACTGCGCTATCATGGTTTTCAATGTCTTGTTGGCCCTCTCCACGGGGTTAGCTTGCGGGGTATATGGCGGAGTCAAACGGTGTTGAATACCGAATTATTTTAGCGATTCTTCGAACAACCGGCCGGTAAACTGAGTTCCATTGTCGGTGAGGATTACCTTGGGACAACCAAAGCGGGTTATTATATCTTCATACAAAGCTTGTGCGACGGCCTTAGCGGTTGCTTTGCGGATCGGGCGGCATTGTACCCATTTCGTAAAGCGGTCCTGGAATACGATGAGAAAGGAGTGTCCCCGCGTAGATCGTGGTAAGGGACCCACCAGGTCGGCGCTGACGCATTCCCAGGGTTGACGATTGGGCGACGGTTGCATCTTTCCTGCGGGCTTCATTTGGGAAGACTTATACCGTTGGCACAAGTCACAGCTACGTACATATTTAGCGGTGTCGCGGAACATTCCAGGCCAATAGTAGCGAGTTGCAATCCGGGCGATAGTCTTGGCGATTCCCATGTGTCCGGCTGTGGGCGCGTCGTGCATCTCTTGTAGTATGCTGAGCCGGGTCGGTTTGGGAACACATAATTTCCAGGGGTCGCTTAATTCTGGTTCAGTGAAATCGTTCGAATCCCAAAAATGTCGATACAGACGGTCTTCTCGGATACAATAGTCGGGAAATGCTTCAGGGTTTCGTCGTACTTCTTCTTTCTTCCGATCATACCAGGGGCATCCGCTCACTGTTTCTACGGTTGCTATATCTTCAGCGCCTTCCTTGGTATTATCTAGGGGTTCTCGGGATAGAGTGTCGGCCACCTTGTTTAACCCTCCTTGGCGATACTTGATGTCGAAGTCGTACTGTTGGAGGAACATACTCCATCGGGCAAGGCGTCCGGCTGGGCTTTTGATCGAATGCAGCCAACGGAGCGACTGGTGGTCCGTTATCACGGTGAAGTGGTAACCTTCCAAGTAGGGGCGCAGTTTTTCGATTCCCCAGACTATGGCTAAACATTCCTTCTCGGTAACGGAGTAGCCGTTTTCAGTGGAAGTTAACGATCGGCTAGCGTAGGCAATTACTCGTTCTCCCTCGTCCGATGCCTGGGTAAGAACGGCTCCGAGACCGTGATCGGATGCGTCGGTTTGTAAAACGAAGGGTTTGTCGAAGTCGGGACAGGCCAGAACTGGAGCTTCTGTTAAGCAAGTTTTGAGTTTCTGAAAAGCGTCTTCTTGCTCGGACCCCCAATTCCATCGGTGGTGTTTCTTTAGTAGTCGGTGCAGCGGTGCTGCTACTTCGGAGAAAGACGGCACAAATCTCCTGTACCACGAGGCTGTTCCCAGAAAGCGTCGAAGCCCTCTGACATTCGTAGGTGCGGCCATCTCGGTGATGGCGGCTACTTTTTCGGGGTCCGTGCGGATCCCTTCCGATGTGACTAAGTGGCCCAGGTATCTGAGAGATTTTCTCCCAAAGTGGCACTTCTCGGGGTTGATTCGCAAGTTCGCGGCTCGAAGGCGGCGGAAAACTTCTCGTAAATTAGCGAGATGCTCCTCAAAAGTTCCTCCGAGCACTATGATGTCGTCCAGGTATGCGAAGCAATATGGATCCATCTCGAGTCCTATTATTCTGTCCATGAGACGTTGGAATATGGCGGGAGCGGCGTGCAGTCCGAAAGGCATTACTCGGAACTGGTACAATCCTCTTCCCGGGACAGTGAAGGCGGTAATCGGTTTGCTGTCCTCTGTCAGTGCTACCTGCCAGTAGCCTTGGCGAAGGTCGATGCTGGATATGAACTTGGCTCTTCGGAGTTTGTCTAGGACGGCGTTGATGAAGGGTAGCGGGTAAGCATCTTTCATGGAGACGGAGTTGATTTTCTGAAAGTCTATACAGAACCGGGGCTTGCCATCCTTTTTACGGACGATGACGACGGGAGAGCTCCACGGACTCGCTGACGGCTCTATAATCCCTGCCTCTAGCATCTTGTCCACCTCTTCATTGATTATTTCCTGCATTCGGGGATTCTGAGGGCGATAACGTTGTTTGATTGGATCAGGATTGGTGAGACGGATCCTGTGTTCGATCAACGGTGTTACCCCTCGAATATCCTCAAATGACGGTAGTTCCTCCTGCAGAAATCTCTGTAGACAATCTTCTTCATCTTTGGTGAGAGTTAGCGGCGGTCTTGTCGTGGTGATCCCAATAGGAAAGCACGGTACGGGCCGAGTCTCCTTTGGGACGGGACGGTGATTCGTCGTGACTCTCGACGTGTTGGTGCCAGCCTGTGTCCTAGGTGGGCGATTTCCTAGGTTAGCTGATGTGGGGGGAATTGAGGCGTTTTGAGGGCTTTGCTGCGCAAGCCTCGGGTGGTCGCAGCGCCTTAGCAGTTTTCCGGCCGTGGACACGGACAGTCTCGGGACATAACTCCGTCCCTCTTACATCTGGAGCAGAAGATCCTGGGAGTTCCTCGACATTGACTGCGAAAATGTCCGGTCTGGCCACATCGCCAACATTCTTGGTTTCTGCCGGTTGGTTGCTTGTTGAGTGCTGTTGCGGTTACTGTATCCTTTGAGTCAAAACGGCGTCCAGTGAGCCGAGTTGGGGACGCAGGTCCTTGATGGGTTGCCCTAACGGTCGCTGATGCGGTCGCTGCAGCCGGGCGCGGCTGAGAGCGACAGGGTGTGGCGGCAGAAGCGGCTGCATAGTCCAGCTTACGCGTATTCTCCGTTGGCTGCCGAACTGGATACGGATTGGATCGATCGGTTTGTCCACGAGCCTGCTCAATCTCGGAGCGTAGCAGTTCGTAATCCCGGGCGGCTTTGGCAAATTCCTGCGGATTCGAGAAGTCCGTTCTACGAATCTGACGGCGAAACTCTGGGTGGAGATTCCGGTACAGCCAATTCAATTCCTGCTCCGGGGTGATACTTCCATGGCGACGGATGAGCGTTTGCATATCTGTGATGTATGTGGCGGTACTCTCTTGAAGATGGTGAGTTCTTCTACTGATGGCTACCTCTAAATCGACGAGATAATTGACCGGAAAGAAAAAATCTCGGAAGGCGGTGCAGAACTCTTGCCAGTTAGACCAGTATTTGCGGTTGTTCCGGAACCAAAGTGCTGGCATTCCATGTAAGAGCTCGGGCATAGCTTGCAGTAGCCGGTCGAGAGAGATGGCTTGTGACTCACAAATCTCCTCAAGCCTCTCGAGGAAAGCAGCGGGGTCTCCTGATCCATTGAAGCTTATCCTCCAATCCTTGGTTCTTAATGGCGGCATTATTGGTCCTGAGCTTGGCCCTGGAGTGGGCTGGATTCCTGCCAGTGTACCATTGAACACGTTTGTCGTTGCGGGTTCTTCTGCACTGGTAACGGTGACGGTCGGTAATGCGGCGGTAACTGTGGTTGTTATGTATGTTTCAGCCCTTGTTACGGTGACGGTCGGTAGTGCGGCGGTGGCGGTGGTTGCTCCGGATGTGGCGGGAAATACAAACGGCATTGCGGCGGTCGGTGCGGGGGAGGCGCGGCCTTCACGGATGAACTTGGAAAGGCGGCGTCTCTTATCATCTACGGTTCCGGTGACTTCTAGCCTAAATTTGGCTAGTTCCACGTCTAGTTCCTCCTTTCTTAGGAGGTATACCCATCCAACACGGGTATCAGTCGGTTCTTCTCTCGGAAGCGGGTTCTGGGCGGCGGTAGCTTCGTCCGGAGTGTTTGCGGGTACTGAATTCTTAGTAGCCATTTTACTAATACTCTGAATCGGTATAGCTTCCTTGCTCAACGGTCAGAAACCTATTTTTCCCTTACCAATTGCTCGTATCTCTAGACGGGTGACTCTAATCAATAAACGGATGGTGCGAATCGGTTCTACGTACTCGGTAACCTATTAAACGAGGGGTCGCACAGGGGGTCGGTCCTCGGTTAAGCCGAAGCTAGCAATCTGTCAAAATGACAGGTCAGCGGATTTCGTCGGATTCGGGTATAATACGGTGCCCTGAAGTGTTTTCGGTGTGTTTCGGACCTCTAAAGTGACGGAATCAATTTCACTACCTCAAAACGGGTTTTACTCAAGTTACGGTGATCAGCGGCCTCGGTACACTATAAAAATGGTCTTTTACGCGAAAAAACGGCTAACCTGTCAAAAATGACAGGTCGGCGGATTTCGACGGATTCGGATATAAGACGGTCTACTAAAACTTTTGCAACGGTTTTTAGCTCTCTGTAACGCTTGGATTACTTCCACCAATTCCAAAACCGTTTTTCTACGACTTCTGGTAATTAGCGGATACGGTACACCATAAAAACGGTCCCTGCTCGGGCGCCAAATTTGTAACGCTCTTGCGTCGTTACTTGACGGGTTGGCGCCTTAACTACAGGTGACGGGTTGCCTCGGGCGCCAGTTTATTAAAGTGGTATGCTCCACTCACACCGGGCAGCGTCAGTGAAGAATTAAAATACTCCAGGGGTCACTTTATGGTGGTGACGAAAGTGTTGCGGCCGGTCGGGCAGATTTTACTTGCCTCCCCGGCTTCGTAACCTGGGTATTAGCTGCTTAACGTTCTTACCTATTTACGGAGGTTTACTGGTAATTGGAGTTGGAGAGAAGAGAAACCAAAAGTTACTTATTTACAAAGAGTCTTTATTAAACGTAAAACTAAACTAAATGTCTTCAATTCGGGTAGGCGGGGCAAAAGCACTAGTACTAACTACTATCCGACTGGTTCAAAACGGTCTCTACTACGGTGAACTACTACGGTGAGTAAAACAAAGCTATGCAAGCGGAAACAACAAAAAATGGGCGGGGGTGCGGTGGACGGTTAGCGGCAGTGGGCAGAACTACTACGGATTGCAAGCGAAAGCAAAAATGGGGCGAGGATGCGGTGGACGGTTAGCGGCAGTGGGCAGAACTACTACGGATTGCAAGCGACCCTCTAGGTTAATCAAAGCTCTACTTTCGGGGGATATGGCTCTCGGTTTCCGCGGTATCGAAATCTCGGAGTTGCGGCGGCCACCACTAGGATGTGAGAACTCAACTTTCTAGTGGCGGACACGGTACTCCTCGATCGGATGGCTTAAGGCCCAAACACGGCCGCTGCTAGGATGTGAGAACTCAACGTTCTAGCAGCGGACACGGTTCCCCTTTACTTCCCCTGGTCGGATTATACGGCGAGAACAATATACCCTAAGGTATAAAATTCGGAATATCACTCACCTCGGTGAACGGTACGGTCGAATTAACGGAATCGGTTTTCTGAAAGAGAACGGTTTTATGAGCACAATGAAGGCTCTTAGATTTAATTCTCACCTGCGTATGCGGGTGAGGAGCTGAGTCTACGGATAGACTGACTACACTGAGAATCGTTCTGCTTTACGGTATGGCTTGTTGGGGATACGGCGCGAAGTCGTAAGTGTCGCCGACTGTCGGTGCAGGTTTGATAAATTATATTTTATATTGTACCGATGTTTATATTACTTTGTATCGAAACGGACGGAGAAATACGGTGTTCGAACGCTTTATTTTATATTATACGGAAGATTGTGCTTTTGCCCGGTCTTTGAAAATGTAACTTCGTTACATCAATTACGTCAATTATTATAATAATTGGTTTAGAAAAATAGTGAGAGGAAATTCTTCCAATGACAATTGATATATATTTTTCTTACGACCACAAAGGAAAGTAACACATATCGCACTCTCCACTTCCATGGTAAGTGACCTTTATTCTCACGCGTGCGGAAAGTACTTTCCGCACTAGTGCGAAAAGTAACTTTTTATGCTGCCACTTCAGAAAATGCGTTTTTGCGATCATTTTTTAACTCGGAAAGTGCGTCGTTGCCAGTATAGATCGCAAAATTGACTTAACTGCTCGGCGAAGTACCCACTTTTCCGAGATCTTATGTCAAAATGTCCATTAAAGACAAAATACCAGATAAAGCATCGAGGATGAACTTTTGTTAAAAGTGGCTGGGCATCGAGGATGAACTTTTGTTAAAAATGGCTGAGCATCAAGGATGGACTTTTGTGAAACTTGGCTAGGCGTCGAGGATGGACATTTATGAAACTTAGCTAGACAATAAATATTCTGTTCCTATATTATTGTCAAATTATTGGTGCCTGCACAAAAAATTTTGTACGCGCCACACTCGGAAAGTATATTTAAAAGACTCGCATGCTTTCAGGGCTTCTCCTTCTTCAGCGTCGCCCTGAAACTTGCATGCTCGCCCTGTAAAGTATATAATTCAATTTGTTCTCCAGTTGTATCTAATAAGTACTTACTTTTGTCATTTTTTCAAATAAACATTTTTTATCGTCATTTCTTTATTTTACTATGAAAGTAATTGTAAATACATGTGCACTTCTTATAGAAACAATATTCAATCATATACTGTCAAAAATAAAACGTAAGATTAGTCAGGGCACTCAATATACACGATCTGATATTTACATATTGTTCAATAAAATAGGTGGTCGTAGGAAAAATATTGTACATTACTTGTGCGAAAGTGACTTTTCACTCTCGTGGGATTGTCGCACTCGGCTTACGCCCCGTGCTACAATATTTCCCACTCGTGTGTAATATACTATATGATTAGATCCACAAATTTCTGAACATTTTCCTCAAAATAATCCTATACGATTAATTGAAAAACTATTTGGATTAAATCATCTGGCTGTTCCGTCAATTTTAACTCATGATAAGGGATAGTTCATGAATTAGTAATAAAAAGTAACGAAGAGATAGATTTCATATTGCCAAGGACTTCTAACAGGAAAGAACTGAATCAATAACCACCGATTACTTTTTAATCGCTCTCAATCATTCCTAAATTTGTCAACTTGTGACGTGAAAAAAGAGTATTGTCTATTCTAGAACATATCCACTGAATTTTTGTTCCGATTCATTTAAAAACTGCCGATTATTTTAAGTAGTTCTAAGCTTGTCAATTTTTCTATAAAGTAGATATATTTCCCTCATCTTATAACAAGCTGATACAATTTGGAATACTTCTAATTAACATAAATACAAAATAATGTGAAAACTAAATATCTATTGAACATCAATTACTTATTAAAAATCACTGATCTCAATAACCGTATTTCCAAGTTTAATTTTTAAAATCGCTCATAAATTTGAATCGACTTAAAATACAGAGAAAGAAAAATGAAGAAAAGAAGACTTCAACACCTGTGTCGTTCAGGGAAATGAACGGCAAAGAAAAAGGGGAATCTACTTTAATAATTTATAAGCGAAATCAATAAGAAACAATTGCATCCTATTAGAGAACAAACTAGCGAGTTCAGAGCGGGAACTCGCTTAAATATAAATGGAACCACGTTGCTATTCGCATACTCAATAATTAATAACATCCGTTTCAAGGAGACCGGCATGTTCTTCTAGATACTTCGTCGTTTCTACTATTCATATTCACCCTCTCTTATTTTTTATATTTGAAGCGAAATTTGTTTCTGATAGTATCGCTATTCGTTTGACGGCGTTGGATGTTCTCGAATTTCATTTCGCTATTTTTTTTTAGTACAAATTTTGGAGTGAAGTTCAATTATACATCTAATAATTCCATATAAAATCCGTTTGAATGTTTAAAGAGTATCATTTATGTAGATTTCATTGGACTGTTCTCAATTCAATTTATTTTGGATTTTCACGTTATAAATTTCGTCTGACTCTAATTATATCTGTGTTAGCCATTGGTTCCTCATTTTTACAGCAAGAAGGTGCAGATTGGGATTAACGGTTCATTAAATTTGATTTGCCAGGTTATTTTCTCCATTATTTTCAAATAGCAAGTTTTCACCAATCAAAATTCTTGACTGTATAGTTGTTAGCCATATTGTAATGTTTTATTTATTTATTAAAACGTTTTATTACGGGTGGGATAAATTCATACACACGGTAGGTTCACTTACTTAATTTGTTTATTCACTCCACTATTCACTAATTATATTCACAGTATATTCACTTAAACTAATGTATATAAACACTTCACTACTTTATATTCACTTATTTACTGTTTATCTCACGATGTCATATTATAAACTAAACTAACACTCCCTGGTCGGTCCTTTATATATTAGTCCCTTTTTTACTACGTAAATTAAATAATCCACAGTTAATTTATCAATATATGAATTTATTTTACTATTTAACTGGTAATACATAATACATAGGTACTAATAATAAACTAATAACAAAATAACTAATATTACTAGTACGTACTTGTTCATAGCTACATTCCTACCTTCTAAACGAAGGTGTTTGAAAAATAAACACGAACTTTTATCCAGCCACAACAGCATGTTACGTAATATTTGAAAATAGTTAATAATAACAATTAAAAAGTAACGCACTATCATGAACATAAACATTGAAAAATAAAAAAGCACGTTCAATGAGAAGGCTGACACTCAGAATTATCGATACTTTTTTTAATGTTTGCAGTATAATTTGAGACAGCCATTCGAATACAAATATCCAAATGTTCATCTGTGAGTCAATTGCGATATTTGTTCTTAAAAACTTCATATTGGAAAAAGAATATTCACACAAATAGGTTGAACTGAATAATGCTTTCACTTTCAAGGCAACACGGCATAGAGCAGAATATTTGTCTTTACTTAAAATAGGCCAGATACATTTGGTACCTGAGACTAACGATTTTAAGGCTCAATCGTTTTGAAACTCAATTACTTGCATTTCTGTTGCAGCGATGTCTTCGCCAAAGTTCTGCATAACACAAGTTGCAAACTGTTGGATATCAATTTCCATAAAGGGTGAAACAACAAACTGCGCTACTGAAGCCATTTCGTTGGAATCCTTAAAACGATTTTTGAAGTTATTCTTTAGGGTAGAAACTATTTCTACATGATATTTGCTGTCATAGGGTTCTAATGGATTTTGAGATATTTTTTCTCAAAGAATAGGAAAATGCTTGGCATCGCTGTTAATTAGGTTTTGTTCCCAAAACTCCAGCTTTTTGATAAATGCTTTTATATTAGAAATTATTTCCGCTAGTTCTCTGTCTCTCCCCTGAAGCTGCAAATCAAGTTCGTTTAATTTCTCTGTAATGTCCTCGAGAAAACCAAAATCTCTAAGCCAGATTGAATTTTCTAGTTCCGCAGTCGATTCATCGCGTTGTTTGAAAAACTGAACTATTCCCGATCGGACATCATTAAAACGTTCCAGCACCCGTCCTCTACTTAACCATCGGACTTCAGAGTGAAGGAGTAGGTCCCCGTATTGACAGTCAACTTCATCGGCCAAGGTTTTGAATAATCTTCTTTGTAACGCTTGTGCTCTAATCTTGTTCACAATTTCTACCACCAGTTCCATAACGTTGTTTAGTTTCAGGAAATTTCCACATAATGCTTGCTGATGGATAATGCAGTGGTAACAGAGACATTGCGGAAAAGTTTCATCTTTACGACATAACGCCACCAGACTCTTATCACAACCCACCATAGCTGGAGCGCCATCGGTTGTCAAGCCTACCATTTCGGATATTGGAACTTCCACGGAAGAAATAATATTTTTTAAATGAGAAAACAACTCATGTCCAGTAGTGTGTCATTTCAGTGGCATAAAAGATCGTCTTTAATCGTAAAATCACTAAAAACCATCCTGACGAACACGGCCATCTGGGCAGTGTCAACGACATCTGTTGATTCATCCAGTTGAAGTGAAAAATAAACAAAGTTATTCAAGTCAGTTCTTAACTGTGAAAAATATCATTGCTCATTACTTCTACACGTCTCATCACTGTATTAGCAGAAAGTTGCATAGATTTTATAGCTGAAACTATCTCGTCTGTATTTCCAAAGTTGGCAAATAACGAGTCAGCAGCTTCTAAAAACGCCTGTTTTATCATTTCCCCGTCTTCATAAGGTTTCTTTTTTTGTGCAATTATCTGGGACACACGGTACGATGCTTCAGTTGCAGCCTTATTTTTGTCGACTGTTCTTAAAAATATTGATTGTTGTCCAATTAACTGCTTTTTTAACAGTTTCAGTTTCTCCTTTCTGGCGGCAGAATGTAGTGGGAATGATTTTTCAAAATTAGAATGTACAGTTTTATGAGGTCTCTCAATATTTCCTTTTTCAGCAACGGAGACCGAAGTATTACATAACAAATACACATTTTTATCTTTAACTTCTGTAAAAAAGTATTGTTCTTCCCATTCCGAATGAAAGTGGTATGTCTTTACCTTCTTACATCTGCTTGCCATAATATTATTTTTTGTTATTCTCTACTAACCCAACCTCTGGAAGTTGGTTACGCGTTCAGTTTTAAACTAAGCTCAATGTCGCCGCGCCGTGCGTATCTATCCCGTTCAGAGCAATCCTGATCATTCTCGAACACTAACGCGCTGGTCCGGCTGGTCGGTTCTAGCCAATTCTAGCTTGATGGCGTCAGCGGCAGATCGCTCACCGCAACGTTGCCGATGTTTATGTTCAATATTATGACAATTGGTTTTTTTGTGGAATTTTCGGAAGCTTCTCTGACTTTTGCAGTTTGTATTTTTTAAATTAAAATCGTTGTAAGAGCTACCAGAATTGCCTCCGCGAGCTACCGGTAGCTCGCGATCGACAGGTTGGCGACCACTGGCTTAGACAGAGTCGGATTCACGGACTATACCAGTGTACTGTTTCGTAACATCACCCCCTCCTCAATGGTAGTTCTTCCTGGAACTTTTGTGTAACCGAGACTGGATGTTTGAATCGGCAACTGGCCTCATTTCTACACTTTCCGATCTTATGGAAATAGCAGAGCACCGTTTTCATCGGATACTGATAACGGGGGTTGTAGCTGCAAATTAATATCTGGACACCGTTATCTCTAAAGATAACCTCTACTATGTTCCTGATAACTCGCCAATCCAACTGGTTACTCGCTATCTTAGGGATAGCCAGCTTCTTCACGCTGGATTCTAACACATGGTCTCGGAATTTTCGAAGTGCTTCCCACACATCGTGGTAGGTAGATCGATCTTGAAATTAATTTTCAGTTACCACGTAGAAGACGTACCGCGGTTGTTGTGTAGGGCGAGGTTGTTGAGTAGGCCGGGGTTGTTGGGTTTTGGTGGTTGGTGGATCAGGGGCAGGGATTTTTCGATCTCTCTTGGGTTTGGCTCCCAAGAGAGTGAAGTCCCCTTCTTGTTCTCGTCGGCTGGTGGTTTGTCGATTGGTGTATGGTGATGATTGGACGAAGATTTGGGAGGCGTGGGATTGTGTGGAATGGACAGATCTGGAGGAGCTTCGGGTGATGATTTGGGATGGGAGTTTTCGTTTGCATCGGGTACTTGGTTAAGTCGGGTCATGAGACGTTCGGTTTGGGCCTTGAGTTCGGCCATGTCTTGTTGTTATGCCTACAACGCTCGATATTCGATGTCTGCTGGGGGTACCATCGATGGAAATTCTCCTTGAGAAGAGATGGATGGTACCGTTTGGCTTCGGGTTTGTTTTGGAGAGCGTGTTGAAGATGCCATGTTGGTTTGTGGGGCGGAAGTGGACGAAGCAGAAGGTTGCTTCGTTTGTTGGGGGATTGATAGTATTAGGGGAATGCGGACAAAAGCCGGACAGCGGATTCACTGCCGGAGGGAGTTTCCTCCCCGGTTAAAGGTTTCCTGACCCTTTTGTCTGCAAGTTAGTGTTTATATTTACCTGATTCAACTTCCGTTGGCTGAATGGTAGTTGGCACTTCTTGTTAGTCTTCGTACACTCTTTTATTGGCTAGAGGCAATTCTCATAAATAAAAACCGCTCTATGAAGAGCAGAATTTCATAAATAAAAATGCTCTGTTGAGAGCAGATTTTCACAAATAAGAACGTCCTATAAAGAACGAGTTGAGATGAAAATATCAATGTATTTGCCGAGTCCGGTGGCAAGCGCTGCTGGAAGTACCTGGTTTGGATCAGTGACCAAGTTATTCGCTGGAGCTACTTCTTGCTGGTATCATTTCTTGGTCGATGTGTTCACTACACTGTTCTCTTAATACGTAGCGTGCTCAATTGTGTATAACCAACAGAAATACAGTCCATAATCATTTTTCATATTTTTGACATTAACACTAGGATTATCACGAATTGATATTTGTGAACTGGACTAATAATATATCATATTATTGATTAATTTTCGTGATAAAAATTAAATTTCCTCTAAATCAAAAATTCCAATTACCATCTCTTTTTATAACCTTCATAAATAAATTAATTAATCATGAAGTTTCCGCTCGTCCGAAACGTATACACGCACCCAAAAATTAGTTGGAAGTCTTTTTTTGTATAAAACTGCAATATATCAGACCATTCTTATCGAGACTATCGGTCACAATAGAAGGGGTGTTGTGGCCTTCTATTGTTTGAACCCTTCCTACTTAATGAAACCCTATTTTTAGACCCTTTAACTTCAGTGTCTACTTTTCGCGATCGTATTATAAATTGAAATGATCCTCGGTGGTATTATTCGCTATGGCCGATTTTTTAAGGATTAATTAGCCTGCACGCAATTAATCCTTGAATTAGAAAGGTAACAGCAACGGAGAGGGGGTGTCGTAATTACTGAAATTTTTCTTTGGCATTGTCCTTTAATCAATATAAGTATTTCAGAACAAAATACTTCAACACATTTAATATATTCACGTTATTTTCGCATAATGGTAATATGGCATTTGAGTTGGTAGGAAAATTGGCTTTAATTAGGTTATGTTCTTCTATTTTTGAGCTTATGTATAGTAAGAATACAAAATTTAATGTGGCAAGCTACATGGGACTTTATTGGAAAAATACAAATTGAAGTCATTCAACGGATATATTTCTCAATTTATTTCCTGAATATAGGTTTTTCTTCTATCAAAATGATGAGCTTGAATTAAAATTTTTTTCCTGCATTAGGTATCCTCTCTTTTTGTTTAATTCACCATGGAATTATTTTATAAACAAAAAAACTTACAGATATTGTGCATTGCAGTTGAAGAGACATCACTATTTTGCTAATTTTTATTGATTTGTTATACTAAAATCATGCTCACATTAATAAATATCCTTAATCAAGGCCAATATAGAAGGAAAATTGCCGGTGAGTGTAACGAACGTCCTACAATCTGTTGTTTGAATGAGGCGATGCAATGGAGATAACTTACAGATCCATTTCACTATTGTCGCGAACTTTTCATGATAATTATTTATCAAGAAAAGAGAAAAAGGCAACTGAATGCAACAAGCCGGCGTGTACAGTTGGTCCGTTGAATCTTTTCCCATGCGTCATCATCCATATACAAACGCAATACATCAATACATTAAGTAACACGTAGGTCGTAGATTGATGGAAATATGGAGATGGAGATATTACCTGGACTGGACTGACTGGATCCATCAAAATAAAAAGTTGTAACTAACCGAAGATTGATTTTATCATGGTGCGAGTTTCTTTGCTAGAAACATAGCTTTTGTGCAGTGGAGAAGAACGTGAAAATGTTTGCAAGTACCTATAATTGTTCATTGACATACTTTATTAGAAATGAGAGAGACATCTTACTCATTTTACATACTCTTTTATCAAATTTAGAGCTACCTATCATCTATATCAACGAAATCAAACTTGAACTAAGCTCTGTAAACAAACAAACTACTAATGAACTAATGAACTCTTTATTTTTACCACAACCAAAAATATCTAACATGATTCTCAATTTATATTTGTAGTTTATCAGAGATTATAACTTACATTAAAGTAAATGAAAAAGACACTTCATCTCAAATGTAGTCTGTAGGCAAATAGCAGTAAGTAAAACTCAAACTCCGTACTACAGCATATATTATTCCAAGTAGAAGGGGCAACTAGTTTAGGCACACTGAGCTATCATCAGGCCTTTAATGTATATACAATTCACATGAAAAGTATTAGGAAAGGAAAGCTGTCACATGTCCCTGGCATCCAACAGAATCCAAGATGTGTCAGTAGGTAATATGGGAAATATACTATAGGCAAATTTTTTCAAAAATAGTTGGGAAAGTTTACATAATTATGCAAACGTCAAACAAAATTAAAATTGAACATTAAAAGAAGTCGTTAAAATTGAATTAATGTGTAATTAAAAGAAATAAAAAAAGATGTGTGGCACTCGGAGACTGCCACGGTAAAGCGATTGCATAGAGTTTTACACTTTGACGTTCACAATTTCTTTTTCTATTTAGAACTTTTTTTAGCATTAGAAGTTTCACTTTCACAGTCCTCGTATCAACATAAAATAATCAAAACGTATTGGACAGTCCTCGTATAATCATACAAGTATCAAACTTTATTGGACAGTCCTGTTATCAGCAAAAAATAATCAAAACCCATTGGGCAGTCCTTGTATAAGTATTAAAAATCAAAATCTATTGGACAGTCCTCGTATAATCATAAAAGTATCAACATTTATTGGGCAGTCCTCGTATAAGTATGAAATAATCGAAATTTATTGGACACTCCTCGTATGAGAGTAAAGAATCAAAATGTATTGGACAGTCCTCGTTTAATCATATCAGTATTAAAATTTATTGAGAAGTCCTCGTATCAGCATAGAATAATCAAAACTTATTGGACAGCACTCGTATAGTCATAAAAGTATTAAAATTTATTGGGCAGTCCTCGTATAAGTATAAAATAATCAAAATTTATTGGACAGTCCCCGTATCATCATAAAATAGTCAAGACTTATTAAACATTCTTCGTATAGTCATAAAAGTATCAATATTTATTGCGCAGTCCTCGTACAAGTATAAAAGAATTAAAAGTTTTTGGACAGTCCTCGTGTAAGTATCAAACAATCAACATGTACTGGACAGTCCTCGTATCATCATAAAATAATCAAAATTTATTGGACAGTCCTTGTATAGTCATAAAAGTATCAACATTTATTGGGCAGTCCTCGTATAAGTATAAAAAAATTAAAAGTTATTGGACAGTCCTCGTAAATTCAAAATTTATTGGACAGTCCTCGTATAAGCATATGGGTATTAAAATTTACTGGACAGTCCTCGTATGGTGTTAGGTTATTTCGTTACGGTATTTCTGGATTCGGTCTCCACGCTCAAGGCCCGCGATAGAAGCTAATGCAATAGCTTAAAAGAAACAAAATATGGACTCCGTGGTACGACAGAATCCGTCTGAAGCAAGAAGTCCAGTATTTGATTAGACGTAATAGGAAAAAGGGCAATGGAGAGGACCGAATGCGGACTAACGAAAAACAACTATTGCTTTATGTTAGTCCGCATGATAATAATTAGAATTCATTTTTTAACACTCATACTTCACACAATTTGTATATTCATGGTCGTAGGAAAAATGGAGTATATAACTCGCTATAAATTGCATTTCCTGCACTCGTACGGAATATGTCACTTTCCATACTTCTTAAACAATGCTATTCAAATTCGAGTCTATGCATTGGAATCATGGTAACGGTAAGACATATAGGGATGGTTAAATGGGGGCTAAGCTGTCTATTTCAGAGGTCATTTATTTGATTCAAGACAGTCTAACTTCTTTAGTTCTGGAGTTATACCGGAAAAATTGAAAATTTTTAAATTCTTCTTTTGCCTTCATCTTTTTATTTACTAGGATTTTCCAAAACTTTGCAATAGCAACTTTTTGTAGACTATCGAAATATGCGAATAAAAATTGAATACAAAGTATGGTACATATTGGGCCACCCTCAACATTTTATTTTCAAATACGGGCCTCTATTTTTCATTGCAATTTTTTGAATGCCAAGAAGTATGTTTCATATTGGAGTGTTTTGAAAATATTGAACTATTACCAGAACAATTTTAACCTCTTTTAATATTCCATAACAGCTGTAATTGAAAAATATCAGTGAGTAAGAAGTTGATCATACAACGAGAACTTGTTTAATTATTGAAGATTTGAAATTTTACCGGTATAGTTAAATTTTTCCAAACCACTCTGTAGTTCAGATGTAAATACTACGCCGACATGAAACACGACTTTTGGCATTAGGAACAATGCAATTGAAAATATAGATTCGTATTTGAAAATAAAAACTTTAGGGGGGCCCCATTTTAACGATACTTTGTATACAATATTTTTCACACAGAGCATGCCGCAAAAATGTTTAGTTCGAATACATAAGCTTTTTGATCTGTAACCTATAGAATAATCCACGTTATACGTCCAAAGAAATTATTTTTTACTTTCTAGCCGATTTCAATAAAAGTTAGTCTTTAAAAAGTTTTTTTATGATTTTATTTTATTCGTCAATTATTTTATTCGTCAAAGATAAGACAACGATATGATAAATGTTTAACATTGTTTTTCTTAGAATTCAAATTTAAAAAACATTTATGTAGTTCCTTTTGTAACGACAAAGTTCGTTAAATTTCCGATTGAACCGGCAATTACAGTTAGATCTTTAAATACCTGAAATGTTCATCCCATGTACCCATACAAATCACCCAAATTTCAAATCGTCCGCTCATTTAATAACAAAATCGCGGGCTGGCTAGTAATTTCGTTGGCAAACTATACAGGGTGTTTCCTAAGTAATCTAAAATATGGTAGTGGACATTTCGTCACTCCATTTTAAGACGAGAAGTTCTCATAAATATGTTTGATTAGTATTGTCGTTAATGAGATACAGGGTGCTGAATTGTTGTATTATTTCAACATTGATGTTTTCTTTATATTCTGTTTTGTTCATAATTACGGTTTTATTTGTTTTATCTGCACAAGTTATCAATTCACAATTTAAGGTAGTCAAACATGCTTCTCGAAAACAAAAACATAAATTATAGTACATATTCAATTTGAGCAAATACTATATTTTTAATGATATTATGTTTGTTCATTTCATAAATATTTCAACCTTGACTGTTCAAAAATAAGATAAATTTAATAGTTGAATTAAATTGTAATGTAGTCACAAAACTACGAAAATCTATATGAATACCTTCCTAAATTTTTATTGAATATACCATAATTTTAATACTCATTACAAATACCTACACCTACATTTTACCAAAATATTCTAATTAAATAGATTGATATTTACTCTGTTGGTACATATCATATAATGTGTTCCGTACTGCCATCTTAGCTCCCTTAGGTAGATCAGTTGTTTTAGTTTTAGAACAAGTTCTGCTTTTGCCTGAGCTTGAAGGAATTGTATTATTTTCTTTTCTTTTTTCTATAGCATACACTGTACGCCGAGATATTTTCAAAGCAGCAGTTACCCTCTAAAAAAATTGATTATAATAAGTATATTGCTAAACAAGCATGCACTCAAATATTTATGTTACCTCTGGAACACATGAAAGTGGTTTCACTGGTCCTCCGTTTCTTTTTTCTAACTCAAAATACTCCAAAACACTTAGGACCAGCTCCTGTGCTTGCCAGTTCAACGTTTTTCCAGGCATATTCTAAATATAAAAATCGTTCATAAATAGTTCTGGAAAATTAGGTCAATATTTTCTACATTGGTGGAATCAAGATATGTTTCATATAATTTGATATAGTTCTCTCCAGAATCATAATGAAATGTCAATTTGAGGTTAGTTTTCATTGCGAAGTAAAAAAATAACATTTCGATAAATGATATTTACTTACCACAATAATTCGAACACTCAGGTATACATTATTAGTTATAACAACTGTTTTTGAAATAAATTATTTATATGCAAGAGGCAAAAAAAAGGATAAAATTGCAAATAAAGTCTTTGGTATGTCAATGTACAAATTCGCGGTTAAACCACAAACTTCTGCTCTGTGGGTTAAACCTCAGATTAACAAATAAAACAGATTTGTTTGTTTTGATCTTTTCTTGCCCCAAACATTGAGTCACAGTCTAAGCTCACTTGCGGACACTTCCACTGCTTTGCCATATTCACAAAGTCTCTTTGGTTGCAGGAAAAATGAAATTAGAAGTTTATTGAAAATGTGTTGAAAAGTTATGCAAATAAAAGAAAAGTAATAATAATTTATGCATTTGAGTCGCTATTTTTAAAATTAATTAATAGTAGATGGAAAATCACGATAATAATGCAGTTGAAATCTGGTGACGAACAACAGAAGTACCGAAATTGTGAAACATAACATAGTAACAAGTGAAATCAATGGTTTTAAAGATTAAAACTAACTTTTCCGCATATGTTACATCATGAAATTGTTACTTGTATACACTTCGGGGGATGAATCGTGCTAACTAACCGAAATTTCTCCAAAAATAACCAAAAATGTAGTATATCTGGATTTATAGGACCCGCCGTACTCGGTCTAGTCAGCTGAAAATCAATAAAGTACATCTGTGAGACGTCTTGAAAAATTGGTCACATGTGTACACTCCGGAGGCTGTATCGTGCTGACAATCCGAAATTTCTCCAAAACGAACCAAAAATGGGACACTTCAGGTACATTAGCACCCGTAGTACTAGCTCTGGTGAGCTAAAAATTAATAAGGTTCGTCTATTAGACGCCCAGAATAATATTCAATCATAAAATTGGTCACTTGTATATACTCTGGACGCTGTATCGTGCTAACAAACTAAAAATTCTCCAAAAATAACAAAAATTAGGTACTTCAAGTACCATAGCACCCGTTGTACTGGCTTTAGTGTGCTGAATATCAAGAGAGTTAATCTCTGAGACTCCCTGAATAATATCCATTCATAAAACTGGTCACTTGTATATACTCCGGCGGCTGCATCGTGCTAACAAAGTGAAATTTCTCAAAAAATGACATAAATGTCGTACTTCAAGTACTATAGCAGCTATTGTTCTGGCTCTGGTGAGCTGTATATCAATAAGGTTCATCTGTAAGATGTCCTGGATAATATTCAATCATAAAATTGGTCACTTGTATACACTTTGGAGCTGTATCGTGCTAACAAACTGAAAATTCTCCCAAAATTACAAAAATTTGGTAAAGTACCATAGCACCCGTTGTACTGGCTGTAGTGTGCTGAATATCAATAGAGTTCATCTTTGAGATGACCTGAATAATATCCAATCATAAAATTGGTCACTTGTATATACTCCGGAGGCTGCATCGTGCTAACAAACTGAAATTTATCAAAAAATTACAAAAATGCCGTACTTCAAGTACTATAGCACCTGTTGTTCTGGCTCTGGTGAGCTGTAAATCAATAGGGTGCATCTGTAAGATGTCCTGAATAATATTCAATCATAGAATTGGTGACTTGTTGCACTCCGGACGCTGTATCGTGCTAACAAGACATGTAACGAAAAGTGGCCGACGGCGACATACACACAAGATGTTTTTTCTAAAAACCGTTTTTTCGTGTGGTTCTTGATGGAAAACGTGAATATAACTTAAACATTTTTCTCAAAATTCCATATTGGATAGATTGGGCAGAAAAGTAAAAATATGCGAAATTGAAGTCCAAATATTATGGACGACTAACGTTGGCAAAGATTTGGATAGTGTGTCAAAAGCATCCCCTCCTGTTGTACCAAAACTGTCTAGCAAATTATGCACTAAGAATATGGAAAATAGATCAAATATAAGCGTCATTCATCCAAATATATTGTATGATGTTGAAAGTAGGGCGTTTTATACACTTTCTGCAAATAAATAATCCATTTTCCAAACACGTTTCCAAGAATCGACTTCCAGTATCTCGCAAAGAGTGCCTCACGTCTTCTATCGATCAAAAACTACTGCTTCCAAGTTATGTAAAAAGAAGAAAGTTGGCTGGAGCCATATCAGGAGATAACTCTCCTGGTTGTTGGGTTGGGTTTTAGGCCAGAAATCCGTTGATGTGGTTCCCAAACAGTCGTTTAAAATGGTATTTTTTATTGATGAGATACAGAAATTCACGAAGTAATCTCTGTCAAATATAAACGATGATTTTTAGTTGCCATTTCCTTCATTTCAACGATGTTGAGCTCAGTTGAAGACGTAGATAGCTGGTCAATGCGATGTAAACATTCCACCTATCAACTTGTACCACGAATATACACGTGTGTAGTGAGCCTTATATAATGTTTTCAGCGCCCACGAATAAAGTGAATAACACTTTATGCTCTAACTCTGCATAATTATAAAGAACAATTGTGTGAATTAAGCCTTAAAACCTCCTCCTCCATATATCTTTATTATATTTCGCCTTTTAATAATTCCCATTGGAATTGAAATTGTAATTTAACTATAAATTTCAACTCAAATATTTGTTCCGCCCTCTTCCTTTGCAAATAGCACTATTCACCAAATACATGTTGATACCTTACCATAATGAACTTAAATACCAATGCTGTTCTCATTCGCTCACCCACGTTCATATTATAATTCAAAAACTTATGAGCGACATCGAAATGAATCCCAATGGTGTAGTACTCAACGATAAGAACAATTGTTTTGTTGATGAAGGGGCAGTTACAAACTTTGCGAATGGCTTTCGAAAATACTAACAATTTATTATTTTTATTACGACCACTTTTGATTCTGTATAGGTTACATTCTTCCAAGTGTTTTAAATCTAACAAACCTAGAACGTTTTATCAACACTTGGTTATATAAGAAATTGTCTTGAATAATTTACTTTACAGACATAAAATAATAAAATACTGGCAGCAAACTTCAAATAAGCCTCGGAATGGTTTAAATTGAAACATACGTAGGACAGCTAAAGTGTCAGATTTATTTTATACCAAGAACTGCAACAAATTGCATACATCTCATAGTATAATAAAAAGAAGGGATTCGCTCTATTTTTTAGAGTTGTAGAAATGGAATGAAGTCGCAGCTTGAAAGTTAATTTAACATTATTTTGTTTCTAATTTGTAGATCAATAATCTTATCAGCAATGTATTATAGACGATGAGAATATGATTAAAATTGTGATATTCTTGTAATGAATTTTATGATTCTATCAAATATTCAAAAATATCAAAATTTATTTCCGCTTCAATGGCTGAAAATAAATTGAACGATCAATTAAGTGAAAGTTTTAAACTTCTGGTTTGAATTGTATTCAACATTTTGAAAGTTAACTGATTCTGCCAAGCAATCTCCAGTACAGTCCATTGGACACTAATTGTTCAATGCCATTATTAATTTTTTCTTAAATGGAACTGCTTCTAAATAATTCCACAATTTAATGGAAAAATGATAGAAATTCTGAAAAATTGACAATTGTTTCCATATTACCGAAATAGCATCGTCAGAATGACCGAAGTTACATTTCATTTGATGCCTACCTGATGTTTAATAATTATTTTTGGCTAGACCAAGAAGTGACCTACCTTGTGATTGACTCAATATATATGAATAGAAAAAAGAGGATGTAATATTACAAATATTAAAGCTTAGATATTATTAGCACTATGGGGATATGCTGGATATATTTTTCCTATTTAAGCTCAGTATAACTGCGCAATGATATAGGATGCTTGTCAGATATAATGATCTGTCATCTACGTTCTTTGCCATTTGCAAACGTTCGCGGGATTGATAGAAACGAACACAACTAATATGTCAGTTTAAATGATCTTATGTTAGAAGACCGGAAATTCAAAACTGTTTCCTATAATGTGTGTCCACCACAAAAAATTTAAATTATTCAAAGCAATCTAGTTCTTATCTTTTATTACAAATATGTAGTACTTCTAGTTTTGTGTTAGGTGTGAATGTTTGGTGTCAAGTAGGTGTTTTGCGTAATGGCATTTCTCTGATCATTTTAATCTGTTCACTGTGTCTAATTTCAAAATTTTTTAAGGGTCTGACAATCTGGACATTTTATATATTTCAAACTTTTTTATTGGGGATATTTTTGTTTTTACATTTATCAATATTATACTCACATTACTTTCTGCTTTAAAAGAAATTGTTGTATTTATTGTTAAGATAATATCTATGAAATATTTTTAGAAAGATTACCTCCATATGTGATGGTTTTGTAATTTTTTATTTCTTTCATTTCTTTAGGAAATAATAGTTGTATTGCCACTTTTTTCTCTTTTTTATTAAGTAATTTATTTATTATATGTAATGGATAACCGTTGAATGTGGCTATTTGTTTGATTGTATTAATTTGTTTATCAAAATTATATTTGTTAACAGGTCCTGAAAATGCTCTATGTATTGTATTGTTTTTCTGATTTATTGAAAACAGTTTATCCTGACGGGCGAGATAAATTCATACACACGGTAGGTTCACTTACTTGATTTATTTATTCACAAATTTATACTATATACACAGTATATTTAGTACACTACCACACAGTAATTTAAATAAACACTTTACTACTATTTACTTGTTAATTTTTTAATTTTACGAGAAGACTTTATAAACTGCCCCTGCGGCAAGTAGGTAGTCTCTTTATATACTAGCGGCCTTCTGGAATATGCTTTTTTTCCGGGATATTTCTCGAATGCCGGCTCAATCCTCAAAAGTTCTTCGGAGAACATGTCTATAAAAAACTGTCACAAAAAATCCCAATAGACCTTCCCAGAATTCGGGACGCTCGCCAATAATCATCCGGCAGAGTTAACAAATCTTGTCGTTGATCTGACGTGACTCAATATCTAGCTTTCCCGGTACCTCCATACGCGCCCATAAATTCATCGAAGGTAGGGTCAGACACATCTCGAATATGGTTTACTATTTTCTCTAGGTCTCCTTCGAATAGCGCTAGTCGGTTTTGGTGAACTACTTTTGGTTTTCCGTTGGGGATTTTGAAAAGCGATATATAACATCATTGATCCTTTTCTTGAATAAGTATGGACCTTCCCAGGATTTTTGTAATTTTGGAGAAAATCGTTTTCTCTCCCTCGGGTTGTGTAACCAGACTTTGTCCCCTACTTCAAAACTGCCTACTGTGGCCTGCGTGTCGTACCGACTTTTCATTCTGTCGCAGGCAACTTGAAGATTTGTTCGGACTAATTAATGAATATCGTCCAGCCTTCTTCTCAATTGGATCACGTAGTCTTCTCCTGCCAGATCTTCTCCAGGTCGACAGCCAAATTCCAGGTCTCATCCAAACAGGATTTTTGCAGGTGTTTCACCCGTGGATTCATCGACGGCAAATCGGTAACCCAATGCGAATAGGGAAAGATACTGGTCCCAATCTCTCTAATGGCTGGAAACTACTTTGGACAGATATTTTTCAATAGTCCTGTTCATTCTCTCTACCATTCCATCTGACTGTGGATGTAATTCTGCAAATCTCCTGGAATAGATGGCTTTCGAAATTTCTTCCCTGGTCACTGTGGACTTCCAACGGCACTCCATATCGGCTGATAAATCTTTGTGGCCTCTTGATTCGGAATCGCGTGAATTTCCACTCACTTTGTGAAATAATCCATTATAACCAGGATGCATTTACCACCATTTTCTGTCGTCGGAAATGGTCCAGCTGTGTCTAAAGCAATCCTTTCGAAAGGGCTTCCAACATTATGCTGTTTCATAGGTGCCTTTCTCTTGCGATGTGGTCGATTACTCGTAGCACAAGTCGTACATTTCCTACACATCGTCGAAGCTGTTCATCCAATAAAACCTTTCACGGACTCGCTGAACGGTTTTTTTCACTCCCAGATGACCTCCCGATGGACTGTCTTGTAACTTCATCTGTACATCAGCTACTCTCGATCTCGGCATAACCAGCTGTCTCTTCATCTCGAAACCATAATCGTTTTCAAGGAATCTTTTTAACTAACCTTCTTCCAGGACAAGGGAGTCCCACTGATCCCAATATGCCTTGAGTATTGGTGAAAATCTTGAAACTCTTTGCCAGGTAGGTCGCTGATTTTCTTCCTTCCATTGCCGAATCTTCTTCAGGTGAGGATCATTCGCCTATTCTTCTATGATCATGGTGGGTGACCATTCTTCGTTACCTACAGTAGTTCTTGAAACTGCAGCTTCCCTAGATTCCGCCTTGTTGAAGTGGGAGCAGTCTGTTGGGTTCGGTCGTCTGGACAGGGAGTCGGCATTTCGGTGACTCACACCAGCTCCATTTCCCATGTAAGTGGAGTTCTTGTGTTGCTGGAGTCGTGGGACGCTTAGACGGGCTACGTACGTGCTCTAGCTGACCACACTTCCGGCATTCGATCTTCTCCGGCTTCTTGTCTGCCATACCTTTCAACAGGTTGACGATCTGATCAAGTCTCTCATCGTCAACTTCTTCCTGTATGGTCCTACCTTTGTTGTATCACGAAGTCATCGTGGCTGCTTCATAATCAAGACCAGCTGTCAATGTGTCGACTAATGTTTTGGTGTAAACGGAGCGTCCTCTGCATATCGGGGTCACGTAAGCCATCAATAAAGGCCTGGATGCCCAGACATTCCATCATGTTCTCTGGTGCTGATGAATAAGCAAATCGAACTAGTCGAGCAATATCCACTTCATTCTCTTGAGAGGATTAATCACGTTTCTGCCTTCGGTTCTTCAGCTGGGATTGGTACAAATGTTCTAGATGTTCGTGGCCATATCGCATGTCCAACCTCTTCTTCAGCTGTCTGCTCGAAGTCATCCGTTTCTTCCAGAGGTATCGTCTGAAGTACGTCTAAGGCATCTCCCCGAAGCGGATACTACAAACTGATATTGTTTAGGGCGTCTTATAGATGAACCTTATTGATTTTTAGCTCACTAGAGCTAGTAAAACGGGTGCTATGGTACCTGAAGTGCCACATTTTTGGTCTTTTTTGAAGAAATTTCGGGTTGTTAGCACCATACAGTCTCCGGAGTGTAAACAAATGACCAATTTTATAATTGTATATTTTTCAAGGTATCTCATAGATGGACCCTATTGATTTTCAGCTGACTAGAGCGAGTACAGCGGGTTCTATACATCCAGATATACTACATTTTTGGAGAAATTTCGGTTTGTTAGCTCGATACATCCCCCAAACTTTATGACAAGTGACAATTTTATGATAGAATATTGTTCAGGGTGTCTTACAGATGCGGAAAAGTTAGTTTTAATCTTTAAAACCGTTTATTTTAGTTCGTTACGATGATTTCTGTATATTGATTTTCCAGAGCGAATTGTGTTCTGATTTTAAGTATTTAGAATGCTGGACCGATCCTTGTTTTTATGTTCTTTAATTAAGTGTGTATCTAGTCGTCGTCGTTGTCGTCGGCTACTTTTTGTAACATGGCTTGTTAACACTACACAGCCTCAGGAGTGCAACAAGTCAACAATTTTATTACTGAATATTGTTCAGAACTTCTCACAGATAAACTCAATTAATTTTCAGCTCACCAGAGGCAGTACAACGGGTGCTATGGTACTTGAAGTATTACATTTTTGGTTATTTTGTAGAAATTTCGGGTTCTTAGCACGATACAGCCTCCGGTGTTTATACAAGTGACCAATTTCATGAATGGATATTGTTCAAGACGTCTCACAAATGAACCCTATGGATTTTCAGGTTAACTGAGCCACACTACAACGGATCCGTTGAATCCAGATTTAGTACATTTTTGGTCATTTTTAGAAGAAATTTCGGTAGCACGATACAGCCTCCGTAGTGTCTATAAGTAATCAATTTTATGATGAGACACTGTTCAGGGCACCTCAAAGACAAGCCCTATTGATTTTCTGCTCATTAGAGCCAGTACAACCGGTACCACGGTACTTGAAATACCATATTTTTAGTCATTTTGGAGAAATTTCGGGTTGTTAGCATGATACAATAATTCAATAACTGTTAGCCAAGAAAATCTAACGAAAACAAATATATCTAACATCTTATTTGCATATTTACCATACTTTAGAGAACTTACACCTAGAACTTGCAAATAAAAGTGTTGGGTCAATCAATTGTGTTCATAGTAAGTTGAAAGAAATTGATCCGTATACTGATCGTTCAAATGTTATATATAAATTAACATAATCTACATCTAAATCTGTATATGTGGGTCAGACGTCTCAAAAAATAACTAAGCGTTTATCTTTACATAAGAGCGATGCAAGTTTATATCCAGAATGATCATCCTTAGATGCACATGTTTTATCTACAATTCATGTGATAGATTATAAAAATTTAATAATTCTATGTAAAGAAAATAACTACTCTAAAAGGAGGTTCCTATAAATGACATTCATTTCTCAAGAAGATAATTGTTTAAATAATAGAACTGATATTCAGAAACTATGTTCAATTTACAATTATTTATTGTTATTTGACAAAAAAGAAAAAACTTTAGATCGAGGCATTACGGAGGAGAACTTTTTCGGTTTGTTTCCACGATACAGCCTCCGGAGTGTATAAGTGCGGAAAAGTTAGTTTTAATCTTTAAAACCGATTATTTCTTGGTTCTATTCTGATTAGTGTTACTTTTATGTGACTCGAACATTTTTTCCTTCTAAATAATACTTTTATCAATAACATAGATAGATTTGATAATAAATGAAATACTTTTTGTAAGAAATAAAATAGATATTCTTCCGAGTTTATAACATGAGAAATTGCAATCCCTTGGGGACGATTATTAATCTTCAAATTATAATAAGATCTAGTTAAGATATTTGTACGCTTTAAGCAATTGCTTAGAGCTTTTTTATTTAAACTTTAAATTTATTATTGTTAAATGAAAATTTTCAATGAAATTTATTGTTTATTGGCTTCCTTTTTGGGCTGCTGTACTCAGCTGTGGTCAATTGTAATTTAGTTTTAAGAAGACACTAAATCGGAAATTTATACTTTTTATCGTAGAATAAACGCCAGCTTATCACCTGAGCACATTGTCTTTGATTCTTCTAAACTTTCATTATTTATATCTAGCTTAGGAGAATATTAGATTTTTTGTCTACTTTGAAGTAAGCCCTGCAGTAGTCTCGTGGGTGCCAGTAAAGTTTTGGAGAGGAATCTGAGGTCTAGTAATCTAGTCACTGAGTAGACCCTGCTACAGAGAAGGTTATGGTTAAGTGAGATGGTTCTAATAATTATTTTGTCGTCAGCGACTGCGTATAAGTTGGCTCTCACAATAAAGTTGATAACAATAAATAATAATTAAATAAATGATAATAATAGAATAATAAAAATAAAACAAATAAAACAGTAAATGTTTTTTTCCACTACTAGCTGTGAAGTTGACAGTTATTGCGTCTTCTAGCCAACTGAGAAGTAAAATTTCTCTATTAGTGGTTAATAATTTTACTTTTCCGCCAACCTATCTAATATGCGAGAAAAGTATTGGTTTACCCACAAAAAAGTTAGAAATTTGAAAATTTTTTTTGAGTTATTTTTACGTTATCCATCAACAAAAACACGAAAAAACGGTTTTTATAAAAAAAAATCCTGTGTGTATGTCGTCGTCGTCGTCGTTGTCTTCGGCCACTTTTCCTTCCAAGTCTTGTTAGCACGATACAGCCTCCGGAGTGCAGTAAGTCACCAATTTTATGATGGAATATTGTTGAGGACATTTCACAGATGAACCCTATTGATTTTCAGCTCACCAGAGCCAGTACAACGGGTGCTATGGTACTTGAAGTACGACATTTTGTCGTTTTTCGAGAAATTTCAGTTTGTTAGCACGATACAGCCTCCGGAGTTCAACAAGTCACCAATTTTATGATTGAATATTATTCAGGGCATCTCACTGATAAACCCTATTGATTTTCAGCTCACCAGAGCCAATACAACCGGTGCTACAGTACTTTAAGTACGATATTTTTGTCATTTTTGGAGAAGTTTCAGTTTGTTAGCACGATACAGCCTCCGGAGTATATACAAGTGATGCATTTTATGATTGGATATTATTCAGAGCGTCTTAAAGATGAACCCTATTGATATTGAGCTCTCTAAAGCCAGTACAACGGGGGCTGTGGTACTTGAAGTACCAAATTTTTGTCATTTTTGGAGAATTTTCAGTTTGTTAGCACGATACAGCCTCCAGAGAGTATACTATTGATCAACTTTATGAATAAGTATTGTTCAAGGTGTCTCACAGATGTACCCTATTGATTTTCAATTAACTAGAGCGAGTAAAGCGGGTCCTATAAAACTAGATATACTATATTTTTGGTTATTTTTGGAGAAATTTCGGTTTGTTAGCACGATACATCCCCCGAAGTGTATACAAGTAACAATTTTATGATAGAATATTGTTCAGGGCCACAAATGCGGAAAAGTTAGTTTTAATCCTTAAAACCGTTTATTTTCTATTGTTCATCTAGGTCAATAATGGACAAATTCAAATGTTTTGAGAATCCAGGGATAGTAGTTTAACAAAAACGTGTGCAGCATGATTTTGTATGCCCAGGAGATTGTCTCTAACATATTTACTGCTTGAAATTACCTAACAAGATAAAATTATTTCAATAAAACTGTCATTAGTTTAAAATTCGCGCTCAACCAAAAATTTCTAATGACATAAGGAGTGCGTTCATAATATATGGGTGAGGTGAGGATCAAGAACAGTGTCAGTGTCAGTCAGACGACCGAGTAAACGCCTAGGGAGAAATCAGTTTGAACTATTTGTAGATCGACACTATCAAAATTTGATTTTGACATTGAAATGTGTTGTTAATTTTCCGTTAATTGCAGAAAAAAGGTGGATCGTGGAATGTTTTTACCTTCAACATTATCATCAGAGTAATTTGAAAATCTCATGTTGATAGAAACTGGTAGCTAATCTTGACCCACAGAATATCGATTACCGGTGCCTTAAGCTCTATAAATAAGAACATGTGTACTTTGTACATATTAGACGAATTGTACATATTATAAGAATTGCGCATATCAGTTCCCCGATAGTAAGCGGGGAACTAGGAGTGCACTCTCGTCGATTCTCGTGGTTCGTTTGTGAACTCTGTGGTGTAAAGTGTGAAGTACATAGACAAATAATATATTACTTTCTCTATTGTGAAGTATATGTTAAATGTTTTATGAACGCTCACTTTGTACCCAAGTGTTGGGAACGCACTACAGCTGTATTTGTCCAAAGTTCAAAGTAAAACATAAACCACGTTTTGTGAAATTTTTGGATATGATCGTATAATTGGTTTCGTTGCACTTAGCATTGGTGATTATAAACTATAGGAATAATGGTATTCTATTGCTGAGTGATTAAATTGTACATGGTTTTTATTAAAAAAAAATTTATTTTTAATTTTTGTCTTAAATTTGGCTAGTAGTGGAAAAAAATGTATATATACCACGGTGGGGAAGACATTTATAAACCTCGCACCTTATTCCGCTCGGGGCAAAGCCTCTCGTGAAATAATTATGGTGCTCGGTCGATAATAATAATCATCACCACCTTGGTGTATAATATACTATTAGATTTGATATTAAGTCTAGTTAGGAATCATTAATTTGTGTTTATAAGAAATTTATATTCCTACGGCCCTTGGTGTGTAGCAAACACACTATTTCCTACCACTACACTAACAGTGTGTTCAGTACGAATATCACCAACGATTCCAGAAATTCAAATTTATTTAAAATTAACGGTTACTGTTAGTCCCGTTTTTCATTCACTCATCTACTTAATTTTATTCTGTAGGAGAATGACTATAATTTGCACTGTGAGTATATTTTATGAAAATATAGTGAAAATTCACTCCAGTTACTCAAATACTTTTAGAAAATTATATCATGTCTTATCGTGTCTTATTTTACTTTGATTATGAATATCATTTTTCTTCGAATAACCGCAATATACATATATTAAACCAGTCTACTATGTCTTCAAATTGAAATATACGTTTAGCGTTTGCTGGAGTATTAAACAAATGCGAGTTGAAAGGGGCATTTGTTTCTTTGAATTACCGCTTGTAAAAATAAATATGGTCGTCGGGCTAAGGTGGAAATTTATGCTTATACAAAAGGTTTTTTCATTCAACTCCCTTATGCCGCATCTTTGAATGGTTTCTGAAGCCGGTTTCTTTACGTTTCTTTCAATTTTAGAAAGACTAAAAGAAAAGATTTATAGAAATGCATAATAAAATTTGTTTCATAAAGTAACATGTTGAAAAAAGAAGTTTACATCATAAGTAGATGTATTATATGATTCGATGAAAAAAAAATATACTTTAATAAGCATAACAATAATTTTTTTTTGTATAAGCCCCTTAAAGAGGCTATCAACTTCTTTTTGTCGATAAGTTGGCTGTACTGTATCAGTTTGTTTACCTGTTCCATTTTGTAAGTAGATATCAAGTAATAAATTGATAAAAAATATTGAATAAAAAATATGTCTTAAAATTTGCAGTGCAAACGGAATTTCGTGAGTAGAAAAAAATACAAGGCTATCATTATAAATTCATTTCTGTCAGAAAACTTAATTAATCGTATAACCACTGTATTTCTTTGCTATAGCAATCTGTTACCAATCAACAGAAGATCTATGAGAGAATTGTTCTGATGAATTGATTATTCGTTGACGTAAGTGTATTATTTTGGAGCGGTTTCACTTTAAAGGCAAATTTGAATGGATAATTAATATTTTATGTTTCATTGACAGGATCCCTGTACATTTTTGACGTCTTACCACTTTTTAAATAGAATAAAAAGTTGCCATATTATGTGAATTAATGAAATTCCGTTAAAATAAGAAATAAATTCGTGTATAGGAATACAAGTCAATTTTTTATTTATACAGCGTGGAAAGGAATGAATTTTAGAATGACATCTAGCGACGTAAAAAATGTCATCCTAAAATTTAACCTCCTTCAGATGCAACACCTAAATATGTAAATTAGAAGTAGGGGCTTGTGATACTTCTTTTGAAATACCTTTTCATTTTCTTTTCAAAACTGCTATGGTTTCAAATTCTTATTGCAGAAATTAACAAGAAAAAACATTAATGTTTTAAATGAAACATACTGTTTCTAGTTAACTCCACAGTTTATTGAAAAATGTTGAAAATTCTAAAAAATTGACAATTGTTTCGATATTACAGTAAGTTTCATTTAAGACACTAATATGAGTAGATTCCACAAAGTTAGGGATGCGACAGTTAATTTCAGAAAAAACATTCTCCAGCGACGGAAATTCGTTACATTAAATAACTAGTAGCGAAGCGTCACAGCGCCAAATCAAGATTCTTTCTCCATAGGAAAAGTTTCAAAAAGTCGTTATCAACATCTTAACAGCTTCCTAAACGTAAATAAGAATGTCTTCTATTCATTAAAAGGGAAGGAGAGCATCAAAATTAAATTCCCGCGAAGTAGGAACTGTTTATACCTACGTGTAGAGAAAAAAAAATGCAGAAGAAAATCATAGGAAAAAATTCTTCCCCCTCCACCCCCCTTCCTCAACCCTATAGCTATCTCGGAGACGATTTGAGATATCGACATGCGACCTCAAAATAAAATCCCTTTGAGTCAACGCCGTAACAAAAAAAATACGCCCCTCCTTCCCCACCTCCCAACTTAACTGATGCTCTGCAACTGAAATCCACTTTTTTATTATTAGAGCTACCGAGAAATAAAAAATCGTAGCTGAAAGAGAGAAATCCGACTAGTATATGGGGCTCGTAAACCGATTTTTTGATTTGAAGAAATATACAGGGAAAAATGAAAAAGTAATTTTACAAAAAGTTCTTTTTTGAATTTCAAGAAACGAATATCCCTACGTAAGAGATCACGTCAAACCCTCTTGAAAAACATATAACAAAATTTTCCTGCCCCCCCCTTTTTTGGGGGGTCTACAGATCGTCTAAAACCGACTTTTTTCGACATTGGTACTTAGGGCTGGGGGCTTTTTTTGCTATAAACGATAGCAAAAAACTGTCTCGTACGTTTCAAAGAGAGCCACTCGACACGTGCATGGAACACATAAAAAGGGGGGATTTGTGGGGGGAAATATACGAGATAAAATTCACAAATAAATTTAAAAAAATTTTTTTGGGAATTTGGCTCATAAATATGATAGGGCAACTTGTCAGGTCAAGCCCTTTACGATAATATATGAGATTACCCCCCTACCCCCCTTTTTTGGGGGGTCCAGCATTCCCTAAATATCAATGCTGGAATCGTGATTTTCGAGGGATTTTCGGGATTTGGAGTGCATATAGGCGTCATGTGTTTGAAATATTTTTAGGGACCCCCAATGACCCCCCAGCAGTGGACTGAAACTAAACGTGGAAGTTCAAGATGATGTTTTTAGGCATATGCGCATTCGGTATATAGCTACGATTGTCGAAAAAAATTTTAACCTCAAAATTTAGCGCGTTTTGTGGCGCCCTCTTTCTCAACAAAATTACCAAAGTATATATATCCATCGATAGAGAAAAAAATTAGAATTTTTGAGTATGTACAGGGTGTGAAAAATATTTTTCATAATTTTTGAACATTGAATTTTCGGAATTTTTATGCGAAATATACATCTTTTATCAGGGCTTAAAAATTTCTATGTCCGTGTCTAAGCGCCCTCTACATTTTTAGTCTCTAGCATTTTTTCGATATCTTGCAAAAAAAAATTTATTTGTCCGTTATATTCAATGTAGTTAGGGGGGCTAGCTTTGCCCATGGGGGGCATATTTTTCCTGTGAGTTACCCATGATGGACTATCATAACCCACCATCAGGTAAACGGCCAAAAATTTTTTTAAAAATATTTACCCCCCATGACCCCCCTCAGAATTTTTTATGGGCTCAATTACTACGCCAATGTTCATCATTTTTTATTCTCTACAGGTCAGTTTTTTAATATTTTTTTCTACGATTTTTTCTTCCCCTTCAAAAACCCAGCTCATGTTGCCCTTTAACTAGGTGTCAGGACCGGCTTTATAGGTCAGATTTTCAAAATGCTACGATTGATACGAAATTTGGTATGGGGGTATACATTTGGCCCAGGAACACGGTCCCGACATTAAAATTTCTTCAAAACGAATTTTTAGCTGTCGAAACGTAACTTGAAATTTTCTCCAGGACCCATCAAGGGGGGGTCGGTAACTTTTATGCTGCGATTTCAATGAAAATTTAGGGAAAGGGGTTTTCGGGGACGAGAAATACAATGAGCCAATCCGTTTTTCACTAAGTTATATATTTAACATGCTTAAAAAAATAAAAACATCAGAAATCTGGATATTTGCAAAATTTAAAAATAGTAGTTATTATACGATTTTTATAAAAATATATAATTAGAGGTTTTAGATTAACGCGAATCGAATGATATTATTAGTTTTCAATTAAAATTTTTTCTTTAAATAATTTATTTGAAGAAATTTCGAAAAATATTTTTTAATTTCTTTATTAAAGAGAATTTCGGAAAACAGATAACAAAAATGGAATCCTCGGGTAAAAATACATAATATTTGATCATTTTTTCTATACGTTTACTATATATCGAAATTTTCAAATTTTTATCCAGGACCTCGAAATTTTTTAAATCTTTTTGACATGCCTCTATTTAAAATTTAATATTTTCGAAAGTAAGAGAGGTATTGTCTTTATTATTACACCATTCGACAGAGCAAAGATGTACCTTCATCAACAATAATTTTTCGTTCCTTCGATTCATCATTTGTAGGAATTATACAGGGTAAAATTTGGGGTAAAAATTTTTATCAAAATTTACCTTAAAAAAAATCGTAGCAACTACGTATATGATATGGGAATATTGAAATTGGTAAAAGTCGAAAGAGGAGTTTCCAGCAGTATTAATAACCGAGTTATTAAACATCAAAGTTGACATATTTTAACCAAAAAATCTATTCAGAAGGGGCCTTTGGTCAAAGTAACGGAAAAAAAGTTTCTCTCCGATTTTCATGAAATTTTTTTCCCGTGGAATAGTCAGGAAAATTATTGAAAATGGGATTTTCTGGAAATATTCATAATTTAATGTTTATTATCCAAGCGAAGCGAGGCTTTTAATTCTTTGAAATAATCATTTATATATGTTGTATATATGATTATTATCCGAGCGAAGCGAGGCCTTTAATCCTTTCATATAAACATTTATAAGTGTTGTATACATAAGTATATATACTTTTTTAACCTCTCATTTATTCTTTGAAATAAACATTTACATATATTATATAATTACACTGTTTATAATGCTTGTACCCAAAAGATTATTATCCGAGCGAAGCGAGGTGTTTAAATTAATAAAATCAATAAAACTCAATTTTTTTATATATATACATTTATTTACATTATTAATAATACTTATAACAAAATTACTACCTAACAAACAAAAAGATATAATAAAAACTATATACTTAACATTATCTACAATCAATTCCTACAAAATTTGAAATATACTTCAAAATAAAATAATTGTAAATTAACCCTCCAATGATTTTTATCCATCTTCTATATACCCAATGACTACCCGCGATGTCGCGGCGCTTTCAACTCACCTAATCGCAAGAGTTATTCTCATTCTCAAACCAGCTAAACCTTCGAGTTTATTTTTGTAGACCGTACATTTTACATAAGCCCATAGGAAGAAGTCTAACGGCGTGAGATCAGCTGATCGAGTAGGCCATTCTATAGATCCACGTCTCATTATAGAGCGATTTGGTAAGATTATGTGGAATTATTGCTGCCTGACCACTCAATGTACGTGAATTTTCTTCAATCATAAGAAATACATACAATTGGTCATTTTTGGAGAAATTTCGAGTTGTTAGCACGATACAGTCTCCGGAGGGTATGCATATTACCTATTTTATGATTGAATATTGTTCAAGGCGTCTTATAGAAGATCCCTATTGATTTTCAGCTCACCAGTGCCAGTACAACATGCCCTATAAAACCAGGTATACCACATTTTTGGAAAAATTTCGGATTGTTAGCACGATGCAGCCTCCGGAGTGTATAAGTGCGGAAAACTTAGTCCTAATCTTTAAATTCGTTTATTTTCATGTTTTAATTATCTTCTCAATTAAGCGAGATATTGCCTGTATACCATAACTTGAGAGACCCTGTAATCATACTTTTCTCAACTAACTTGATCTATTTCATACATCATGTCTAAAACTCCAACGAAATTTTGATTTGTTTCCAATGTTTTTGAGCTATTCTGATTATAAATCGCTCATTTATTTGACTTGTTATGTTACTACATGTGTGAGCTTACTCTCCATATTTGTACTGGAAACTTTTAGACATATTCTTTGTTTGAGATTTTCGTCCATTGTTAAAATAGCATACAACATGGTTCAGCAAAATTGAGACGGTTTGGTCAAGTTAGTACATACATAATTTCGACAAGTGGAAATTTAAATGAATATTCTCATCCTAAATTAAAAATCACATATGAAGCAGGACATTTTGGAATAGTTACAGCGATTCTTTTTTTCACTTGTCAAAATCTGACATTTTGGTGGTTTCAACCAATAGCAATACATTATTCTAGCCAATCATTCGGTATTATACTGATAAAACTGCTTCCTCATCGATAATACCTTGTTTACATTGAAACGTGAAAATTTTACTTCGAATTTGTCATTATTGACAACTAAAAGTGCTTCGAATTTGATTGAAAAATGAATACAAACCGATTCAGTGCCATCACTCAAGAGAATATTGAACATTCAATACAAAATTCCACTCCACAACACAATAAAATCCAAAAAATGTATATGGAATCAGTTTGAAACATTTTGCAGAATCAGAAACTACCAACTACAAAAAAATACGAGTATTCAAGAACTTGCAAAAATTCTAGAAGACTGGGCAGCAAATATGAAAAAATGTAACGGCGAAGATTACAAGGAATATACCTTGAAAACCTACTTGGTATAAAAATGTACCAGTGGGTAAGAATTAAATGGGCGAATGGTTAAAGAAATCAGCTGAAAAATGTGGACTTCACACTAAGAAATGAAGAATAACTAATCACTCAGGCCGATCAACCTTGGTTACTCATTTAATGAAGAAAGGTATACAGGAACCAGAAGCCATCAAAATAACAGGTCACGCCACAGCAGCATCGTTGAAGCCATATTTACATATTGATGCCGAACACCATAAAAATATCATGGATAAAGTTAGAACGAACAAATCTGTATATATTCCCAATACATCAACAACTGCGCAACATTAACCAATACATCAACAACTGCGGCAACATTAACCAATACATCAACAACTGCGGCAACATCAACCAATATTATATCCACACATGAGTTGGAAGAGACAGCTGTTCGTACTGTCCAAACTATTTACAATATCTGTGTTTTTGATAACTGTCATTTTTCAAGTAATTAATTTTATCTCTTGTTCAAAAAGTTGATTATATTTGCAGTTAGCTTATGTATTCTTAGAATTCAATAAAATAATAAAACGAAAAAATATAGCAAAATCCTTTTAAATTGTGGAAAAAAATAATCTTCCCAAATACAACTCGTTCTTCAAATTTTATCATTTTATCACATACTTTTTTATTTTCATCACTCAAACTTGTTTATTTGAGGCAAAAACTATCAAACAAACCGAATTTAGATAAAATCACTCGTCCTAGCCCACTCGTGATTTTATCAATGGGTTTGTTTTCATATTTTTGCCGAATTAACAAGTTTTCGTGGAAAAGAAAAAAATATCAATAAAATTTGAAGAACTCGTGGTATTATCTTTGATAATTGTCCATTCAAGCATCTTGTCAGTGAATAACTACATTCGGTTATTTTCATATTTTGTTAAAAGAGCCCGACTTCGAATGAGGAGAGTTCTCTCCTCTCCAACTTTTCTGATAAGTATCAGATGATTTTATGAAATAAAAATATTGGTCATTTTCAAATAATCGACTATGCAAATATTGATTTCGTCAAACAATGTCATCCAACATAAAACAACTACCAAATAATTCAACTGTTCATCACAGCTAGTCTTTAAAAAATACTTACGGTGGGCTTATACAAAAATAAAGTAACATGAAACAAAATAACAAATAAAATTTGGAAGTAGACCTTATGGCAAATCTGTATAGCGTTTATACAGGAAATAATAAATTAGATATACAATAATATAAAAGTTCGCCAACTGTGAACTTTCCTATCTTATTTCATCTGAAAATTGAAGTACGCAATCGTGAGATTATTGCATCTTAGGTACACATAACCATACTTTTAATACGTATTTTTACTGTTTGCTAGTAATAAAATCACATAGGCGAAATAGGAACTGGTGTATTCGAAAGAACCTAGATCACCACTTTTTATTTTATTGTTGGGAAAGAAAGCTGGTAAATAATTGAGCCTACTGAAAAGTTGTTCTTAGTTTTATTTGTATTTATAAACCGAACAAATTTCTTTATTCCATTGTATAAACCTGTGAATAATTTTAATCATGTAAGCGTGATAATTTTTCACTGATATAACTGTCTTCTTAAGTTTACTATAAACATATTATGAGGTTTGCGATTCCAAGTTTTCAACGAGGATGAAAATACAACAACAGTAAATCAATTTACGTCTTTACACAGCAAAAATATTTTGAAAAGTACAATCTTATTCACTACGATTGTGGTCCACAATATGTACATAAATAACCACCTATAAAGTTTAGCAATAAAACTGTCAGGTTTGTCGGAAATATATTCAAGTACTTTCGGTATACTAGTAAACAAAAACGGATCTGTTTTTGGTTAATCTATTACGGTAGCTCTCCAATCTAAATTCTACGTTTTCTGCTCGTTTATCATTTGGGATAATTAGGAAAGTTGAATATTATCGGTTGCTTTTTTATATTTTGTATACAATTTAATTTTGCTGTAGCGTAATGTATTTTCTTGGACAATTGCGCAACTCGGATCTGAATTTATATAAATGATAAGGAGCAACATAAAATGTTCAAACCTGATAGATGAATATTTTCGCATTTGCATGATAGTAAACTTAAATCATATAGGGTAAAATACCAGTAATTGACCAGTTAAGGATTTTTTAACGCCAGTGTTTGACAGAGTCATAGTAACTTTATTGAAGACAATTATACATTTATTAAAATAATGAAAAATGTGACAAAATATACATACCATTCTTTTAAAAGTTACTTACGCCACATAATTAATATACCAAAATAAAGTTGAATTTTTAAATAATAAAAAAGAAAACGGTATTAGTCATTTAGTGTTTGACCACTTTCATTATATTAGTTGTCCGAAATTATCTAGTTTTTGCAAGTGCTAGACCGTTTTAAAAAAAATATAACGATTCAGGAAAATTTATTATTTGTCCGTTTCATTTTGTTTTTAAAATGTGCTTAATTCGTACTTTTTCAGACTTTCAAGTTAATAATGGAAGAAAATAAATTTTGAATGATAGAAAATAAAATTTTAACAGGTTTTATTTCCTAAAAATGCATACTTACTTAAAATAACACACAAACCTTTCTTTAAATAAAATAGAACAATTATCGAAAAGATACCAAATTTTGTATTTTGGTACAAGAATTTATTATTAGCAGAGCGCTTTCGGTTCAATGATAAACAATCATCAGTGCCCCATGGTCAGGGTGTACTCCAAATCCTGACAAATTAGAAAATACATAAAATGAATTAAAATATAGTGCTTGAAACACAGCCACTATTTAATTAAAATAATAATAAAATCACACACAACCCTTGGTACAATGGATGAATCCCTAAAATAGGGGATAAAATTTACCTCAATACAACATTTATGAGTCAGCTGTTTGACATTTGACAATAATTGTTACAATTATTTCCAGTTTCATCCGCTGGGGGTCATACCCTTAAATTTTATTTCCCTTTGCTTTATATCTAAAACTTCGCTAGTAAACTGAGAACCATTACAGTTCACAATGCAGTACTCTCCTGCTTCCACAATACAATCTGATTTCAATTCTTGTTTTCAACTTTTCGTAGTTTCTGGCTTCGAAATAACTTCTTTAATTATTTTTTGTTGCCTTTTTTCTCCGCCTTTTCTTGTAATTCTTTTGTCTCTTCCTTCCTTCGGTGGTAATGTTGCCATTCCAGAGATAATACTGTACAACTCTACCCTTTGTTACCGAGTTGTTTATTAACGAAAAACGCTGTCACCAGTGTAATGAATGAAGACCTTGTTATACACTCTTATGGTGATCCTATTGTAATAATTTGGCCCTCAACCATGATAAATTTGACCCCTTCTATACCGGGTCCGCTGTCACCAGTCTAACAAATGCTGTCACCACTGTAATGAATCTTGACCTTGGGTCACCAAATTCCTTTTTAATATATGCAGCCAAGCGTGTAAGGCAAATCCAGTCCGATTTAGGCTGGAAACGCCTAGTCTTGAAACGGTTTGATTTGCTTCGCCAGGACAGGATTGTTCTCTCAGTTCGTCCTCGAATCCACTATGTATACACACTCTAGGGAAAACTTGGGGTAGGATTATAAATAAAGTATGGGGAAACCACAGAGCTGTATAAAAAATATAATGAAACTTTCTCTGTATATATATATATATATATATATTATAGTTTATTTTATATGGGAATTTAATTTGCCCTACGTTGGGCCGACATATTATTATGAATAGAATTGGGTGAGAAAATAGTTTAATTTGCCCGGTATGTTGTGGATTTAATATGTATGATAAACAGTTTATTTAACCAACGTGAAAACTTCTCATCTCAGGGTAGAGTTCAAGTATTTTAAATAAAATGATTTTATAATTTTATATATGTTAGCGCCAAAGTTAATAAATGCTTTATATTTTTAAAAATAAATTTGTTAATCAGAATATGTTACTTTTTTTAATGATTTCAAATTAAATACGGTCCTGTCCTACTTAAAAAATATCTGCATAGTTCAATCGATTTCATTCAGAGCTTCTTCCTGTGGTAAGTAGATGGTGCACAAGTCACCAGATGAAATGATTAACTCAAGTAATTTAAAAAAAAACGTTCTTCAAAAGGAAAAACAATATTTAATTTAATGAAAATAAATACACTACACTTTTACAAGTGTTTTTTTTTAAGAAAATCAACTATCTAAAAGGATGACTCTTTCATACAAATCACACGCACTCTGGTGAGATATTATTATAATATTAAAATACAGTTATATAATTTCATAAACATTTGACTTTCAGAAAACGGCGAAATACACTCTTAACAGCGTCTATGCATCACAAAATTTTAGTTTTTTTTTTACAAATTAGTAAGTACGCTTGACCTCTTAATACATTAATAAATTAACTTGTACTACCTTATTTACTTCACGATTTCTGTTTGTTCACATTTATTTGTTCCAGATTCTCCTCCTGGAAAACCTCCCTGTTGGCATTCTGCTTCTATCAGAACAGGAATCGATGCTGTATTTCTTTCAAAGTCCAAACAGCTCACACAAATTCCACTATTCAATGTTTTTCGAAAACTATTTTGGCTATTTTACTTCCACCAGACACAAGACACCATATTATAAAATAAAATTCATGATTAGTGTTTTACAACATTCAACAATTCCTTTTTTAATTATTAATATAAACTAAACTACTTACACTGATATATCTCTTGTAAGTATAATGTATTTGTTTTAAATTCTATAGTCAAATTTTGTCTTCCAAATGATTTCAATTGATTTACTTTACCAAAAAAATTTTGCTGCTCCAAAAATCTCTTCCCAAAAAGAAAACCTGCTAGTCAATAGCCCCCATAATCAACAACTTTCTCACATTCTGATTTTTTTTTCGTTAGCAACACAGTTGTCGCCGATGTGATCTTTTTTAAATGTTTATTAACCAATCAAATTTGACTATTTATTTTATAACTCAAATTCTTCATTTCAACCAGTGAAATGTTCATCCATTATATCATGATATTATATTCTAAGGTTTTTAATTACTTAGACTTCCTATATTATTTTCATTCAATAATATTTCTTAGTATTGTTAAAATGACATTTCCTAACCTCTAAGTATGTATGTCAAATGAATATTCATAATGTTTTAATAGATGACAGCTGTTACCTTTAAATATGTATGCAAAATGAAAATTCGTTTTCTTTATAAGTCATGTTCTCTGAAATTCACATTATTATATATTTTCCTGCTCTGTTATGTCTAAACATCTACACTATCTCATTTTAATGTCTTAATCAACAAATATTACGAGATTAGTTTGACTTTACAGAATAAAGCATTATTAGTTTCTTATTATGAACAAATTTTGATACTTGATCTCTTTGATAAAAGTTTCGTCAGGTAATTTAGTTCATATAAATTGTTTATCACACCTATTCGCAATTATCCCTACATTATACAGTCTGTCCTTTCTGTATGTCTTCTCTATCGAATAGTGGATCGTACAGATTGTCTCCATTCAAATGTTTAGAAAAATTTTTGACTTAAAAAAATTCTTTTAGATTACAATACATAATCTTAATTCTTCATTATTTGATATACAGGGTGTAGCATTATTTTTTCACAATAACATCCCCTAAATTTTGCGTTTTTCAAATTTTTTATTCTAAGAAAAATTTTATGAACGCAAATTTTACTTCAAGTACTATATTCTAGGATTGTCTTTCAATTTTACTAATAATACATTTCTTTTTATTTCGGGTTGCTGTTACAAAGATGATTTTGGAATCCTGTGTTGCAGTATCCTCTTCAGTTAGTTTTAATTTATTTATAATACTAAAATTAAATGTATACAAATTCTTAGTTTACTTTTGTATCAATTTATGTACAACATGATTATTCATGGAGACTTTCATTATGGAAACTTTCATTCCATTTTTTTTATGTATGGTGATATTTATATAAATCATGTATATTAAATATACCTCTAATCCTTTCTCCGTCTGTGTATTTTAACACATAACTGTTCACTCCATCTTCATTTTCTACAATGTATGGCCCTTCGAAAGGTAGTTTTAGCTTAGCACATGTTCTCCTGTTTCTGTCTGATACTCTTAGAGCACGTACTACTACTAAATCTCCTTTTTGAAACGTCGTCTTTACTTTCTTTTTCTTGTTCATTCTACTTAAATATTTATTGGCATTATTCTGTAAATTTTTGTTGACTTTTTCCAAAACCTCTTCATAATTTTTATTGGTTTCTCTCTCCCATTTCCTTTCAGGTATCAATTTTTTCATTAAATATACTGGACTTTCCATGGTGACAGTGTTAGGTACATTGTTTATGTAGTTTTGAATTTCCTCAATATGATTCTCCCAATTTTCATGAGTCTGGTCTTTCAAAGCTATTCTTAGGAATTTTATTACTTCTCTGATGTATCTTTCTGAGGGGTTTGCAGGTGGATGTCTGATACTAATTGTTTTTACAAGTATTTCATTTTCATTGCAAAATTTCTTAAATCTACTATTTACAAAATAAGTTGCATTATCTACTATGCATTTTTCTGGTTTTATAACCTCTTTCATGTAATCAGACAATTTTTCCATTACAATTTTGCACTTAGTCGTTTTAGTAGGATATAATTTTATGAATTTTGAAAATAAATCTACTATTATTAAAATATGAGAGTTCCCCTGCTTACTTTGTATTAGGTTACTAAGAAAATCCATTGCAACTATTTCACCGCATCGAGTTGTTAAAATTGTTTTTGTGATGTTTTCATTTCTTTTATTTCTACTTTTTCCCAGTTGACATATATGACATGTTCGAGTAATTTGTTTGGCAAGGCTTTGATCTCCTTTACAAATATAATTTTCCCTAAATACCAACCATAGTTTTCTAGATCCTATATGCCCATTTTGTTCATGCAAACTTTTCAATATTTCCCTAGTTAAATTTTCCGTAATGATGAATACTTCTGACTCCCCAATTTTCTTTACAAATATATTATTTTTTTTATATCCCCTTTGTTTTTCCTTTTCAGTTAAATTTATTTGATCTCCTATTATTTTATTTAAAGAAAATATCCCTTTTAAATCTTTCATCACATTCACCCCAATTTTTACAATTCTCTTATTTATATTATTTTCCCCCTTACTTTCTCTACTCAAAGCGTCTGCCACAACATTTGTTTTTCCTGGAATGAATTTTATTTCAAAATCGTACTCTTGCAAAATTAATCCCCATCTATGAACTCTACTATTGCCAAATCTGTTTTTTAAAATTGTTGTTAATGCAGAATGGTCCGTTTCTATAGTAAATTTTGCCCCTAGTAAATAAAATCTAAATTTGGTAATACAGAAAATTATGCTTGCCAACTCTAATTCTGATACCCCATAATTCCTTTCATAGTTTTTTGTGACCCTTGACACGAAACATATGGGTACTTCCATATCATTTTGTATCTGTAACAACACCCCTGCAAATCTCTCTTTGGATGCATCAGTCCGCAATATAAAAGGTAGGCTGTAATTTGGATGATACACTCTTAACTGTTTTTGAAATGCTTCTTTCAGACAGTTGAATGCCATTTCCCTCTCTTGATTCCATTTCCATTTATTATCCTTTTTCAAAAGTTCTATCAACGGTATCTGTTTTTTACTTAAATCTGGTATCAAACGTTTGAAATAATTCATCATTCCTAGAAATCCTCGAAGTGTTCTCAAATTCGATGGTCTTTTGTATTCTATAATTGCTTGAATCCTTTCTTCATCCATCATCATTCCATTTTCGTCTATTTTGTATCCTAGGAAGCATATTTCTTTCTGGTAAAACCTACATTTGTTTTGGTTTATCTTTAAACCTGCCTTGTCCAGTTCTTTTAGAATAATTTCTAAATGATTCGAATGTTCCTCCTCATCATGAGAAAATATTAATATGTCATCTATATAATGTAATGCAAAGTCTTCAAATTTATTTAATATTTGGTGTAATGCTCTAACCAAGGCTGAACAAGCACTTTGTATACCATATGGAGCTACACAAAATCTGTACAACACACCATCAATAGAAAAACCTGTATAGTCTCTACTGTTTTTATCCAAAGGAATTAGCCAAAAACTGTGTTTCAAATCAATTTTTGAAAATATTTTTGTGTTCGTTATTCGTCCAAAAATCGCTTCCACATTCATCGGAGCCTCGTATTGTGGTACAGTATATTGATTTATGTTTCTAGCATCTAGACATAATCTCAATTCACCATTTGCTTTTCTCACTACCACAATAGGATTTACATATCTTGTATTGCATCTTTCTATAATACCATCTTTCAACATGTTTTGTATTTCTAATTCAACCTCTTTTCTATACTTGTAAGGTATGGGATATGTTCTTACTCTGAAATTCTCTATTCCTCTAACTTCCATTTTATGCACATAGTTCTTTGCCATTCTCATTTCTTTTCCAATCAATCCTTTATATTTCTCTATTAAATTCTTCACTTTCTCTTCATATTCTTTATTTCCACACACTAATTCCAATTCTTCCATATTTCCACACCTTTCTATATTCCACAACTTCTTATTATCCTCTTCAATTGCCAATTCTTCCAAATTTTCGTTTCCAAATTCAATTCTATTTCCATCAATTTCTATCTCCATCTTTTCAAAATCAAGTATTACTTTAAACTTTGTTAATTCATCAATTCCTATTACTATGTCTGTTTCCAAATTATTCACTAACAGTAATTGCATTTCAACTTCTTTCCCATCCTTCAATTCAATCTTTTGTATTATAGACTTATTTACTTCACATAGCTTCTTTCCATTTGCTCCTATCAATGTAGTTTTTGGTATTTTAATTAATTTGTTTTCATAATTTTCAATGTTTTCTTCTATTAGTTTTGTTTTAATTATGGACGCTTCCGAACCTGTATCTATTAATAATTTTATTTCTTTTCCATTTAATTTCCCTTTAATATTTATCGATCCCATTATTTCTTTTAATTCTAATTCTTCCCCAAATTTTATATATTCCCTTGGATGTTCGTATGTACAGATAATATTTTTCTTTACATTTGGTATGTGCTCGATCCAAAATTTTGATCGGGCTCTGTTTCAGTGACTATTTCTGGTTCTATGGATATCACTCTTTCTTTCTGTCTTTGTATATTGTTCACTCTCCTTTGTTCTTCATTTCTATTGCCTCTTCCTTCAAAATTTCCATTTGTCCTTTCTGTATTATAGTCTCTTCTTTGCTCTTGTTTTTCATCTCTTTGTCTGTTTTCATAAGATCCATTCCTATTGTTTCCTTCAAATGTTCTATTTCTATAATTATTGTTATGATATTGATCATTTTTGTTGTAGTTGTTTTGAGCGTTATTGTTCCTGTTATAATTATTGTTTCTATTATAATATCCATTATTATTATTTCTGTTAAAGTAATTGTTCCTGTTTTGTTCATAATTATTCGATCTATTATTTTGATTGTTATTATTCTCATAATAATTTTTATTATCGTAACCATTATAGTTTTTGTTTTCATTTTGATTCCTGTTCCTGTTCTGGTTATTGCTTATCTTGTTTCTTTCAATTCTTTGTAGATAATTAGTTAACTCCTCTATGTTTTTGATATTTTGAATAGCAATTGTTTCAGTGATTTCAAATTTAAAATGTCTCGAGATAAACATAATAATTTCCTCCTCTGGTATAGGTGGATCTAAAAACTTCGCATTCATGAAAACCTTCATAGCGTAATCATTCATACTATTTCCTCTACCTATCTCAAATTTTCCAGAGTAAAGTTTTTCTCTCACTCTGGTTTGTGCATTGTTTCCCCAGAAATATCTCATGAATTGAGCTTCGAATTCCTCAAAATCTTTTAAATCGTCTTCCTTACTTGTATACCACACTAAAGCATGGTTATCCAGATTTTCCCTAATCATTTCCTTCATGTCTTCATTATTTCGGATATTTTTCATCTTGTTCCTTAAAATTTTTATAAATACTTTTGGGTGTATTTTTCTATTATCCCCTTCAAATTTGTGTTCCCCTCTATTTCCTATATAATTATTTATTATTTTCGTCTCCATCATTCCATTTCTCACTTCCTGAAAATTTCTACCCTCTGTGTGGTCATACTCTTCCTGTAAGTAAACTAGTCTCTTTTCCATGTTTTCCAATTTTCTTGTCATTTCCACTGTTTCCTTTGATTGTTCCCCATTGTGGATTCTACTTCCAGTTTGCTCAATTCTTCTTTTCAGAGCTTCCATCTCCTTCTGTATTTCCTTAATCTTCTTTTCTGTTTTCCCTTCCTCTTGTTTTTGTTTCTCTATACACGCTTCTTCTACATTTTGTTGAAATTCGGTAAGGGTTCTGTCCCATTTTCCTTCTAGGTTTCCCATTCTTTCCTGAGTGTCCTGAACTCCCATTTTGATTTCATTTATTTCTCTTTGAATTTCTCCTTTGAAATCCTTTTCTTTCTCCTCTATTTCCTTAATTCTGTTGATTTGTAAATTTTCTATTTCCATTATACGTCCAATCACTTCTCCTCTTATTTCCTGTTTAGTGTCTTCAATTTTATTCTCCATGTATATGTTTGATTCTTCTAGTTTCTTCTCAACGTGTCCCAATTTTTCATCCATCAATTTTATTATCAGCTCCTTAGTTTGTTTAATTTCTTCTTTGTTCTGGTCCATCTTAATATTCATTTCTTTTTTTAATTCTTCCTTATTTTGGTCCATTTTAATATTCATTTCTTCCTTATTCTGGTCCATCTTAATATTCATTTCTTCCTTATTCTGGTCCATCTTAATATTCATTTCTTCCTTATTCTGGTCCATCTTAATATTCATTTCTTGTTTTATTTCTTCCTTATTTATATTCATATCCTGTTTCATTTCTTCCCTATTTTGGTCCAATTTTGTATTCAAATCCTGTTTTATATCTCTCCTCATATCTTCATTGTTTTGATCCATCCTTTTCATCATCATTTGAAGCATACTCATCACGTCCATATCCTCTTTCTCTTTTGATTTTTGTTTGACCCCTTGTCCTGTTTCTTCTGACAATGGTGCATCTTCTTCTTCCTGTTCTTGTTCTGCATTATCTTCCTGTGAACATTCTCTTCCTTGCTCCAAATATTGTACTTGGAAATCTCCTCTTGCATGATTTCTCTCTTCCCTTTCTTGTTCAGAGCCACTTTCTCCTCCTACTTGTTTCCCGTCTCTCAAAGTCATTCTTCGTTCCATTTTATGTATTTAAAATTCTTTTAATAAAGTCAAATAAAAATTATTTCAATGCTTTTTATTATTACTTACAAAATTTCTATAATAGCCCCACGTTGCGGTGACATTTTATTATAGTTTATTTTATATGGGAATTTAATTTGCCCTACGTTGGGCCGACATATTATTATGAATAGAATTGGGTGAGAAAATAGTTTAATTTGCCCGGTATGTTGTGGATTTAATATGTATGATAAACAGTTTATTTAACCAACGTGAAAACTTCTCATCTCAGGGTAGAGTTCAAGTATTTTAAATAAAATGATTTTATAATTTTATATATGTTAGCGCCAAAGTTAATAAATGCTTTATATTTTTAAAAATAAATTTGTTAATCAGAATATGTTACTTTTTTTAATGATTTCAAATTAAATACGGTCCTGTCCTACTTAAAAAATATCTGCATAGTTCAATCGATTTCATTCAGAGCTTCTTCCTGTGGTAAGTAGATGGTGCACAAGTCACCAGATGAAATGATTAACTCAAGTAATTTAAAAAAAAAAACGTTCTTCAAAAGGAAAAACAATATTTAATTTAATGAAAATAAATACACTACACTTTTACAAGTGTTTTTTTTTAAGAAAATCAACTATCTAAAAGGATGACTCTTTCATACAAATCACACGCACTCTGGTGAGATATTATTATAATATTAAAATACAGTTATATAATTTCATAAACATTTGACTTTCAGAAAACGGCGAAATACACTCTTAACAGCGTCTATGCATCACAAAATTTTAGTTTTTTTTTACAAATTAGTAAGTACGCTTGACCTCTTAATACATTAATAAATTAACTTGTACTACCTTATTTACTTCACGATTTCTGTTTGTTCACATTTATTTGTTCCAGATTCTCCTCCTGGAAAACCTCCCTGTTGGCATTCTGCTTCTATCAGAACAGGAATCGATGCTGTATTTCTTTCAAAGTCCAAACAGCTCACACAAATTCCACTATTCAATGTTTTTCGAAAACTATTTTGGCTATTTTACTTCCACCAGACACAAGACACCATATTATAAAATAAAATTCATGATTAGTGTTTTACAACATTCAACAATTCCTTTTTTAATTATTAATATAAACTAAACTACTTACACTGATATATCTCTTGTAAGTATAATGTATTTGTTTTAAATTCTATAGTCAAATTTTGTCTTCCAAATGATTTCAATTGATTTACTTTACCAAAAAAATTTTGCTGCTCCAAAAATCTCTTCCCAAAAAGAAAACCTGCTAGTCAATAGCCCCCATAATCAACAACTTTCTCACATTCTGATTTTTTTTTCGTTAGCAACACAGTTGTCGCCGATGTGATCTTTTTTAAATGTTTATTAACCAATCAAATTTGACTATTTATTTTATAACTCAAATTCTTCATTTCAACCAGTGCAATGTTCATCCATTATATCATGATATTATATTCTAAGGTTTTTAATTACTTAGACTTCCTATATTATTTTCATTCAATAATATTTCTTAGTATTGTTAAAATGACATTTCCTAACCTCTAAGTATGTATGTCAAATGAATATTCATAATGTTTTAATAGATGACAGCTGTTACCTTTAAATATGTATGCAAAATGAAAATTCGTTTTCTTTATAAGTCATGTTCTCTGAAATTCACATTATTATATATTTTCCTGCTCTGTTATGTCTAAACATCTACACTATCTCATTTTAATGTCTTAATCAACAAATATTACGAGATTAGTTTGACTTTACAGAATAAAGCATTATTAGTTTCTTATTATGAACAAATTTTGATACTTGATCTCTTTGATAAAAGTTTCGTCAGGTAATTTAGTTCATATAAATTGTTTATCACACCTATTCGCAATTATCCCTACATTATACAGTCTGTCCTTTCTGTATGTCTTCTCTATCGAATAGTGGATCGTACAGATTGTCTCCATTCAAATGTTTAGAAAAATTTTTGACTTAAAAAAATTCTTTTAGATTACAATACATAATCTTAATTCTTCATTATTTGATATACAGGGTGTAGCATTATTTTTTCACAATAATATATATATATATAAATAAAATCCCAATATCCAAACAAATTATTAAATTTCCCCACTATCCAAGTAACTATACACTTATCTATAAATTGTACATACTAAATCTTTCGCTGTATAACATATGACGCACCACAAATAAATATAATATCCCTCACCATAAAATAGAATAAAAAATTTATCCCACTTATCATTTAATATGTTTAACGTGTGCCAGGAGCGTATGATTTAACGCTTATTTCAAAGTTCCACTGCCTCGTTATGAGAAACAATTAATTTGCTCTTAAAACAAATACTATACAAAACGATTGTGGTTTCGAGTCATTGCCCCCTGTATGAACAGAAAGTGAAATCAGAGTCGTTAAAAAGGATTTCTGCTGATCTATGAGTAATAAATGTTTATCGACAATCCCTTTCAGTGCGTAAGTGCCGGGTTGCAAATTTTCAGGTCTTTGAATAACCTACAATGTTTATTTATTTTACTTAATATGAATGAAGTTTCCTAACCACGTCTGAATTAATTAGCTTTTATTTATCGTAGCGAAATTTCACTGGAAATGGGACTTCAAGGAGACAAGATCATACGCTCCAGGCCCGTGTTACTTGGTACAAATAAATCTCGGTTTAACCCTCTGTTTATTTTCCATCTACGAGGTGGAAGCGAATTATGTGGCGTAAAACAATAATCAAATAAATAGTGCCCAACTCCTGTCGGTTATATGCACCCTAAAGAAAGTGAAATGTTCCTACAATTTTGGAGAAAACCTTACTTTGACATCACACATGATAAAGTCATATCTTATATAGCGAGCGGTGCCCAAATTGTGAGCCTGGACCTGCAGTACCTAATTGAAACCTGCCAACTTGTCAAATCCCCGTGAAAGAATAAATAATAAAATAACTCTACTGTTATAGCTTCTACCTATGTATATAGTTACGTTATAGATACCAAGTTTAGAACCAGCGTACAATAATAAAACGAATGAGTTTCCCCTCAAGAAAAAACTTAAATCTCAACTTGTTTAAACACTTACCGCGTGGGAAAACTCCCTTTCTCCGGTCTTCGAATTACTGCCTGCTTTCACTATCTTTCTAGAAACCGCGGGTAACGCTAGTAACCGGTATCGAGCTATGTTGAACTTTGCGTAGAGGGCGAGTTTTCCCGTTCTGTGTCACCGACGAGGGACAGTGTTCACCGTCAAGGGTATCTAAGTATCCCTTTTACACCCTGACACAACGGAGGAAAACTTCTTCCTTTGAAGCCGCTGAAGCCGCTAACACCAAGAAAACTGATACCCGTTACCGTGACAGGGAAAGGATTTTTCCCTTCGCGTTTGTCGCCCGACACTGTCTGTCCCACTGACTGCTGTGTACTTCGTTTTTACTATCCCCCCGAATTAGGTTTGGGTTTTTTTGTTTAATTGCAAAAATCCATTTTTTGTTTTGAAGCGGCCTCGATTTTTCGTTATTATCTAGTTGTATACAAAACAATTATTTAATTTTGACCTAGTAAAATGTTTTATTTGTTTCAAAGCTGTTATTGTTTTGTATCATTATTCTAAACAAAAAGTGAGTCGCATTCCACTTTTTAATTATATTTGAAATAAAATATGGTTTACCGTGTGTTCTGAAAGTTACTAATTTAAATTTTTCTATTTGGTATTCGCGTTTATTACAATACTGCGGTGGGAATTTTTTCTTTGAGCTTTCGTATAACAGTTTTAATTTTACTCACATCAGGCCAAAATAATACTTTCTTGGAAGGTGTTGGAATGTTCTCTTTTCTTTCACTTATTTATTCATCTACCCTCTGCACTGTTGGGTTCGGTGGTGTCTTTTCATACAACTTGTATTCAAAAGCCTCAATGTTATCCTTTTGTAACATTTCAACTTCCATTATTTGGATTTTTTCGACTGACTTAAGCGGGTTTGGTAGTGTGTTTTCTTGAAACTCGTAATCAGCTTCTATTGTTTGGATCCTTTCAACATTTCAACAGACTGTAACGGGTTTTTTTCTATGGATTTTTGGTGAAGAGCTTGATATTCATCTTCCTCTAGAGGTATTACCATTTCAGATTTTTCTAGTAAATCAATGTTCTCAATTGGCAGTGAATCGTTAAAATTATCTAACACTGCATTAATGAATGTATCAATACCAGAAGGCAATGCCGACAAATTATCAATCGAAGCTGTTTTGTATGCTTGAAGGTTAGTTACTTCATAAGAATCGGACTCATCTTCTTGGTGCACAATTACCGTTACTATTTCTTCATGCTTATCATTTTATTAATAGTAATTTTCTTGAACTTGTTGCTCGTTTTCTACCAAGTGGTTTCGACATTTTAATTTCAAACCTTTCTAGAGATAAAATAAACTTGTTTCCCCCATGCGTCCTTTCCAAACACCTCCATTTGCCTGAAAACGTTCCAGCTTATCCGGTCCCAACCACTTCGCTATATATTTTTTTTTATTGAATTTTTTTCCATATGGAGAACTCTAAGGAAAGTATTCTTTTAAATTAATGTTATCCTCGTTAAACGGGCACAATCCCCAAGCTCTAAATACACCTTTCAAACCACGTTTCTTTCAAATCATCTATTTTCGTTTGCTAATCGAACCTCTCTCCGGTTGATTTCTACCAAAAAACGATTCACCCAATCCCAATTTAAATAAAAAAAAAATTCCTAGACACTTTTCTTCTCAAAACATTCCAGACAATTTTTCCCCACTCCTGAATGAACCTTCAGTCAACACTTCAACGCAAATCAAACTCAATAGTCCACAAACCAACCAAAAAACACTCCCAACCCAGCCCTGCAGAGGAAATGTATCCTATATCAGGGCCAACTCTCAAAATATCCAACCCCAACAAAACGTATAAACCCAAATACACGTTTTTAACTTACACTGCACAAAAATCCATATTTTAAGCAAAGAAAATTGCACGATCAAAGAATCAGTCTTTGGTAAGATACAACTACTTCTTCTGATGGATCCAGTTTCCTTTGTTATACAAATCTTAAAATATTATCGTTGTTCTAACAACTTATCAAGAAAAATAGTTCATACGTTTAATATGGTTTTGAGGAATAAATCAACTTGTTCGGGCAGTGACGTCATCGCTCTCTGATTGGTGTTCGCAGTGACGTGATAATGGGTTATAAATAATGCAATTTAAATTGATTTTGTTTAATTTAAGATGAATAATTAGGTAATTAAAATGGTATTCTAGGTTTCTAAAAACAGGCTTTAATGTGTGAAACTTCACATGAATTTGTAACTACTGTCAACATTCCTATTGAAAAATATGGTTCCCCAGCGGACATTCTAAATGTACATTAGATGAACAATTGGTAATGGTGCTACCTACTGGGTAAAGCAATTCTTTACTAGCCTTGGCACTTGATTTGTCTTCCCATGAGAGTCACTTATCTACCTATATCTCGGAATTCAGCAATATTCTATGTTATTCTTGGTCTAACTGTTCCTCTGTTTTCCACATTATATTGTTTAGCCTGCTTTTCCTAATCCTCACTATGTGCTCGTACCATTTGAGTTGTTGTCTCTATTTTAGTGTTTACACTCCTTATTTTTGAAGTTGTAGTTAATTGACTTCATGAAATTTGATCATACTTTATAGGTTTCTTGAAATTTCCATTTCTTTTGCTTTAATTTTGCTCATCATTTCATTCGTTAATGTCAAGGATTTGTAGTCATATGTCAAAATGGGTTGTAGCACGGTATCTAATATTATTCTTATATTGGAGCAGATGCCGTATAATGCTGTGTTGTTTTATTAATACTTTGACTTGGTCATTTATTTCTCTTTTGACGCCTTCTCCCATAATTACGTCTAGATGTTCAATATGATTTATTCCTTGTATGTCTTTATTTTTATATGCTGCATTTTTTTTACAATTGTCTGCCAATATTTCAGTGATTGCTATTTTCTCATTCCTAGATTTATCAATTTATCGACATTATTTTCGATTCTCCAACATATCACCACAATATAATACACTATGGAAAGCCACCAAAAAATTCGAGCGGACCATTGTGTCAATCGCCCCATTGAGAAAACCTGATTGAAATTGGGCTCGCACAAATGATGAAAAAAGCAACACGTTTGCAGAACACTTAGCTAAAGTTTCCTCCCAACTTCCATCAAATAATCCAATAATAGATGTCGAGGTATAATCCTACTTACAATCTGCAAACCAACTATCACTTGCCTAAGAGCAATTACCCCAGCATAAGTGTACAGAGAAATTCAGTTGTTAACCACATAAAGCTCCAGGATATGGGAAAGTATTATAACATCTTCCAAGTAAAGCCATCGTACTAACCATTACAATATTCAATAGAATACTAGAAATTAATCAGTACCCAATACAATGGAAGTATGCACAGATAATCATTTTAACGAAGCCAGGAAAACGTCACCATAAACCCAGCTCAGACAGGCCAATTCGCTTACTACCTCAACTATCTAAACTCGTCGAAAAGAAACCTTCTAGATAGAATTAGCGAAATCATTCCTTAAGAAGAACTAATTCCAATACATCAATTTGGATCCAGAGAACAACATTCGACAATCCAACAGTGTCATAGATTAGTGAACGATATGAAGCAAGCACTAGAACAAAAAGAATCATGTGTTTCAGTAATTTTAGACATCCAACAGGCTTTCGACAAAATATGCCACCAAGGACTACTGTTAAAATAAAACAAACATTACCTCAACATATTTTCCTTTTACTCAAATCTTACCTTAGTAATAGATATATGCAAGTCAAAGTCCAAACCTCCTTAATCAATTATAAACCCATAAAATCAGGCGTTTCCCAAGGAAGTGTCCTTGGCCCTTATCTGTACCTTATGTATACAGCTGATATTCCACCTACTGGCGATACTCAATCGCTACCTTGGCAGATGATACTGTAATAATGTCTTTAGATATAGACCCTACAAGAGCATCAGAAAAGCTACAATACCATCTAAATCTTCTACAAGAATGGCTATATAAGTGGAGAATAGAAGTCAACAATGACAAATCCGTACAAATCACGTTCACCACAAAACGAAGTGTCTGCCCGCAAGTGACAATTAACAATATGCCAATTCCAGTGAAAAGAAAAGTCAAATACCTCGGACTACACTTGGACCAAAAGTTAACTTGGAAGAAACACATACAAGCTAAAAAACACAACTAAAGCTATAACTTCAAAATATGAACTGGCTAATCGGCAGACGTTTGCAGTTACCAATGGAAAATAAGATACTTATGTACCAAATCATCCTAAATCCAATATGTACATATGGCATAGAGGTACGGGGTTGCAGTAAACCATCGAACACTAAGATACTGCAAACTTTCCAATCTAAGACACTTAGTATAATGCTCCATGGTTTATAAGCAACAACGCATTACATACTGATCTCGGTATTCCAACCATCAGTGAAGTTATTCAGACATCAGCCATAAGAAACAAAAACCGTAACGAAAGCCACTAAAATCCACTAATATCCATCTTTTACACTGATCGAATGGAGCAGAGAAGATTGAAAAGACGCTGGCCACAAGACCTCATAAAGGGATCTACGGAGACCCATCAGTGGATGGTGCCCACCTCAACTCATTTAGCAAGAAACCATACCATTTACTTATCACTGTATATTTACTGAGTAGATTGTAAATTTGCAATTAAACTAAAAAAAATGTTTTTTCAATTACAAAATAGCATGAAATTTTTAAGTTTAATAGCGTATGATTGGAACATTTGGAAGTTCAAAGTTTCAGAGTCTTTACGAAAATGCAGTAAATTTCATTCCTCGCAATTCTCACCAACAAATATGCAGCTCTTCAACAAAAATAGGTCTCGATAATCGATTACTTCCATTTTTTCACTTTTTCTTTCCATTCACTCAATTCCATTTATTTAAAATAATATTACCTCAAGAGCAACACAGAATTGAATGATTTACATTTATCGTCCATATTCGAATTTAGAAGTCGAACAATGTTCACCAACATACATTGTAATCATGTTCCAAGAAGGTGTAAACCAAAATAAAAAGAGCTAAAAATCAGAAATATTCACGTCATACTATTCCATATATTAAGTTATTAGGTTAAGTAAGGTGTAATCTCAACATATAATAAAATGTATTTCTTCTCAATATTTTTGGGACTGCTTCCTTGGTATCATCTTTGTAAATTTGTAGCTACTATAATTACTTTCTTTGATATCAAACATACAATGAGTTAAATACATCTCATAATTACTATATTGTATAAACGTTTTTAGTAAAGAAATGATTAAATTCTTTTGGGGTTGAAAAACGTTGCAGACGAATCGCCTCTAATCCCAATGAAACCGTTCCGGATAATTAATTAAAAAGCTTATAATACATATCAACAAGCCATTGAAAGGAGATGAAAAATATAAGAGAGGATGAGACTCTAAGAGAAAAATGGTAATTATTGGGAGGTTATTGCGACATTTATGAAGCCTTAGTTCTTAACTCAAAGTTTTAGTAACGAGCTAAGCTGACTTTCCACAATATGAAAGCATTTGTGCCAAAGTTTTGAATATTTCACCCGAAAAATAGGGAAAAGCTGATTAAATATTAACTGAATCTATTTCTTCTGCACCTTTTTCTTTTTTTCTCCTGTTACCTCTGTAAAGTTAGGAGAAATATAAAAACTATTGATTCGTTTTTCATAAACTCATCAAATTCTAGTATGAGCAATGAGTTTTACGCTAGTCTTCAAGCCATTAGAAAAGGTTTTTTTGAATAATATCTGCCTTTTCTGTCCTAGTGACGTTATTGACTGTGATGAGAACCCATAACTATTTATGCAAGTCCTTTAGAACCGTTAATTTTAAACCTCAATGTCGAATGATAAAGAAAAATTAACGAGAGTAATAAGAGGAACATTCACGATGAAAGTATAATAATGTTATCCTCTAAATCAACACGGAATCAAATTATTAATTGAAGAGACCAGAGTCTGTCGATCAGTTAAGTAACTGATCATTATTTGTTTGTGAATAGCTAAATACAGTGTAAACGTATGAAAGTATGAGAAACTTAGGCTCATTCACAAAATCTTTATGTTTCTAAGAATAACAGGAACCTCATTGAGAGATTGGAAGCTAAGGATGTTGAAGCTAATAGATATATAATAAGATTCTGACTCCAGAACGCTTGATATATTAGTAAGGAAAGGTTGCACAGAAAACAAAATGGGATATATGATTTTATAAGAATCAGTACCGAAACGAAAATGTGAATAAACACGAGTAACTCATCAACTTCCAGAGAGAAAAAAAGAAAGATCAAAAGGAAAATGAATTAAGCAGATGCAAATAGCGACAGTAATTGGAGGGGCCATCAGATAAAACAAATAGGAAAGAATTATACAGATGGGTTAATGAAACCCCACTAGAAAATAACCAATTCTGATATCGAATAGATCACATGGATGAATATAAACGACAAACAACATTTTCATGTTCCTGAAACCTGACTTATTCTGTAGATAATTACAACGTTATAATATCAAGATCAATAAGAGGTTTTTTGTTAGCATTTCATATTTCCTAATGTAATCATTATAATTCTTCTGTTCCAACAAATCTTTTCGTTCTAATTTATATAAAATGTGACTGTTTTGCATTTTCAAAGCATTCAGTTTATTTTATTTGAACTCATATTTTGTTTTCTATTATGCCAGAAATTAAAAACGTTAACAAGTTGAATTGTTAACTTTGCTTGCTGTATTGTGTTTCATTCAAAAGCTTAAAGCGTGCGGCAAGCATGTATCATAAAGTATTTGATGTAACAATGCTCTAAACCAGAGTGAGACAACCTGAAATTAAATTTAAGCACAAACTTACTTTCCCCTGTCTCGTAAGTCGCGTTCACCGTTTTCTACGTAATGATCCTATCGCATACGAGTCGACTGCGCCAATTTTATGCACAAGCATGTCCTTTGTTGTGCACAATAGCAGCCCTGAAGACCGGAGAACTTTGCGTGGGGCGGCATTGGGGGTAGGGGGAAATCTAGTTTAGTGTTCATATACTTTTCCACTTTTCTTTTTTATTGAGAGGCAATTTCGAGACCAAATTGAAATCTTTGTATTCCCGAGTTCGACGTGGAAGCCTCTCCAAGTCCGATATCTGATCGGATTATGCTTGCTGCTTGGAGGCCTCCTCGGGAACAATTTTAGCCTTACTTGCCAGAGTCATGTCGAAGCAGTAGCGTACCCGATAAAGTTTTATTTTATTTGTCAATATGTTTATACAATAGTTCAGGAACTCGCAATCTAAAATATTGGATTACAAACCAGGGAGAAATATGTTGCGATGATTCATTTATTTAATAACGACATACACAGTATCCAACATATTACATATGAACATCGATTCTTTTTTACATATAGATTTATTTATACTGCTTCTTGAGGAATGTACTCTCTGAAAAATTACCAATAGGTATCTTAAGGAAACTTAACTTTGCCAAGCACGTAATGCATGAATCTTTATGAAGATAATCCATAAACAAAAATGGGGATTATCTTGCCAAACCGAATTAATCAAGGAACATATTGAGATGTTGATATATTATTTTGGCATAAACTACATAGGAAGTTTCATATTTCTACATGATTTAGTTAAATATAAAGCACAATCATGACTCAGTTGAAGATATACTGTAAAAATTGTTTATTGTTTTGATAACAAAATATGCAATACTTGTGGACTAGGAAACGTGACGTGAAGCTGAAGATTTTTATCATTTTACTAAGAAACTTTTTTCGTTACTTTTTTATACTTCGTTTCTATTTAGAAACCCTCTGCAATTCAATTTTCGACAAAGAAATGTGGATTTTAGAAGAACAGTATTCTTTAATCGAAAACTATATCATAATTGAGACTGAAAGTAGAATGCAGAACAAATGATACGAAGGAAAAGTGCATAAATAACTATGCATTGTATTATCTGAAAATTCAGAGGGTATATAATTATTTTTAATAATAATTCATAAAATGACAAAAATCTGAGAGGAAGAGAAAAATTTTTTGAATAGACCACTGCGGTCTTCGTTTCTTAAATCTTCTTACAGCTGATATGTATTTCTTGATTTCAAGGAATTGGATACCCAAAATCTGCGCTTTTTCTTTTTTTCTTTAAATCGTTCTCAATTAAAACGGACATAATTACAAACGCAGTGGCGGCTATATTTTGCCATTGCGGGGCCATTTTCTGGTTCGACCAAAAACGCTTGCGATCCACTATCTTTAGTGATTGTTCGGTTGGTGAAGACAATGCACCAAACATCCCGCTACGAACGTTTGCGAGCATTTGCAAACGTTTGTTCGGAATGATCTTTCGGTAAGCACATGTCTTTATAGTAGGTTCACTCGTTGTCGGAGCTTTCATGTAAATTTTTTAGAATTTTCAATAACTTTTATTATATTGTGGAATTAACTAGAAACCGTGAGTTTCATTTAAAACACTATTATGAGCAGATTCCACGAAGTAAGCGTCGAGACAGTTAATTTCATTACTAATATTATTTTATATAGAAACCATTATACATAAATCATTGAACAGGTATAGCGTTTTTGTTTGTACTTCTTGTAATTGCTTAAGAGTAGATTGTTTTTAAAAGACATTTTCCATTTGAAGTTTGTCAGCATGAAAGACAATTGTATTTGAGCATGTATATTGAACTGACACTTTTAAGACTACTTTGAATGCGCTTGGTTTTAAAACGTATTTAAAGTGGTTTTAAAAGTATATTTACAGAAGCCTTTCAACCAGTTACTCAAGGTAATAGTGATTTATGAGGATTTTTATTTTTGGTTTGAAAGATCTCATTCAGAGTTGGCCCTTTCATGTTGAAGGCGGTTTTATGACAACCTGAAGACTTTTTTTAAAACCAATTGATTTTATTTACAGTTTTATTCCATAGTTTTAAAGCATCCTTGTAATACTGAATAAAACCGTTTGTGCTACTTGGGTCGTATCTGTATCTGTAAAAGTTTGAAGAGTGGGTGACCCCACAGCACTTAGGCCACAATTACTTGGGTCGTGCTAACAAACCAAAATATCTCCAAAAATAACCAAAAATGTAGTATGTCTGGATTTATAGGACCCGCCGCACTCACTCTAATCAGCTGTAAAGGAATATGGTACATCTGTGATTCACCCTGAAAAATAGTCAATTATAAAATTGGTCACTTGTATACACTACGGAGGCTGTATCGTGCTAACAACCCAATATTTCTCCAAAAAGGATCAAAAATGTGACACTTCAGGAACCATAGCACCCGTTGTACTAGCTGTGGTGAGCTTAAAATCAATAAGATTCATATATTAAACGCCCTGAACCATATTCAATCATAAAATTGGTCACTTGTAGACACTCTGGAGGCTTTATCGTGCAAAAAAACTGAAAATTCTCTAAAAAGGAAAAAAAAATTAGTAGTCCAAGTACCACAACACCCGTTGTACTGACTCTGGTGAGCGGAAAATCAATAGGGTCTATCTGTGAGATGTTCTAAACAATATTCAGTCATAAAATTGATGACTTGTTGTACTCCGGAGGCTGTATCGTGCTAACAAACTGAAATTTCTCAAAAAATGACAAAAATGTCGTACTTCAAGTACCACAGCACCCGTTGTACTGGCTCTGGTGAGCGAAAAATCAATAGGGTTCATCTGTGAGATGTTCTGAACAATATTCAATCATAAAATTGGTGACTTGTTGCACTCCGGAGGCTGTATCGTGCTAACAAGGCATGTAACGAAAAGTGGCCGACGACAACGACGACGACATACACACAGGATTTTTTTTCTAGAAACTGCTTTTTCGTGTTGTTCTTGATGAAAAACTTAAAAATAACTCCAAAATTTCAACTTTTTTTGGGGTTAACCAATACTTTTCTCGCATATTAGATAGGTTGGGCGGAAAAATCAAAATCTATACCCAAAATTTGCACGCTACCATAGTTTGAACAGCATTTTAACATAATTGGGTGGGTAATTTGTAATGAATAACGCTGTACATATGATTAAGGGATGAACAAGGTTGAAGATATAAGATATGGCATCACTCAAATTTACTTTTCATCAATCAGTAAACTCTGTTGTCTCTAATATGTCTCTATTATTATTATTATGTAAGTTGATTATGAGAATGCAGGTTTAAGGGTACAAAACCACTCGTCCAATGAATCACGCTTTAGTCCAACATAAAGTTTCTATTCGTTTTCGCGGTGTATCTAAGATAATTAGTGATCATTGCCTCTCATTAATTCAACTGCTATAAATACATACGCGACTGGCACTACCGCAAGTTGTTTGTGTAATTTTTTTTCTAATTTGTATTTATATTCAACCAAAATGTCATCAGATTGGATTTAGTTGATGGAATCACACTACACAAGATTCACTGAATTAAACAATATACCTAACATACGAGTAATATGAGTTGCATCATTGGTGTCAGGAACCTATGTCAATCGAATCTGTTAGTTACTCACAGATTGCCAGTAAGTTCATTTGTAGCACGTGTTGTGTTGTCAGGTTAGGTTTTTTTGTGTCTGAATTTCTACGAAGTGAGTATATATTTTAAAATATCAATGATATTAGGTTGATTCGTACATATTTACGAAAGCCATACTATGATCAAAAAGTGGATAGGTTTATTAGCTCACTTAGAAAAACAAATATGACGAAAATATTACTATCGTGTAAATTGGTCCAATCTCTGTTGTGTAATTTGGTCCTGGTCCGAATTACACGTATTCAATTACAAAATATTTTTTTTATTTTTTAAGGATGTCAACGAGATATGAGAGAAAGAGTAAAGGAGTTTATGGTAAATGGAAACCAGAAAATATGGATGCTGCAATGAAAGCTGTTAATTTAAAACAACTGGGTATAAATGAAGCTGCAAAAGCATTTTCAATTCCAAAAACAACGTTAAAAAGAAGATTGGGGAACAGAAATAAATATTCCACTGGAAGCAGTTATATCATCGGAAGGCAAACAGATTTACCTCCGGCAGTGGAAAAAGATGTTAATCACATTCTTCAGTTGGAGCGGATGTTTTATGGACTAACACGTGAAAGGCTGATGAAACTAGCGTACGAAATAGCCGAGAAGAATAATATTAAGACGACATTTAATGACGAAAAAAAATCAGCTGGTAAAGAATGGTACGCAGGCTTCATGAAACGACATCCAAACATAAGTCTGCGTCTCCCTGAAGCAACGTCAGTAGCACGAGCTGCAGGATTCAACAAAACAGTTGTTTATAAATTTTTTGACGCTTTTTCCGCAGATCGTATTTTCAATGCTGATGAGACATCCCACACTGTTGTCCAGAAACCACCGAAAATAATTGCTCAAAAAGGGAAACATCAGATAGGCGCCATAACATCATCCGATACAGGCCAAAATGTTACTGGCATGTATGCAATGAGTGCGACTGGAAGCTTTATTCCTCCAATGCTTATTTTTGCCAGGAAGCGTATGAAGGATAGTTTAACGTATGGAGCACCTCCAGGAACTTTATTTAAGTGCCAAGACAAAGGGTGGATGGATACTGATGGATTTTATCACTGGTTGGATCATTTTATAAAGTATGCCAAACCATCTAAAGAGAACAAGGTGTTAATCGTATTAGATGGACACAGTAGTCATACTCAGAGTATGAGAGCATTAGATTTAGCTCGTAATCATGGTGTTATCATGCTTTCATTTCCTGCACATTGCACACATAAGATGCAACCCATTGATGTTGAGTTCTTTAAACCATTCAATACTTTCTTCGCTTCCGCAATAACTTCAAAATTATACGATACACCAGGTAAATGTTTGAGTGTTGATAGTATTAGCGGTCTAGTAGGCAAATCGTTTCCCAGAGCAGCTACTATGGAGACAGCTATGAACAGTTTTCGGAAAACAGGATTATGACCTCCCGACCGTTTTGTCTACAGCGATGTAGATTTTGCAGCTGCGACAGTAGCCGAACGACCAATTGATTCAGATGAAAATAACATTAACATTTCTGTAACTGATTCTGCTACTTCTCCTTCATCAGAAAACATAAATTTGCTTACAAATAAAACACAGCCATCCACATTACGATCAGTTCTGATGGAAAATACTTCCTTAAATATTTCTACAGGTATCTCATTCAAATCACAACCTATCCAGCAAGAAAATAATTCAATAACAACATCTGTACCATTCACATCAGATCCTGTACATCAAGCAAACCTTTCTGCATGTGCTCCAACTACATCACAACCTGTCGTGAAAGCTACTTCGATCAAAAGTTTTGAATCTTCTCCTTCCACATCCCATCCTGTGCATCAAGAACATACTTTCTCAAATATTTCTGTATTGGCCCCATCCACATCACAATCTATTCTGGAAACTTCTCCTTCAAAAATTTCTGAATCTTGCTCATCAACAACGAATTTAGGCGACCTCGAAACCGAACAGTCTACACAGAACCAGTATTATATCTCAGTGGAAATAATTCATCCTCTACCGTCCTCAAGTGGGATGTCAATGGGACCACGAAAGAAAAAACGGATCAATGTCTCAGGAGTGGTTCTAACTGCAACACCTTATAAAGAACAGTTGAAAATCCAACAAACGCCCAAAGCAAACACACATAAACGTAAGTTAGTAGCGACAAAGGAAAAAAGCAACAAGGAAAAAAAGAAGAAAACGAACGAGGGCAAAAAGACGAAAATCAACGAGGAAAAATGTCATCCAAAGACAAATGAGAAATGCCGCACTGGTCATCAAATTTGTTGCCTTGTTTGCGATGAAAACTATGATGCAGATTGGATTCAGTGCAAAACATGAGAGGGTTGGGCACATGAAGATTGTGCTACCATAACTGATGTCAATTATTATTACTGCAATAACTGTCTATGTTAATAGCAGAATAATAAGAATATCTGTCTTCATTTGTTTTATTGTGTTGACATACTTTGAGACTAAAATATATTAAAACCAAATTACACGACAAATAAAACCGAATTACGAGCCAACAGTCCAAATTACACGAACGGTTCAACTTGCAATAATTGTTTTTTCATTCGAATTGTTCCTAGTTCCGTCATTATAAAATGGAATGTCAATTGTAATTAATGGGTAAAAACAAGAATTTTTTTTAAGATTCTGTTATCACAAATATCAAACTTATCTTAATTTCTGCTTAGGTGGTCCAAATTACACGAATTTCCCCTAGTTTCATAAGAGAATCAAAGTAAGTCAGAGATTCTTGACATATCCTGTGCGTCGAATGTGGTAGTTATAAAATATAGTTTTCAAGATTGTAATTGGAGTGTTGAAATACTGGAATCTCCTATTATTGTAGCTGTCAATTAGAAGATATGGAAAAGTATGAAACAATATGTGATATTTTTTATATATTTAGGTGAAAGTACGAATTGGGTGAAGATCGTAGGAGTTTACAATTTAAAATAAAATCTAATATGAATATCATTATAGAGGAATGAGAAAAGTTTAAGATCAAATTTTACGAAAACACAAAACTAAATTATTAAACAATGACACTGCAAGTAAATTGAAATTCAGAAATTTTCCAGAGAATAGGAATAGCTAACATGAATCTAGTAAAGATTAAAGAAGTTTGTTCAGTCAAACTTCAATTTACATACCAGAGTTGTAGAGTAGGCACCAACGAAGATTGAAAGATGTATAATTAGACGATGAGGAAAACATTCATTTATATATATAGGTACTCTTTCTATGGACAGTTCCAGATTATACAATGAAAATAAAAAATAATAGAAAATTGAATGAGAGACTATTCCCAACATTCCCAGAGGCAATCTATTTGTTGCGTATGATAGCTGCTGGATATACGATGCAATAGGTATCTCCCGCTACTACAATTATAATAAGTTCAAACATACTTCAAAATCCTGTAATGAAACTTTATATTGTCTGTTGTGTGGTGATAGTCATGGAGTAAAAGCATATAATTCCAAAAATCCTATGTTCACCAATTATGTTAATCTGGCCGTTAAACAAAAAGTGCACGGATCTTGCAGTGTGGGAGAAAGAAAAGTGCGCAAGTCTTTTTGATTGTGAAAGCAACTTTCGAAATATTTCTTGGTAAGAAATGCCACATGCCTGATATTTATCACTTGGGCCGGATTCGAAAGAAGCCAGTGATGTTGGACAGTAGCAAAGCGGCTGTATTTTGTGGGTGGTATGGGGCGGAAATGATATTAAAACAACTCCTTTTTTCGGCCAAGCTTAATACAATCAACCGACATATGTGACTCATGATTATCTACCACAAGAAGCACTTTGTATAATTTACAAAGTGTAGAATTACTTTGGGAAATAAAGTCGAAGTCATCCATCCTTTTTAATTTCCCACGGCTGAATTCAGGTACTCACTACCCAAATATTTTTCAGGATCTCTATCCCTGGAATAAATAAAGACTTGTGGAACTGCAGACCCATCTGCATATACAGGGTGTCCCACGACGTTTTGACAGTTCAAATTCTTAAAAACTGTTCATATGACATGTATGAAAATTGGCAGATATAAACAGTCGAAACTGATGCTTATATTTCTTATAAAATGACTTTCGTTTTTCCTGTCATTTCGGGTCACGTGACCCCAACATAATTTTACTTTTCCGCCCAACCTTTCTATATGCGAGAAAAGTATTGGTTTACCCCAAAAAAAGTTGAAATTTTGAAATTTTTTTTTTAGTTATTTTTACGTTTTCCATCAACAACAACACGAAAAAACGGTTTTTAGAAAAAAAATCCTGTGTGTATGTCGTCGTCGTCGTTGTCGTCGGCCACTTCTCCTTACATGTCTTGTTAGCATGATACAGTCTCCGGAGTGCGATAAGTCAGCAATTTTATGATTGAGTATTGTTAAGGACATATCACAAATGATCCCTATTGATATTCAGTTCACCAGAGTCAGTACAACGGTTGTTATGGTACTTGAAGTACGACATTTTGTAATTTTTTGAGAAATTTCAGTTTGTTAGAACGATACAGCCTGCGCAGTTCAACAAGTCACCAATTTTATGATTGAATATTTTTCAGGGCTTCTCACTGATGAACCCTATTGATTTTCAGCTCACCGGAGCCAATACAACTAGTGATACAGTACTTTAAGTACGATATTTTTGTCATTTTTGAAGAAGTTTCAGATGGTTAGCACGATACAGCCTCCGGAGTATATACAAGTGACTAATTTTATCATTGAATATTATTCAGAGCGTCTCAAAGATGAACCTTATTGATATTCAACTCAGTAAAGCCAGTACAACAGGCGCTATGGTACTTGAAGTACCAAATTTTCGGAATATTTGGAGAATTTTCAGTTTGTTAGCACGATACAGCCTCCAGAGAGTATACGATTGATCAATTTTAGGATTGAGTATAGTTCAAGCTGTCTCACAGATGTACCTTATCGATTTTTAGTTGACTAGAGTGAGTACAGCGGGTCCTCTAAATCCAGATATACAAAATTTTTGGTTATTTTTGGAGAAATTTCGGTTTGTTAGCACGATACATCCCTCGAAGTGTATACAAGTAACAATTTTATGATAGAACATTGTTCAGGGCCACAGATGCGGAAAAGTTAGTTTTAATCCGTTTATTTTTAAATAGGACAACCAGTATAATATTACAATTTTGGATATATCATTCAAAAACCAACTCAACGATACCACATTTGTCATCATTGTAGTAATGATAATAAGGGTTTTCACTAGATTTATTAAAGCAATATTTTGCAATCAAAAATTTAGTTGGCTATGAAATAAATAACTATAGTAGCAACAATATAGTTTGTGTTTCATTATTGTTAGGTGAAGTTTATTCAAGAACTGTCATTAATTATTAGTCGTAATCTTGTGAAAACACTGTAATAATAAGTAAATAATGACTTCAATTTTTATCTACGATTAATTTGTTGACATGCTACTTATTTATGGAAAATGTGGAAATAACAAAACTCATGCTCAAGGTTTGTACAGAAATCGTTTTCCTCATAGAGTAACTCCAAGCAAAAATACTTTCATCTGTGTCGAACAAAAGATAAGAACTGGTTTTTTTCCAAGCGGTAAAAATCAAGTTCCTCGTCAAAAGACCGCTCATACAGATGAAATGTGATAAATATGTTGGCTTATCTTCAGGTAAATCCACACACCTCAATACGATTTCTTGAACAAGAATTACAAATACGTAGAAGTACAAAGAGTATTGAAAATTCACAAATACCATCCTTATAAAATACATTTAACTCAAGGTGTATATCCTGCGAATCCTGAAAGGAGAATAAATTTTATTGCTGAAACGTTCGTTCAAAGTAATGATGACCCTTTAAAAAAATATTATGGAGTGATAAATGGAGGTTTCATAACAATGGTATTATTAATCGCCATAATTATCAATATTGGTCGCAGGAGAATCCAAACTGGATAAGCAAAACCAATTTTCAAACAATATGGGTAATCAATGTTTGGTGCGGTATATTAAGCGGTCGGTTGATTGGTCCCTATTTTTATGAAGGAACATTAACGGGGCAAATATACTTAGATTTGCTTCAAAATACTCTCTCAGAATTACTTCAAGATATTCCCTCACATAAAAGGCAAACAAAGTGGTGGCAGCAAGATGGAGCATTTCCTCACTTTTTTTGGCCAGTTAGAGAATATCTTGGTAACACGTTTCCTGAAAAATGGATTCGTCAAAATGGTGCGATTCTGTGGCCACCCCGTTCGCCGGATATTACAACGTTAGATTTCTCTGGGGTTACCTGAATGGTCGAGTTTATGCCACACCCCCAATTGATTTGGATGATTTAAAGGATAAAATGAAAGAGACATGTCGAACCGTAACACCCGAAATGATTACAGCAGCACTTACAAGGAATCTTTTAACAAGGTTTGAACATTTTGTCAATGTACATGGACATCAATTCAAACATTTTATTTAATTTTTTTAATTACTTGGAAATTCCCTATGTTACGTTTTTCAACAAAATATTTTATACAGATGTTCATTTACTGCCCCTATTATCATTACTGAATAACACAATGATGACAAATGTGGTATCGTTGAATTTGTTTTTGAATGATATATCCAAAATTGTAATATTATATCGGTTGTCCCATTTAAAAAAATATACTGGGGTCACGTGACCCGAAATAACAGGAAGAACGGTAGTCATTTTATAATAAATATAAGCAGTTTTGACTGTTTATATCTACAGTAGCGCCAGTCTATCGCCTGAGGAAGGTGATACAGCAAGAGCGGGTCACTGATTCAAACCTGTTCACCGCGATTTCGCCGGCTACGTGGACGCCTCCATCAGAAGACAACCAACCCCATGTTCTGCCGAACTTTTTAGTTCGACAGTTCATTCAACACACTTGGAAGTGCAAATTGTTTCTTTTGAAACAACTCTATTTATGAAAATAATAAACACTGTTTAACCTTGTTTTATTTTCAGCCAACACACAACTAAGCCATACCAACCAAAGAGGGAAGGACATTCAGCTTGCAGGTAAATATAAAACTCCTGAAAGCTAATAAGTCAGGAAACCTTCAACTGGGGAGGAAACTCCCTCCGGCAGTGAGTCCGCTGTCGGTATTAGCTTTCAACCCCACTTCCTAACATACTTATCCTAAAATGTCCTCCAGACATCGTCGCAGCAGCAGAGCTGCAAAAACAGATTTCCCACCAACCAGATTCGAAGCACTTGCACAATTCATAGAAGAAACCAAACAACTCATTAATAAATCTCTGACCCCTGACAAACAATTCCCCCCTCTTCTCTCACCAGTCACATCCAGCACCTCCTCTACACACACTTCCAACAAAACACACCACTCCTCAACACCCTCCCATCAAGCAACACCACCCCACTTACAAAACATAACACACGATAACACCCTACAATACACACATACCCCATACACATCCCCACAACACACACAATCCGCACACACACCCTCAAGAAGGTCTTACGCTTCCTCCGTAATATCCCAATCCCCTACACCAACGCTCACACGACAACCACCTGTCCCCGACGAGGATGGCTTCACCCTCGTCGGTAATACCAAATCCCGTCCTACAACACCAACACCTATCAACAATCCCACATCAACCCACACCATCAATAATACTCCGACACAAACACTTAACCTCCGAAATCTTCCTCTCCAATATTCCACACAAAAAGCCCTCTACACACTCCTAAACACCCTCGAGCTCCTCAACGGTCACATCACCTACCTAAAAGTCAACTTCAACAGAACCGCGCTTCTGAAAACCACCTCCACCATGTCAGTCTCAACACTTCTGAGACGAATCCATAACTCCACTGGGGACAACAACATCACCATCAACATTCTAAATTCCACAGAACGCCCACCACGCCAAGTTAATAGAACCCTAATACCCACCTACTCTTTCGTCTGCAGGATTAGCCCAGAAGAATTTGAAGAAATTCTTGGCAACAAGCAAGTTCCGTTCCTCAAAACTTGGCGAATCGTGGCCAAAGCCACTAACAAACCCACTTCGATGTTTCGCATCGTTACCACCTCCGAAACTCACTACCACCAAGCCCTAACCTCCGGCCTCTCATTTCACGGCCTTCCACACCGATGCGAGCCATCAAACATCAATCCACTTCCCCCAGTGCCCAAGTATTGCAGTCGATGCACTCAAACCGGACACTCCTCCGAATCTTGTCGGTCTAAACCGATATGCCCCTCTTGCGGCCAAACAGGCCACAAAACCGAAAATTGTCCCAAGTCCGACACTCCGAAATGCACAAACTGCGGTGGTCCCACCGGCTATCGACTCCCAAAACCCCTCAAGAGACCGCCCCAGTCACTCTTGAAAAACCACCAGCCCCCTACGATCTACCAACTGACACCAAAATTCTCATAGAAATCATCACCGTCACGCTCATGAACGCCATCCCCAACTCCAGGGACGTCATAGCCGAAACTCTTCGTCACTTAATACCTTCCTTTTATCGACACAACTGCTCTATAACAAATATAGGCAGGCGTGCTCACTTTGCTTTCACTCCCATCAGGAGCGAAAGCGATTCAACTTGATCCGCGAGCCCCAACCACCCCGTCGGTGCTGCAGGTTTTTCACGTTTTTTCCTGTAGCATAGTGAATTCATTCGCTAGCCAAATGGGCCGACGCACGACGTAGTTTTTGGATTTAAAGATTGTTATTCGTACCAGCTCACTCATTACAATATTAAACAACCACCCTAAATATTAAATTTCAATATTTTAATAAACAAATAGAAAAATTACTCGATATACAAAAACTTTTGATTTTCTCAGAATTTCATATTCAAGGTTCCACACCACACATAAACACACCTTTCAACAATTCCTCACCTCGAACTCGAGAAAAGCCAGTCGCCACCGCCCGACATCATCCACACATCTTTCAACGTCTCCTAGTCACTTTTCCAACAAACTTCAACAAACTCAAATCCCAAAAATTCTCATAATTCCAATATCTCCCCACGCTTCTATTAACTTTCATGACGCAGGAGACACAAAATCCCCAAAAATTATATTTTCACTTTCCAACAACACCATCATCCAGCCCGCTTCTATTAACTATCCGCAACGCAACGTGGTTCGTCTTATTCATTTTCGACCTTTTCCAGACACTATTAAAATCCCCGTTCCCTCATCTCAAAACCACGTTCGCCTGAAAATCACCCAATTTCGACGCTGATTGTTTTCGCTTCTCCCTCCGGTTGATTTCTGGCAAACACACACAACCCACCCACAAAAACAAACACTACTTCAATTTCCATACACCTTTTTTCTCAAACTTCCTAGACACTTTTTCTAAAACTGAATTTTCAGCCCTACCCAAATCTCAAGCCAAGTCAATACGCGCACACAAACCACCCACAAAAACACCCCCAACCAGCCCTGAAGAGGAAACGAATCCTATAACAGGGCCTACCCCCAAACAAAAATACACCCAAATAAAAACACTACAAGCCCAAACTCAAAAATCCACGAACATCTCTCTCTTCTCTCTCTTTTATCTCTACCAAATTTCATACATGCCATATAAACAGTTTTCGAGAAATTCGACTGTCAAAACGTCGTGGGACACCCTGTATGATTCCCACAAAAGATACAAGATTTCTCCTCTCTTGACAAAAAATGTGTGCAACTTCTTTCTTTCCTTTGTTGGCTAGTACTTTCACTGGCGGCGTTACAGTTGTCAAGCCAGTTTTGTCAAGGTTGTAAATTCGTCCTGGAGAAATTTTATATTTTTCCGAAACAAATGCGTATTTATCAAAAGTCAAAAGCCATGGATCCACTAATGCTAGTGCTCTCTGGCTTACGCAGACATAGCTCATTACCATGTCTTGCCATAAATCCACGGAGCAAATCGGGTCCTACAACATACTTGCTTGAGTCGAGAAAATATAATTGAAATTTATCATTCAAGCCTGCAATTTTATTTAATTCCCAGTTGTTTGGTGTTTTACAGCTGACTATGCTCCGATTGTAGCCATAAACCAGTGCTTTGATTTGTTTGTAATTCAAATCATAGTTCAAATATTATTTGTTCCTTTGTTTTTTTGCATAAGCTTTTTAATTCGAGACTGAATGGTCTGTCGATTTACTTGATATTCTTGCGCTGCTCTATATTGACTTAAGCGATTGGGCAAAACGGCTTTTATAGCCAGTTTCAACCTAGTTTTGCTGATTTCACATCGGTTTGTCTTTTTCAAATATTTCTTTGGCATCTACAATAATCCTCGTTTGAATTAATGCGAATTTCAACGTTAAGGGAACATTCGGCCACCAGTCGAAACATAACCACATCAGCTAGCCGAATGTGCCCACAGAGCATTCGAATAAAATTTTTAGTACAACAAGCAAAATATAAATATGTGAGGTTATGCCAATACATGGATAATAAACATATATAATACCCTACTCCAAATGAATAACAACAATTTTTTAAGCAAATAAACAATGCCCTAAAATTTACCATTGGTAATATGTAAAATCTTACCTTAAAAATGAAATAATATGTCTTGATGCATAAGATAAAAGCAGATCAAAAAATTATCACTCTGTGCTTGCCATTGAACTCACTAGTAATGGTTTGATAACATACGTTCATATTTCGTGATTTTTAGAGGGTAGCCGAATGTTCCCAATAGCTGAATGTATGCCACTTTCCCTTATGTATATCTACGACTGTAACAACATATAAATGTTTAGTTGAATTAGTGTTTTTAAATGAAACTCAAGGTCTCTAGTTAATTCCACAATATAATACAAGTTATTGAAAATTCTAAAAAATTGACAATTGTTTCGATAAATCAATATCATCGTCAGAATGACAGAAGTTACATTTCATTTTATGCCTACCTGATGTTTAGTAGTTAATTTTGGCTAGACCAAGAAGTAACCTAACTTGTGATTGGCTTAATATATGTTTATAGAAAAGAGAAGAAGATGTGATATTACAAATATTGAAGCTTAGATATTATTAGCCCTATGGTGATATCCTGGATATCATTTTTCCAATTAAGATCAGTATAACTGTGCAATGATATAGAAAACCAGGAAAACTATATCTGCTGATCTTTACAATTATCACTTAAGAAGACAGTTTATTAGTGGAGAATTCCCTAGATTTAACTGTTCATTGACAACTTCATATTGTGGGTTTCTTAAATGTCTTCTAATTTCCAGTTCTTCAAGGAAATCCAGTTCTTGTTTCTTTTCACAAATATGCAGTACTTCTAGTTCTGTGTTGGGTGTCAATGAATGATTGGTGTCAAGTAGATGTTTTGCGTAGTGGGATTTATCTGGTTGTTTTAATCTGTATGCTCGTAAGTGCTCACTGTATCGCACTTCAAAATTCCTAAGGGTCTGACCCAAATAGACAGCATTACATTCTGGACATTTGAGTTTATATATACCTGACTTCTTTAAAAGTGGTATTTTTGTTTTTACATTCAACAATTTTGTACTAACGTTACTTTCTGTTTTAAAAGAAATTGTTGTATTCGTTGCTGGAGATATTATCTTTGAAATATTATTAGAAATATTTCCTGCATATGTGATGGTTTTATAAGTTTTAATTTCATCAGCTTGTTTAGGATATATTAGTTGTAATGCCACTTTTTTCTCTTTTTTACTAATTAGCCAATTTATCATATCTAATGGATAACCGTTAGATGTTGCTATTTGTCTAATTGTATTAATCTCTCTATCAAAATTACATTTGTTCATAAGAACTGAAAAAGCTCTATGTATCATTGAATTATATGCCGCTAGTCTGTGTGAGACAGGGTGATTAGAATTGAATGGAATTGTCACATCAGTCTGTGTTGGTTTTCGGTAAATTGAATAATCAAGTACATTATTAACTCTTTGAATTTTTAAATCAAGAAAATTGATTGAGCTATTTTCTTCAATTTCTAATGTAAATTTAATTTTCGGGTGTAAATTATTGATGTGGTTGAAAAATACATCTAATTGTCGTTCACTACCCATAAAACAAGCTAATATGTCATCTATATATCTATACCAAAATAAAATATTTTTCGAAATATTACTTTCAAACATCTTTCTTTCTAAATTGTCCATAAAAATGTTTGCTAACATAGGTGATATAGGGCTTCCCATTGGTAAACCTTCATTTTGAATATATATCTTATTGTCAAAAGTGAAATAATTCTGATTAATGCATACATCAAATAAATTAAGTATATCTGATATTATTCCTGGATTAATATTTTTATCTTCTAGTAATTTTCTTACAAGTATTAGACATTCTTTAGGAGGAATTTTAGTAAACATATTAGTTACATCGAATGATATGAGTTTATAGTTATCTTGCAAGTGGATTGATTTCAACTTTTTGATTAGTTCTATTCAATTTCTAATTGAGTACTGAGATTCATATCCGTAAGTATTGAGTATATTGTTGAGCTTCTTTGCCAATATATTATTAGGAGCATTAACATAAGAGACTACAGGTCTAATTGGTTTCGTTATTTTATGTAATTTAACTGTTCCATATAATTGTGGACAATGAGGATTCTTATGTATGATAGACCTCTTTTCGTAATCATTTAAAAGATAATTTGAATTATTAACAATATCCCTTACATTATTAGGAAACTTCTTTGTTGGGTCTGCTTTAAGAACTTTTACATCGCTGGATTTTATAAAGTTATATACTTTGGAATTGTAATTTTCAGTCGTCAAAATGACAGTAGCATTCCGCTTATCAGATTTTGTGACTGTTAGGTTATTATTCTCTACCTTCTTTTTTATTGCGTTTAAAACTGAAATGTCATTTTTTGTTTGACGTTTAACTTTCGAAGGTTCAATAATTTTGATTAAATTGGCAATTTTTAATTTCTCATAAAGAAAATTATTTGAATTAGATTTTAAAGCTATTTCTGACTCTGTAGCTATAATTTGTTTAATATTATTCGTAAATTTAGGTGGTATGCTGTACTTTAAACCTTTATTTAAAAATTCTATTTCACTATTTGTAAAATTATTGTCTGAAAGGTTTTCAAATCGTGGTGCAAAGTGTGTTGGTATGTAGGTACTTACAGTTTCATGATGTTTTGAGTATTGAATTTTATGTTGTGTGTGTTCAAGGTTCTGTAGCTTCTTTTCTTGTTTCTTAAATTTCATATGCTTCATCGTGCTGACATTTTCTCTAATTTTGTCATCCAAACAGTCAAATTCTACTGGATGTAATTGGAATGTGAGTTCTGAATGTACAACTTTTATGTAGTTGTCTAAGGAGTCTCTAACTTTGAACCATTTTTTACATTCAGATTTTATCCAAACTCGTTGAGCACATTTTATAGCTTTTTGTGCTTGTGGTGTTTTAGTGTGACATTTTATATTCACATAATTTGGTATTACCTTCTTTCTAAGGCATTCTTGGTTAAACCAAATGTTTTGTGATGCTTTGTAACGTTTTTGTAGTAACTTCTGGTACAGTCGGGTCAAATCTTCTCTCGAAGATTTTTTAATGAAATTGACTGTCTCGACCCTTACTTCGTGGAATATGCTCATATTAGTGTTTTTAAATGAAACTCAAGGTCTCTAGTTAATTCCACAATATAATACAAGTTATTGTATTATATTATGGGTTGTGAACGATAATTAGATGTATTTTTCAACCACATCAATAATTTACACCCGAAAATTAAATTTACATTAGAAATTGAAGAAAATAGCTCAATCAATTTTCTTGATTTAAAAATTCAAAGAGTTAATAATGTACTTGATTATTCAATTTACCGAAAACCAACACAGACTGATGTGACAATTCCATTCAATTCTAATCACCCTCTCTCACACAGACTAGCGGCATATAATTCAATGATACATAGAGCTTTTTCAGTTCCTATGAACAAATGTAATTTTGATAGAGAGATTAATACAATTAGACAAATAGCAACATCTAACGGTTATCCATTAGATATGATAAATAGGCTAATTAGTAAAAAAGAGAAAAAAGTGGCATTACAACTAATATATCCTAAACAAGCTGATGAAATTAAAACTTATAAAACCATCACATATGCAGGAAATATTTCTAATAATATTTCAAAGATAATATCTTCAGCAACGAATACAACAATTTCTTTTAAAACAGAAAGTAACGTTAGTACAAAATTGTTAAATGTAAAAACAAAAATACCACTATTAAAGAAGTCAGGTATATATAAACTCAAATGTCCAGAATGTAATGCTGTCTATTTGGGTCAGACCCTTAGGAATTTTGAAGTACGATACAGTGAGCACTTACGAGCATACAGATTAAAACAACCAGATAAATCCCACTACGCAAAACATCTACTTGACACCAATCATTCATTGACACCCAACACAGAACTAGAAGTACTGCATATTTGTGAAAAGAAACCAGAACTGGATTTCCTTGAAGAACTGGAAATTAGAAGACATTTAAGAAACCCACAATATGAAGTTGTCAATGAACAGTTAAATCTAGGGAATTCTCCACTAATAAACTGTCTTCTTAAGTGATAATTGTAAAGATCAGCGGATATAGTTTTCCTGGTTGTCTATATCATTGCACAGTTATACTGATCTTAATTGGAAAAATGATATCCAGGATATCACCATAGGGCTAATAATATCTAAGCTTCAATATTTGTAATATCACATCTTCTTCTTTTTCTATAAACATATATTAAGCCAATCACAAGTTAGGTTACTTCTTGGTCTAGCCAAAAATATAACTACTAAACATCAGGTAGGCATAAAATGAAATGTAACTTCTGTCATTCTGACGATGATATTGATTTATCGAAACAATTGTCAATTTTTTATAATTTTCAATAACTTGTCTTATATTGTGGAATTAACTAGAGACCTTGAGTTTCATTTAAAAACACTAATATGAGCATATTCCACGAAGTAAGGGTCGAGACAGTCAATTACATTATATTCTGTTACACATTTGGTTGTATTTACGCAATCTATTGTGGAAGGTATTTATCGAATCGCTCAGAGTTATACTATTTATACCGATTTCTCCAAAGCGTTCGATACTGTTCTGACCATGGCAGATTTTTGAAGAAGCTCTCTTCCATAGGTCTTTGAGAATATCTTTTTAAACTATCTGATTCATACCTATCTGCTGTCTGACGTTATTGAAATTATTGATGTAAACTGCTTGTTGTTGTTAAGAACTTTCACAAACTTTGTCTTGATCTGAATCGTCTAGAAAAGTGGTTCATGAACAATAAACTGACTCTAAATGCAAATAAATGCAGTGTAATAGCATACACTCTGAAAACTAATTATTGTAGTTATGACCACCCCATAAATAATAATGTGCGTGACCGTCCTTCTGTTATCGTATATTGGGGGGATAAATTTGATCCAAAACTCTCATTCGCATCTCATGCTGAGACAGTACAATCTTCAGCTAATAAAATGTACGGATTTGTGAAGAGTTTCGAAAGATTACATTAGATGTATTGGATATCCTCTATTATGATTATATAAGGTCGAAAATCGATTATGCATCTCTTGTTTGGTGTTTGTCAATGCTTTAATAGTGAACTCTTCTCCAAAAAAAGTATGACGCCCACAAATTAACTGCGCTAAACTGACTAAATAGTCTAACTCTTATTGTATATTTCTACTCATGATTTATTCTACACTAACTGTTACTCCATTACCCATTTTTCTTGAATGACAATGTTTATACGTTAAATAAGAAATCCAGGAATATTACATTATTTGCATGAAAAAAATCACTTTATTCACTCCCATTTCAGCTAAATTTGTTATATTTCTAATTGGACATTTTTATCATTATAGTGATATAGAATTCCAAAAATGCATTTCTGATTTTTTAGAAATTATATATACTCCTAGCTGCACTTATATGTTTGACTATCGATATAAAAAATTGTATTTAGTCTTTATTTTTAACAAAATAAGATATGCTTGTTATGCTATAAAGTGAAAAATGTTGCAAAACTATGTTTAAGCATAATTTACTTTTGACATAGAGGTTCTTAGTGATAATATTTCGGAGAATAAATAATTCTCTCGTTATTTTCATCCTTTTTAGTACATATTTCAAATCAGATGTTGGAATATTTAGAGCGTATGGGAAACTTTGATAGAAATGGCCTAGCTAGGTACGGAAATTAATGATAAATAAGTCGATGAGAATATTCACAATTCTACGCATAAAATGTCAGGAACTGGACAATGCAGTAAAATAATAACGGAAAAAAGGTTTGTTATAACTGTCTACCGTCACTCAAATTTTTAGTATACCCACCTGGGATTTTCTGTATGTATAGAATTAAAAGAGTTGGTTTGTATACACAGCATAATTATACTTCCCGTACTTTTTAATCTCACAGACTTCATTCCAAACACTCTTCATTTACACTTTTCTGTCGAAAACTTTTTCTGCGTTGTTAACAAACCTTTTCACCACAATTTACTTTTTAACGAATTTTTCAAAGTAAAAACCAAACTCTACTCTTCAAATGATTATACAAAGTAAGCTATTGTTTAACTTTGAAAGCTGGTTTTATAAGATAAATAATCGATATTTATAATTTGAAAAGTTCTAAACATGGCAAAAACCCTTTTCTACATTTATGAGACCCGTCGATAAAAATCTGTTAGTTGAAGGTTCACTTGAAGACTCATTAATATTAACTACGTAAAATGTAAAACAACGTTATGAATATCACTTTTTTGTCAAGATCTTATCAAATATTCATAATTAAAGGCATGAAATATCCATTAATGGGAAATTGTATTTACACAAAATTTGGAATACAGAAAAGGGTTCTTGATTTCCTAATTTCAAATTGAGAGGAAATTCTATTCAGGAATATTCTGTGCAGTTAAAAGAAATGTTGAAAAAATTATCTATCCATAAGAGCACGAAACAGACAACAGTCGATTATGTGCATTTTGAAGCCAAATCCAACAAAAGTTTTTTGAGAGAGAAGCACATCGAATCAAAACGTTTGCCGCTTCTTTCAGCATTAGTTGTCCGTAGCGACTGTGGCGCTCAATTCTGAATGATTGTTTGCCATAAGTCATCGGAAGAATTCAAAAATAGTAGAAGAAGAGGCCAATTATTCTCCATCATGACAAACTTATTTTGATCTGCTGAAATTTCCAATTGTCAGATTACCCGCCGTAGATCTTTGAATTAGCTACTCCAGTGAATTTTTTAATTCCAGCATATCAGAAATCAATTACGATTTCTACTATTTTCGGCACCCGAACAATCCGTTGATGCTTTCAAAACGAAAGTTTCAATGTTACCTCAATGGGCTACGGAAATTGGTTGAAATGCATGACAAAATGTATTTAAAATATTTTTAAGAAGATTACGAACAATTTTGTCCACCAATCTTAATTTTTTTATTATTAGGCCAGGAATATAAATAGCAACCCCTGTTTTATATCCATAATACACAACGATTCCAAAATTTAATAACAAAATCGACTGAAACATCGATCTCTCTATCTTGAGATTAAGAGATAATAGACACTTTCGAGTCGAGTAGACGTGTTTCTGTGTGCTCCGCATTTATAAGTTTCTTTTATGTCATTTTTTATTCATTATATGATAATAACATATGAAACAGATGTATAACATAGTGATAGTGCTTCGCTTAGTTAAAATTGTGAGTGATTTAATGAATTTATTCAAAAATTAAGACATATTTGATTTGATTGATATACATCTAACAAGGTACCAGTTATTATTGCTTCTGGTTTTTATGTGTAACCTTCTAATTGAATATAAATTAATGGTCATTTACTACTCGTTTGAATTCTTCAGAAAACGTTTACACAGAGTTCTAACTGGGTTATTATTGGAATATTTTTAAGAATTATCATTGTTGGGAACTCGATGTGAATACTTAAGATAATGGAAGATACAGTCAAACGGATATTGGAAGAGATCAGTAAATGTAAAGTGGAACTAAAAAGCAGTATCGAGGCTAGTGAAAGTAATATTTTACTGAAAGTGGATTACTTGAAATTCAAGATTAACAGCCTTGAGAAGGAGAATTGTTATTTAAAAGAAAAAATTGAAAAACTAGAGAGGAACGAGAAACAAAAACATAATTATTTTTGGATGGGATGTCCCCAACAAAAATATAAATCCAGAATTTATCTGTACTGACCTCAATAATATGTTGAACGTAGTTGTCAACGAGTCAGATATAAATAATTATTATTGCCTTGGAAAAACAACAAATCGACCAATCAAGGTAGAGTTCGTATCATATTTGAAAAAAAAAGGGAAATCTTGAGAATTTGTAAAAAGTTGAAGGGAAGTTATATAACAATATCTCACGACCTGACTGTCCAACGACGCTGCGAATATAAAATCTTACGGAAATTCTTACTTCGAATAAGACAACATAACAACAACTGTTATATCAAGGGCAATAAACTCGTTATAGAGAACACGGAATTTTCCGTAGAAGATCTAAACGAACTAGACAAACAGGTAGAAAAAAAAAACCAATAGTACCCCTTCGACCCCAACTCAGTCACAAATTGTAAACACCGATCATTATATAAGTGGCAAATTTACATACTTTGCACCCGGAAAACATAGACTTCAATGAACCTAGAAGACAAGCTGAGAACCTTCGTAAATCTATTGGAGCCTCGAAAAAGCCACTGAAGCCAGCCAACCCTGCTTTAGAGAAAGTTACAAGATCTAGATCAAATTCCCAAAAATAACTTCATCAGTTCTCGATTTATAGACATTCCAATTGGTCAATATTGTTACTGCTAGTATCGTCATTTCTATAATGTAGCTATTTGGATTCCTTTTAACTGTTTGATTCCTGCTTAAGGCTGAATCTTTAACTGGATTCAGTTTGGATTTTAATATAGATTCAACCCTTATTGTACCTTTTGCGCTTGTTTTTAACTGAGTTTGGATTGTTTTATTTGTTAAAAAACTGTTATGATGGATCAGTATATTAGGGAATTTGAAACGGACTCTATCGAAACATATTCTATTAATACGGACATTGAATGCTCTCACATTTTAAATGTAAATAAGGAAAATACTAGATTTCAAATATTAGGGTTAAATATACGCAGTCTATCTAAAAACCTAGATGAATTTAAGATAATCCTACAGAGTATGGATTGTGATATGGACTGTATAGTTTTAAGTGAAACTAGAGAAATTCAACATGCAAGTTTATTTGATATTGAAAACTACAATCTAATTTATAATCAAAGCAAATTCAATCAGTGCGATGGGGTTGTAGTCTACATAAAATCAGATTACAACTTTTCATATGATATCGTAGATCTTTCTAATAATATTAAGTTATTACAAATAAAAATTAATTTCCAGTCAAATACAAATATTATCATCATGAGTATGTACAGATCTCCAGCATCTGATGCACGTGATTTTACCGAACATTTGGAAAATTATTTGAAACAGTTTAGACACAACAGTAATGACAAGTACATTTTGATTGGAGACATGAATATTGATATTTTAAAATCAAATTATAATATAACTGATAGTTATCTAAACGTTCTAGGCCAATCTGGACTTGTATCAACTATTGATAATCCCACAAGAGTGCAAGGTGAGAGCAAAACTTGTTTGGATCATATATTTCTACGAGCAGAACAGAGTATGTATGAACATATTATTCCAATAGTTCTAAAAACAAATATTACAGATCACTATACAACCATTTTACAAATTATTTTGGAAAACAGTATAAAAAGAGACGAAAATGAAAGAAGAGTAGTTTTTATTGATGAACAAAAAATTAAAAATGAATTTCGTACATTAAACTGGCACCACGTGTACTCGGCCCAAGATCCAAATATTGCAACATCAAAATTTTCACAAATTGTCTTAGAAGCTATAAAAAATGTGCTTATATTCGTTAAAAAAAAAGAAAAGACACAAAAATAGCACCTTGGTTGACAAATGGTCTCTTAAACTCCATTAACCAAAAAAATAAGTTATTTCAAAATACACTAAAATATCCAAATGATAAACTACTGCAAACGGAATATAGAAATTATCGAAATAAATTAATTCCATTAATTGAAAAAACTAAATACAATTATTTCTCAAATAAAATAAATGAAAATAAAGTTGATTCGCAGAGTTTATGGAACATTGTTAAGTAAATTAACCACACCAAGAAGGGAAGAACATCTATAGATAGAATCAAAGACGAGCAGAATAAAATTTTAACAAGAAAAATTGATATTGCTAACGAATTTAATATAGAATTCAAAGGAACAGGTAAAAAATTAGCAGAAAAAATAAAAAAAGATAAACACTATAAACCAGTCCATAATCTCATTTCAAATACCTTTGTCTTTGCACCTGTACTTGAGCCCAAAATTGAAACTATAATACGAGAGTTGAAGAATAGAAAAGCTAAAGGAATAGATAATGTTAAAACAGAAACACTTAAATTAATATCAGAGTTTATTTCTAAACCTTTAAAATATATATTTAACAAATGTATAGAAGAAGGAATATACCCGGATAGTTTTAAAAAGTCAATAGTCATTCCTTTATACAAAAAAGGGGATGCCTTGTATATGAATAACTACAGGCCCATCTCTTTAATAACTCATGTTTCAAAAATATTTGAGAAGATGATCAAAAACCGTTCAATGTCTTATCTTGATAAATATAAAATCATTTCCAATAATCAGTACGGTTTTAGAGAGAAAGTGTCAACGCAAGACGCCATCCTAGCAATAACATAAAAAATTACTGAGTCTTTCAACGATAGTAAGCCATGCTTATGCGTATTTGTAGACCTTTCTAAGGCTTTTGATACTGTTAGCCATCCTCTTCATTTGAAATCACTAGAGGACATAGGAATATTCCACAACTCCTTAAATTCTTTGAAAGCTATCTATCAAACAGGCAGCAAGCTGTGAAAATAGATGATATATACAGTGATAGCGAAATTGTCGAATTTGGTGTCCTTCAAGGAACTGTACTTGGCCCTGTACTATACGTAAATGGCTTGTTTTCGTTGCGATGCTCAGGACATATTTTGGGATTTGCTGATGATACCGCAATATTTTATGATTCTGATATATGGGATAATTTGAAAGCAAAGGTTGAAACTGACTTTAGTCAAATAAAAAAGAGTATAAAGTATTCGGGGGTGAGTATAGACCAGCATATGAAATGGAAATCTCATATTGCGTTTCTGGTTATAAAACTTAGGAGTATGCTATATAAATTCAAAATACTCAAAGAGTTACTACCTGTGCATATTCTGAGAACATTGTATCACGCTTTGGTCTTCGATACGGAATCCTAAGTTGGGGTAGTGTATTTAAAAGTCACTTATTTCCACTGGAAGTTTCACAACGGCGATTTTTAAAACTTATTTACTCTAAAAAAGCTCTTTATCACACAGATTATCTCTAGTCTGAGACACAAGTGATGGATTTAAGACAACTTTATTTTTACAATTCGAACATTAGGTATCACATAAATAAACAAGCAGCACAACTTCCGTCCCACAACTATAACACCCGTCATCAACATCTTTTTACAATCCCTTTAATGTTAAAGGCTCTAACACAACATACTTTCCTATGTTTAGTACCCAGACTGTACAATAGTCTTCCACAGCAATTAAAATAAACGGTTTTAAAGATTGAAACTAACTTTTCCGCAACTGTGGCCCTGAACAATATTCTATCATAAAATTGTTACTTGTATATACTTCGGGGGATGTATCGTGCTAACAAATCGAAATTTCTCCAAAAATAACCAAAAATTTAGTATATCTAGTTTTATAGGACCCGCTGTACTTGCTCTAGTCAACTGAAAATCAATAGGGTACATCTGTGAGACACCTTGGACAGGCTGTATCGTGCTAACAAACTGAAAATTCTCCAAAAATAACAAGAATTTGGTACTTCAAGTACCACAGCACCCGTTGTACTGGCGTTAGAGAGCTAAAAATCAATAGGGTTCATCAGTAAAATGCCCTGAATAATATTCAATCATAAAATTAGTGACTTGTTGAACTCCGGAGGCTGTATCGTGCTAACAAACTGAAATTCCTCGAAAACCGACAAAATGTCGTACTTCAAGTACCATAGCACCCGTTGTACTGGTTCTGGTGAGCTGAAAATCAATATGGGTCATCTGTGAAATGTCCTTAACAATATTCCATCATAAAATTGGTGACTTATTGCACTCCGGAAGCTGTATCGTGCTAACAAGACTTGCAAGGAAAAGTGGCCGACGACAACGACGACGACGACATACACACAGGATTTTTTTTCTAAAAACCGTTTTTTCGTGTTGTTATTGATGGATAACGTGAAAATAACTCAAAAAAAAATTTCAAATTTCCAACTTTTTTGTGGGTAAACCAATACTTTTCACGCATATTAGATAGATTGGCGGAAAAGTAAAATATCACAAATCCCAATAAATACAAAAAACTGCTAAAAAGACACATATTCGAGATTCATAGGCAAATCATAATAGATCTGTTCGAAAAATGATTCCTTATTTTGAGGTTTGGGAATTCGATGTGTTTCTACTGATCCATTTATGTTATATTTTAGTATTTTTATTGTTATATTTTATGTTTTATAATAGTTTAAGTTCAATGTGTGTACGTAATGTTTTTTATATATTTTTTTATTTTCGTGTCCCGAAACAAGTGTGTATAACACTTATTGGGTGTCGCTTTACTCGCCACCTTATTAATGACATTACTATATAACAAACTCAAGTGAATAAAGCTATATATATATATATATATATATATATATATATATATATATATATATATATGTATATATATTTATATTCTAACGTAGAGATAGAACTAGAAATATCTATCAAGAAGGATTACTAAAAATTGCTGTGATCCAGAGACTTCGTTGAATACTAATAATTTCACCAATTTGTTCACTTTTGTACATATAGTAATCATATATTTTCTGACAAATTCCATCATAATGTTGTATTGTTAAAAGTAATTATAACCTTTCTTTTGATACATTTGTTTTCAATCGTTCCACGTGCCATCTATACGGATACGACTAAATCTAAATCATTTTTCAACCATATTCATGTGCAGTTGAATTCCTAACCATAGGCGTATCATAAATTATTAGAAAATAAATTAATTGAATATTGTGGAAATTATAAACACAAATAGTGACATATTTAAGGGAGTTAATACCGCCGGGACTCAAAGAGTAGAGAGAGTATTTCATGCTCACCGTTTATTCTGAAACATATAAACCAGTTAGCCGAATTTCAGAGAACTCAAGGTAGGTAAATTAATAAACAAAAATATAAATTTGTATATAAACACAAAATATACTCAATAATATATATATATATATATATATATATATATATATATATATATATATATATATATATATAATAGGCAACGAATAGATTAGTGGGTATTGCACGCAAATAGAAGAAGGGGCTACTGAAAAGAGTGGTAACCGCAGACATGCATGTTTCTAGCTCATTAGCCGTCATCGGTACGGTACAAACAAGAAAAGATGTGAAACATGAGAGCAAAGGTGTTGAATGAAACATGAGAAAATATAACAGAATTCAGCGGGATAGGCAAACACAACATTTGTGTCAGTAATATTAGAAGATCTCGAATATTCGAGACAACAACCAACATAGACACGGAGGTGCATATAGTATTTTTTCCTTATCATATCATTTTATTCATTGAAGATGATAGTAATTAGACCACGTGTTTTATTAATTTCCAAGTATATCGGTAAAGAATGTGAAATTACCAAAAGTAACTAAATATTATCGAATACAGGACCAATTTGTATTTGTATCCACACTGTTTTCCCTAAAAAAGGATTTTAATGTGCTTCACCTCACAGCAGTCATCCTGATTAAAGTTCAAAATGGATGGAAAACTAGGCAAACTCTTAGATGAAGTGTTTTATGAAACATGGCACTTACCTAACCAGGTACTTTCCAGAAATGTTTGTTTTCATATATTATATATAGTGTTGTCTCCAATAAAATACTATATTAATATAATTCCATATTTTTTATAGATACCATAACTCTTATTTTTATTTTCAGGGAGATCTTTTGGGATAACTGAGGCGATTCTTTGACGAGACAAAAAAATTCCCTAGTGCACGTGCGTAAATAGGTCAAAGTGTTTAAAAGAATGATTATCCTATGGTGTTGTCACTATTTTTGACTGCTTGGCGGTTTAGTAAATATGTGCAATATCAAGTCAGACTCTCCTTTCTAATGGACTAAACAATTTTAAAACATTTTTTTGTTACCCTCGCAAATACGGAAAGGTGATATTTTTGGATTTTTAGATGATATGCGTCTTTGATCTACCGCTCCTATTTCTGATTCACAATAATTCTCTATTGGTTCAAACAATTTTAGAAGACATTTTCAGGAGTATTTAAGCACAGTTAGTAAAATATGGTAAAATATGAGTATACAAATCAGTCCTATATTCGAAAATTAATATTCAGTTACTTTTGATAAATTCAAATCTTTTAACGATTCACTTGGAAATTAATAAAACAGGTGGTCTAATTTACTATCATTTTTTATAAACAAAATGATATACTTAATAATGAGAAAACGATTTTGGGTACAAATTAGTCCTTAATTCAAAGTTTAAAGGTAAGCTGTTGAAATTTGATTTTGTAAAGGTGGAGGTGTTCAAGCCAGCACTCCAACATTAAAACTCCTCTTACAGGGAAAACTGTGTGGATACAAAATTTAATTTTTTGGGTAGAAATTAGTCCTAAATTCGAAAATTAATAATATTTAGGTATCTTTGATAATTTTTTAGAAATTAATAAAACAAGTGGTCCAATTTACTATCATCTTTTATAAACAAAATGATATGATAATGAAAAAACGCTTTTGGTTACAAATTAGTCCTAAATGCAAAGTTTAAAGGTATGCTGTTGAAATTGGATTTTATAAAGGTGAACGTATTCAAGCCAGCACTCCCACATTGAAACTCTTTTTACAGGGAGACCAGTGTGGTTACAAATTTTAATGTTTTGGGTACAAATTAGTCCTATATTCGAAAATTAATAATATTTAGTTATCTTTGATAATTTCTTGTGAATTAATAAAACACGTGGTCTAATTTACTATCATATTTTATAAACAAAATGATATTATAATGAAAAAACGCTTTTGGTTACAAATTAGTCCTAAATGCAAAGTTTAAAGGTATGATGTTGAAATTGGATTTTTAAAAGGTAGACGTGTTCAAGCCACCACTCCCACATTAAAACTCCTTTTACAGGGAAAACTGTGTGAGTACAAATTTTAATTTTTGGGTACAAATTAGTCCTATATTCGAAAATTAATATTATTTAGTTATCTTTGATAATTTCAAATCTTTTAACGATTCATTTGAAAATTAATAAAACACGTGGTCTAATTTACTATCATCTTTTATAAACAAAATGATATAATAATGAAAAAACCCTTTTGGGTACATATTAGTCCTAAATTCAAAGTTTAGAAGTATGCTGTTAAAATTTGATTTTGTAAAAGTAGGGGTGCTAGCTTGAGCTTAAACTAGCACCCCTACTTTAAATAACGGGTTTTCAGGAAAACTGAGTGTGTACAAATTATTATCTTTTGGGTACAAATTAGTCCTTAATTCAAAGTTTAGATTTATGACAATATAATTTGATTTTGTCAATGTGGGGGTGTTAGCTTCAGCTCATGCTAGCACCCCCACTTTAAATAGTGATTTTTCAGAAAAACTAAGTGGGTACAAATTCTAATTTTTTGGGTACAAATAAGTCCTAAATTAGTTCTAAATTAAACATGAGTTTTTTTTAAGCTGAAAAAGTGGGGGTGCTAGCTTTACTGACGTAAATTTGCAGCCTAGAGAAGAAAACAGAGAAAATCTCTAATATCTCAATGCAAAAAAAACTGGGAAAACGGAGAATGCTTCAATAATGATTGTACAAAATTAATTATCGAATTACTTAATTATATTATTGGAAAAGTTGAACAAACGATTACAGAAAATTAGGAGATTAAATCATTATAATTATAAACAGATTAGTTAAAAGAAGTTCAATACCTATTGATTATTATATTATACAAATTATTTGATCCCCATTTGTGAGGAAAAAGAGACAAAAAAGTTTACAAAAACATTGACCCCCGCCCACGAAGTCATGGAGAAACTAATACTGTATTCTACATTAAATCTTATCATTACCATAATCCAAGAAAATCATCAAAAATAAAACTGTATAATATTGTAGTATTGACAACTGAGAATTAAACATTAATTAAGTAATCAAACACCAAGTCAATTGAAACTCACATCAATTAGCAAAATAAAAGAAGGAGGGTTTTTATATTAGGTTTGTGCTTGTCCAAAGATTCGATAACTGAATACGGTGTCCAAGTCAAAGACGGGATGGAACCACCGAGTGTCTAAAGTCGAATCGACAATCTCAAAAAAAAAATGGTTCGATTATCCACCATAAAATTCTAAGAATGAGAAAGAAAATTGAAAAATAAATAAAACGCTGAATTTAACATAAAAGGCAGAATCGAGAAAATTACTCATCAGTTATAAATTATGAATGAAGATGGCCGGACAAGAAGGAGCATTTCCCAAATCTCGCACCAGGATCGTTGCCAATATGTCACATGCGTAAAACTAAACTCCGATGCCAAACTTAATTGTCGGTTAACAACCAGAATAAGTGGAATGGACATTGAATTGGATTGAATTAAGGAATGAACTATAAATGGCATTGGTTTTCGATAAATGTAATAACAATCGGCAACTGTGTTCATAATAGTACTAAGCCAGTGTATGATCAGAAGGATGAAATTTTGTTCATAGCGCACTCAATCACGACAAATAGAATGAATATATACATTATATTTTGGTAAAAATAAACATACTTAGGATTGTTTACTCGAATATGGCGATCCTTTGGACAAAGAAAGCATTCAGTAACCGAAGTTGTTAACCAGATAGGAAAGTAATATAAAAGATTCCTCCACCAAGTGTTTATTTACCTGTTGACCTAGAAATTAAAGGGATCAGCTGTTCCGAAAGTAGTTTAGAAGTGTTCAACCTGTGTTTGAATTTAATTAAGAAATGAAAATGATAGAATATCAACTTAATTACTGGAAAAGGAAGTGAAACAGAGCAAAACCTCCGGCACTATCAGGTTAGTAACAAAAACCAAAAGTAAAAGCGATAAAAAGTCGATACACTTAACCTCCCAACCAAAATAAACCACAATAAATCACATTCTTGACAATAATATTTGAATTTTCCTAATTTCAGACTTGACAGCCTAATACACATAACAATATATAATGAATGTTAGTGTTGAATGCCACATAAAGGAGTTTATAAATAAACATATCCCAGTTATTCACAAGGGGCTTTTCGAATTACCACCTGAAGAAAATTACACCGCCCTACAAAATTTGAATAAAATTTGGTTGCCAAGTATTTTTGAACGAATTTAGGGTAATTCAGGTCTGCTGAATTCAAAAATAAAAGCAGTTTTTCCAAATTGGCTCTAGTTTTTGAGGTAATGGATACATAATTTTATAATTTTTTAAGGAATTTAGCTATACCATATGCTTTGTATTTTTTAAGAATCATTTACGAACAAGAAATTTACGCAGAAACGAGAGTTCGATGCTGTTTAGTGAGCGTACCACGTGCCGACTGCTGATTACGTGATCAGTGCGTGCACTTGTTTGTCTTGTCTCTCTTGATTTTAACTGTCAATTCAGCGTAAGCAGTTGTTCTTCTAATACTTAGCGTTGCGGTTATTGTGCTTTTCTTACGTATTTTGTGTATTTAGTTTTTATTGCCTACCTAGTGAAGTTATTTAAATTTAATAGACGTCAAGTGACGAATATTTGTACCTATATTTTTAACTAAAGTTACTGTTTTTTCAGAGGAATGAGTTCTTCACGCAGAAGCTGTTTGAACAGCCCTAATGTCTTCTGCTACATTTGTGGCGAATATACTGTAGCGAAACAAAAAAAAATATCACAGATTTTGTTAGACAAGCGTATCAAGCGTATTTCGGCGTACAGCTTGGAGACCAAGACAAGTCCTGGGCTCCTCATATAGTGTGCAAAACGTGTGTCGAATGTTTACGACAGTGGTCAAACGAAAAAAGAAAAAGTTTGAAATTTGGTGTGAACATGGTGTGGAGAGAACCTGAAAACCCCCATGATGATTGTTATTTTTGTTTAGTCAATGTAAAAGGTTTTAACAAATACAAGAAAGGCAAATGGGATTATCCTGATTTAGAATCAGCACGAAGACCTGTGCCACATAGCGAAGAGATTCCCGTACCAGTATATACAACACTGCCAGATGTTCTGATGGCGGAAGGAGGAGAAGAAACTAAGGACCGGTGCAGTAGCAGTGAAAGTGAATATGAGCAGGAAATATAATCAACACCACAGCAGTTCTCTCAAGAAGAACTGAATGACCTGATACGGGATCTCGGTCTATCAAAGCAAGCACCTGAACTTCTGGCATCCAGATTAAAAGAAAAAAACTGTCTTCAACCAGATATAAAAATAACCATTTATAGAACACGAGGGGTGCAACTTGTTCCTTACTTTAGCCAAGATGAAGATCTTATTTATTGCAACAACATTCCCGGACTTTTTCGTCAAATGGTAATACAATTTGTTCCAGGTGATTGTCGACTATTCATAGACAGTTCCAGTAGAAGCTTAAAGTGTGTTTTGCTACACAATGGCAATCGATATTCTTCAATTCCTATCGCCCACTCAACAAGAAGAAGAATATGAAAACATCAAGTTGGTATTACAGAAACTATCCTATGAAGAACATCAGTTTTCCATTTGTGTTGATCTAAAAATGGTCAACTTCTTGCTTGGGCAGCAAGGTGGGTACAAAAAATACCCTTGTCTTATCTGCTTGTGGGATAGTAGGGCGAAGCAAGATCATTGGAATATGGTTAATTGGCCAATAAGACAAAATATGACTGTAGGAACAGCAAATGTCATAAACGAACCATTGGTTGACAGTGAAAAAATCATTCTCCCACTGCTCCACATCAAGTTAGGACTAATGAAACAATTTGTTAAGGCTTTGAGTAAAGATGGCGAGTGCTTCAAATACATTTGTAGATCGTTTCCTAGGCTAAGTATGAAAAAGCTAAAAGCGGGTATTTTTGATGGCCCTCAAATTCGCAAACTTATTAAGGACTCTATATTCACAAATCACATGGCGACACTTGAAACTGCTGCTTGGTGTAGCTTTGTTATGGTAGTTAAAAATTTCTTGGGTAATCACAAAGCGGACAATTACGAGGAATTAGTGCAACAGATGTTATTAAACTTCAAAAACTTAGGTACTAATATGAGTATTAAAGGTACATTTTCTTCAAAGCCACTTGGATAATTTTCCCGACAATCTTGGCAATTTCAGTGAGAAACAAGGGGAACGGTTCCACCAGGATATAAAGGAGATGGAGGTAAGGTATCAGGGTAGATGGGATCATCATACGATGGCAGACTATTGTTGGAGTCTCCAACGTGATGTACCTGACGTTCCTCATAAAAGAAAATCCTACAAAAAGAGCTTCTTTCCTACGAATTAGATGTAATTTTTTAAATTAAATTATCTCTTTGCTGTTAAACCTAATCAATAAATGAATTTTATTATTTTTTCGTTTCTCTTTTTTTGAAACCACTTTAATATTTTTTTACTAAAAATTGCTTATAATGGCCATTGGTCTATTAAATGGATATTTTTCTCTATCTTATCATATTTTGATAATATATCTCTAAAATTAGAGCCAATTCACCTAAATGGAATTCAAATTCGTGATCAGCACCACGAAATTACCTAGAAATCGCCCAAATATTGTTGACAATAAAATTAGTGTTGATCAGTGTTATGGACGTGCCAACAAAGACAAATAACAATATTATATACAAAATCTACACTAGATAAGAATTAAGTTCGTCTGTGAGTCTGCCAAATAATATGGAAGAGGGTACTTAATAAATTCAACAATCAATAATCTTTAGTTAAAAACACATCAACAATGAATCCTTGCTAATATGGTGAAGGCGATGATAATTACTGTAATAAACAAAGCAGTAACTTAGTTTTAATAAAGGTATAATTTAAATATCATGATTACTACGTGACCGATATAAAGAAATATATCGAATGAGTATTTAACAAGATATAGATAAATTTACACCGTGACAGTGTCTCTCACTCAGCTTACGTAAATAATAATTAGAAAAGTCATAATATAGTGTCCCATAAAAAGTTCAAGACTTCGAAAACGTAAAACTCTAACAAAAATAGTAAAATCAATGGATATTATTGTTGTTGTAGTCAAAAATATTTTATTTTTTTGGAAAAAGCGTCTTTCAAATTTGAATCAGACTGATCAATTGACAAACATCAACTGAATATCTTCACAATTAGTGGCTCACTGCTATCATCTGGTTTATAAATCGACTATTAAATCATTTTAATGAAACAATACTTTTGAAATTCGATTTAGAATTATTTTTCTAATCTATGCAACTATAGAAAACATTGAACTAAATGATACGACACTGTGTTCGGTTGACGTAACGATGATTTTTTACCTACAGATACACATCTGGCACTGGAAAATCTTATTATAAAGGTACCGACTTTTACGTGTGGCATTGATAGAAAAGTTGAAAAATATTTCCAATTATGTCGATTCCCGTATCTCATTCTAGAAAGTTTAAAATCCATGAAAAGATCATTTTTTCTTTGCTTTTCCATCTCTGAATTTGAAAATTAAATTGTACAGAAAAGTTATGTGTGTAACATTTGGTTGATTGAGAACAATTGGAACTTGAGAATTGAACCGAGTCTTCAAATATCGGTTACGTTGGGAGCAGTTTATTATCAAGTTAAAAGAGAGTAGAATTTATCTACGTTTTAACAGAAAACGTATATAGAGATGTTTATTTGTGTACGCTATAGAGTTACTCGATTATTCCGACATTCAACAGCAGTTTTCGACTAGGCATTTTATATATATTTAAATTCAAAGAATGGAAGGATATAAGGCATCTTTTGATCCTTATTAACCATTTCGAATAAGTCTGCAATAGGCTGAAATAAAAACAAACAAAACTTAGTAATGAAATATAATATAATAGGTTTTGATATACCCTGTATATTGAATGATTCAAACAGGAAGTAAGAAGAGAAAAAACAGGAAGGCAAACTTTGAAATATAAAACTTTTAAAATACCAACTCTCAAAGTAATGTTTACGAATCTACATATAAGACTAAATTGACAACCAGGATTTTAAAAATAATACCATAAGATAAAAATCGCATGCAAATTAAAGTAATTAATTGAATTAACATAAATAAAGTGATAATATTTTGAAATATAAAAAAAACTAATTTAGTAACTAACTTGTAAAACATTTGTGATTGGTAGAAATATTTGAAACAAAAATCTAAGAAGGTTATTTGTTAGAAACAATTGAAGGGGAAAAATCAATAATTGTAGAGGGTATCATGAAGAAACAGGGAGACATATTACTCCTGTGATAGTTTACCAATAGAAAACCAAGAAATAATATTCAAATCAATAATTAAAGTTGTAAAACAATGATAAGCAGTAAAAAATAATGTAAGAACAGTGAAATAATAATAATCACCCAAGTTTATCTCACATTAAGTGACTTCGTAGAATGCTAGATTTCTTCACAAACATCCAATTTATTCGAGAAGGACTTGACATTCTAATTTCTTGCTACAAGTCCAAATTACACTACAATATATGAGGATCGTCAAGCAGTGGTAATGAACATCCGAATATTTCAAAACTAGTTCGTAATCTATAATATGACAAGGTACTTATAAACATTTTTATTTAACCTAAGAAAAATAGGTATCGAAACAATGTATACATCAACTATTAGTTAATAATATATAAGGTGTACTTACTGAAAATTTCAATTTCATCAACGTAGGTATTGTCCAAGAAATTAAATCACAGCGACTAAGATGGGCAGGCCACGTGCACAGACTGAATAACGAAAGACTTGTAAAACTGGTATGGGAGGAGATTCCCACAGGCAATAGACCACTCGGACGTCCCAGAATGCGATGGAGAGATAACATCCAAGCAGATCTCCGGGAAATGAACATTTCATTTGACCCTAGGTTGATGGAAGACCGAACAAATTGGAAAAAAGTTGTAGTCAGCTAAGACCCACCCAGGGTTGTAGCGCTACGTGATGATGATGATGAGGTATTACTCTTTCTTTTTCTTTTTAATAAAACCATAGTGTGACTAAACCATCCATAAAAATTGATTCATTCTATTCTCTATAAGTATAGCTTATTAACACACTGTTTGAATGAAGTATGCGTGAAATTAGTTAAGAATTTGAATTTATAAGTGAGTTGAGTATTATTTAAACCATAAAATAAAATAGTTGTTCTCGTTCAAATCGTTTACTAAACCCTATTGTAAAGTTGTTATTCTATGGTTACCTCACAGACACACATATAATATATCTATGTAGGTCGATTACAGAGTCGGTCTTGATAAATTAAATTACGTGCTCTTTTTCAACCCACAGATATTCCCTGAGATAAAATTTTAAAAATAAGGAAATCATTTAGATATAATCAAATATAAAGATTATAGAATCATCCGGAGAAAATTAAATTCATTTACATATCAAGTAATAATCCATTGTATATTAAATAAAACATATTATTATTTGTTGTGACTAAATTAAAGAATAATCTTAATCTTAATAAACAACAAATATACATATAACACAACAATATATATATATATATATATATATATATATATATATATATATATATATATATATATTTAGTGATTTAAATGAAACTCACGTTTCTAGTTAATTCCACAATATAATAAAAAATATTGAAAACTCTAAAAAATTGACGATTGTTTCGATAAAACATTATCATCGTCATAATGACAGAAGTTACATTTCATTTGATGCCTACCTGATGTTTAGTAGTTATTTTTGGCTAGACCAAGAAGTGACCTAATTTGTGATTGACTTATTATACGTTTATAGAAAAAAGAAGAAGATGTGATATTACAAATATTGAAGCTTAGATATTATTAGCCCTATGGTGATATCCTGGATATCATTTTTGCAATTAAGATCAGTATAACTGTGCAATGATATAGAAAACCAGGAAAACTCTATCTGCTGATCTTTACAATTATCACTTAAGAAGACATTTAATTAGTGGAGAACTCCCTAGATTTAACTGTTCATTGACAACTTCATATTGTGGGTTTCTCGAATGTCTTCTAATTTCCAATTATTCAAGGAAATCCAGTTCTTGTTTCTTTTCACAAATATGCAGCACTTCTAGTTTTGTGTTAGGTGTCAATGAATGATTGGTGTCAAGTAGATGTTTTGCGTAGTGGGATTTATCTGGTTGTTTTAATCTGTATGCTCGTAAGTGTTCACTGTATCGGATTTCAAAATTCCTAAGGGTCTGACCCAAATAGACAGCATTACATTCTGGACATTTGAGTTTATATATACCTGACTTCTTTAATAGTGGTATTTTTGCTTTTACATTTAACAATTTTGTACTAACATTACTTTCTGTTTTAAAAGAAATTGTTGTATTCGTTGCTGAAGATATTATCTTTGAAATATTATTAGAAATATTCCCTGCATATGTGATGGTTTTATAAGTTTTTATTTCATCAGATTGTTTAGGAAATATTAGTTGTAATGCCACTTTTTCTCCTTTTTCACTAATTAGCTTATTATCATATCTAATGGATAACTGTTGGATGTTGCTGTTTGTCTAATTGTATTAATCTCACTATCAAAATTTCATTTGTTCATGATTGGAATTGAATGGAATTGTCACATCAGTCTGTGTTGGTTTTCGGTAAATTGAATAATCAAGTACATTATTAACTCTTTGAATTTTTAAATCAAGAAAATTGATTGATCTATTTTCTTCAATTTCTAATGTAAATTTAATTTTTGAGTGCAAATCATTAATGTGGTTGAAAAATACATCTAATTGTCGTTCACTACCCATAAAACAAGCTAATATGTCATCTACATATCAATACCAAAATAAAATATTTTTCGAAATATTACTTTCAAAGATCTTTCTTTCTAAATTGTCCATGAAAATGTTTGCTAAAATAGGTGATATAGGGCTTCCCATTGGTAAACCTTCATTTTAGCAAACATTTTTATGGACAATTTAGAAAGAAAGATATTTGAAAGTAATATTTCGAAAATTTTTTTATTTTGGTATAGATATGTAGATGACATATTAGATTGTTTTATGGGTAGTGAACGACAATTAGATGTATTTTTCAACCACATCAATGATTTGCGCCCAAAAATTAAATATACGTTAGAAATTGAAGAAAATAGCTCAGTCAATTTTCTTGATTTAAAAATTCAAAGAGTTAATAATTTCATTCAATGATACATAGAGCTTTTTCAGTTCCTATGAACAAATGTAATTTTGATAGAGAGATTAATACAATTAGACAAATAGCAACATCCAACGGTTATCCATTAGATATGATAAATAAGCTAATTAGTAAAAAATAAGAAAAAGTGGCATTACAACTAATATTTCCTAATCAAGCTGATGAAATAAAAACTTATAAAACCATCACGTATGCAGGAAATATTTCTAATAATATTTCAAAGATAATATCTTCAGCAACGAATACAACAATTTCTTTTAAAACAGAAAGTAACGTTAGTACAAAATTGTTAAATGTAGAAACAAAAATACCACTATTAAAGAGGTATATATAAACTCAAATGTCCAGAATGTAATGCTGTCTATTTGGGTCAGACCCTTAGGAATTTTGAAATCCGATACAGTGACACTTACGAGCACACAGATTAAAACAACCAGATGAATCCCACTTGACACCAATCATTCATTGACACCTAACACAGAACTAGAAGTGCTGCATATTTGTGAAAAGAAACAAGAACTGTGTTTCCTCGAAGAATTGGAAATTAGAAGACATTTAAGAAACCCACAATATGAAGTTGTCAATGAACAGTTGAATCTAGGGAGTTCTCCACTAATAAACTGTCTTCTTAAGTGATAATTGTAAAGATCAGCAGATATAGTTTTCCTGGTTTTCTATATCATTGCACAGTTATACTGATCTTAATTGGAAAAATGATATCACATCTTTTTTCTATAAACATATATTAAGTCAATCACAAGTTAGGTCACTTCTTGGTCTAGCCAAAAATAACTACTAAACATCAGGTAGGCATCAAATGAAATGTAACTTCTGTCATTCTGACGATGATATTGATTTATCGAAATAATTGTCAATTTTTTAGAATTTTCAATAACTTTTATTATATTGTGGAATTAACTAGAAACCGTGAGTTTCATTTGAAACACTAATATGAGCAGATTCCACGAAGTAAGTGTCGAGACAGTTAATTTCATATATATATTTGTAAATTTATTTTTTGTATATCATTCAATCGAGGGGGGATTTCACTTACCTATTAAAAATTCTGGGATTTTAAGACATTTGGGGGAATTTCTCGTAATTTTTGTAATTTTATTATACACTTGTCCGTAGTAGTTGTACTATCATGACTTTATAAGATTTACTTGACAAAACTAAGTCAGTTATTAAACTTAAACTTGGGTAAGTGACATCTGTCTTCTATTTCTCCACCTATTTGGTAGTCTTAGGGTGGGAAAACTTGTGTAGGTAGTTGTCAGGAGGCAAGATTGCCTGGCGCCCTTTTACATTTTATTCAGTCTTCGAACAACGGACCTCCCCGTCTCTGCAAGAGTTAGAGGCAACGCCTAAAATCGCAAATATGCACCGATTTTGAGATTGAAGAATCTTAGTGTGGATAACGGTAGGTGGCAGTTAATCGTAAAAAGTGGATATAAAACTCGTGGCAGCATTTCACAAGACTACTCTTGAAAACAAATTTCTGACCAAAACTCAACACATATTTCCGAAGAACCAATATATTCCCCTGATATTGTTCCGCTCGCATTTATCCTCTTCTCAAAACTGCACTCACCACTTCGAGGTACCTGTTTTTATCGGATAGAAATTAATACATAGGTGCACACGTAAATAATTCTTGATTCACAGAACAGATTTTGTACGACACAAATTTACCTAATGTCAACAAATTATAATTTGAAAAAAGCTGCAACTTAGATTTATCAAAGACACGCCGAGAAATAACATCTAGTTCGATCAAACTGTCTCAGTTTATAATGATCGTTTCGCATCTATCACGCCCACTTTACACACTAAGTTCAAGTCTATTACTACATCTCTTCAACCCAATAGAAGACGAGAAAGTTGTTGAGGGATGGCGATAGAGCATAATGTTCTCTACCAACTTTCTACGAAGACTAATGTGAGAAATTTCATAGGAAAGTTTAGCGCGCGTAAATATAACCAACACAAACTTTCTGTAGTGAGAAATGGCGAAATGATATAGACTAGTTTCAGGTGAGATTAAGCTGTGGTCAACAAATGAATATTCAGAATTGTTCTCAATTTTTTGTCTATTACATAATGCGCTTGCTTGATCGATCATGAAATATGAATGAAACTTGAAAATTCATATTGTAATACTGTAAAAATTCGATGCGAGAGACGAAATATAAACTCCAATATACAATAAACTGCCAACAAGTTGGAAGAAATAACAAAAATTATTCACTCAAAAATAGATCAAAAACCTTAAAATTTGGTTTGTTTATGATTAAGGGAACGGTAAATTCAAGGGAAAGGAATAAATCAATTCACGTTTCTTTTACATTGAAAAGAGATACATGCTGAGTAGCACATAATTCAGTGTAATAAATGTTTTTCTTTTGAAAATATTCTATAGTTTACAAGGGAGATCGTTCCAAAATAGTAGGCACCAGATTCACAGAAATATTGCATTAAACCGACAACAATTGTAGTATCATTCCTGAGAATTTACGTACTATTTAGGAACTTAACTCCAATCAGCGTTCAAAGTTGTCCAAAGATTGGCTCCCCCACTCCTGCCGTTACTGCTAATGCTTACCAGTTCTGCCAACATAAAAAGAGAAATATAAATTATAAAGCTGCACTGCTTCAGCAAATAAAGTTCATGTTATACGTTTCAATTTGTTATAAAAAGCAGAAAAGCCAAACGAAATGGTTAAAAGATCCTGGTAAATCTCCCATACTTAACAAAAAACAATTATAGCAGAGAATTAGTTGAGACCATTACAAATATGTTATGATTTGCGTTACTAAGGAAGTTGACATGTTTGTTCTGAAAGGTGTTACAGAATTCCTTGGAATCCAATAAGACCATGAAAGAGAGTTTGTAAAATTTATTGATCATTATATTCATTAATTGAAGCAATATCGAACAATTTATCAAATACAAACTTCTTGGTTGACACGTATTTCGTGAAAAACTTCAGTTTTCTACTAATTTCTAAATAGAAGTCTGATCATTCCTCGAAGAGGAAATCAACTACTATCCTGGCTAATACCACGCAGAATATTGAATTAGATCCCTTTCGAAGAATGTGACGTCGATTGACCCTTTTGTCGATGCAGACATCTGTGTTCATTCGCAAACTGTAAGAAGAAGGGCATAGTACGCTGACCGGTTTCAACATCCCTGAGTCTCTTCAAGAGCGCCGTAATGCCTTTTAGTTCTGAGAATCTAATCTAATCTCTAATAATAAACTGAAGATTCCGCCTTCCTACAACCTCTTGGCTCGTGGGGTTACACACTTACCAGAAGTAGTTAGCTGCTGGCGCTATCTCCACTTCCAATTGCGAACCACCTACTGTAGAAGAAGTAGTATGAAATGAAAATTTATAAAATACGTTATATGTCTATAATTATATATAAATTGCGGCTTTCTACTATACACCTACGTTTGATTCGAAATATTAATGATTTCCTCGAAGAAACGGTCATACTGCTATTTCGAAATTATTAATATTCATATATCATTATAGACACAACTCGTATCTTATGAATTTTTATTTTATTACATACGACTTTTTCTACGGTCGAATAACTCGCTGAGTTGGTGGTTCACAATTGGAAGTGGATATGGCGTCCGCTAACTACTTCTGGTTAGTGCGTAACCCCACGAGCCACATACAGGATGCTGGAAGCCGGTATCTTCATTTTTGATTAAAGACTACGAACTAGAATGCATTACGGTGTTCTTGACGAGACCCAAGAAGGTCGAAACCGGTCAGCATACTATACCCGTCTTCTTACAGTTGCTAATCAACACAGATGTCTGTATCGGTACAAGTGTCGATCGACGTCACGCTCTTCGAATGGGATATAATATTCTGCGTGGTATTAGCCAGGAAGGTAGTTGTTGTCCTCTTCGAGGAACGGTCAGACTGCTATTTCGATATTATGAATGTTTCGAATCAAATGTAGGTGTATAGTAGAAAACCGCTATTTATATTATCAATAGAGACACACCTCGTAATTTATGAAATGTTATAAATATACAGGGTGGGGCAATCTTCTGACATCGGAAGATTACATCGTTGTGGTAAGAGATAAAACTTTAAAGTTTTGTGTGAGGGCTTATTTTGAAAATACTTTCGATTCTACAGGGTATTCCAAAACCACGTAGCAGCACAAACTTACATATTTTTAAATGAAACGTATTATTTTTTGTTCAAGAATCGAAAAGATCTCACCGAGAGTTTTACAAAAATATAGTATTCTAATATTTATATGCATGTTTTGAAAAGATATGGCCAATTATTGGCAAAAAAGACCTCCTCTTTAACACTCTGCAAAACAGTGAATCAAAATAAATTAACAGGCCTTTGTATTCAATTATCATTCACATATCATTGGCTGTGCTCAGTATTTATTACTATTTTATCTGTGGCTTCTTTAATACAGGGTGAAACAAAACGCAAATCAAGCAATATAACAAAATTTTTAAATGAATCACCCTATAAGACTTTTTACAATTTGTTAGTACAATTAATAATCTTTCAAACGATGTAGTACATTTATGGTATAAGTTAATGGAAAACCGTGAATATTTTATGATAATGGTCAAAAACAAGTATTTCACGTACACAAATTAAATGCTATTAAATTTTGACATGCAACGTCTTGTAAATTTTAACATTTCTAAGGCATGAATTTTAATTGTAATTTTGGATGCATCTAAAATATCTTTTACTTTCACAATTAGAGGAAGGAAAGACTTAATCGGAATTATGTTGGAAGCAATATTTCTGTTTACTGTAAGTAGGCTAATGCCATTATAGTACTAATACATATAAAAGCAGTTTGCAGTCTCCACAAAATAATTAATTAATCACAAACAGTATATCTTTTTTATGTAAAATGCAAACTTGTATTTTATTATCCAACTTTTTCTATTTTTAAAAAACTAACAATTATGGAAACCAACATTATGAAAACACTTATATTTACATAAATAAACATTGAAATTTTATAAGAAGTATAGTTTGTGCTAAGTGTTCGAAATGGCGGCCATTTACTTCCATACACTTCTCAATTCTTTTCAAAAACGAGGATCTTACTCTTTCTAACATAGCTGGAGTTATTGTGGAAAATGCGTTACGAATCCATCCATGTCTTCTCTGGTAATAGGTTCTGTTCGACACACAAGTTGCTTGATGTATCTCCATAAAAAGAAATCCATCGGTGTGAGATCTGGGGATCGAGGAGGCCACGAAATTGGTCAACCACGTCCTATCAAGTATCAAGTTAACTCTTGTGTTTCAATCAACTTCCTCCAATAATTCTCCCAAATGTTTTTTTAGAAGATTGTAATACCTTCTTCCAGTGAAGCTACCTTCAAAAAAGTATGGTCCTATAACTGTATCTCCTACGATTCCTTTCCATGCATTTATGAAACATTTAGTTTGGGTCGTTGTACGAAACACATGTGGATTACTATAGGAATAAAAATTAAAATTACGGCGGTTGACGAAACCATTTCTGTAACACGTCGCCTCGTCACTAAATAAAAGATTTTTAAAAAATTTGGATATCCATTAATTAATCCACTGAACCACTCGCAAATATTTATTCTTATTGGAAAATCTCTCTCTAAATGCTCTTGCTGCATCTGTCTCTTGTACGGGTGAAATTTATTCTTTTTTATTATTCTTCCTATTGTTTGTCTACTTATGTCTAATTCAGTACTAAATTTTCTAGTACTTGTATTAGGATTCTCAACCAAATTTCTCATGATTAAAAATTCGTTGTCCTCATTGAAAACACGTTTTGGAAGAGCATGAGGTTGATAGGAAACATTACCTGGTGTGTCGCATCTTTCTTTAAGTCTTAAGAAAGCTCATTCGTTTGAAGGTATTCGATTGGGATATCTTTCACGATATACTCTTGAAGCGAGTAAACAATTTTTTGAACATTCTTTTTTTTTCTCGTTTATTAGCTTTGGTAGTTGGATCCCATTCAGCCACGAAATAAGTAAATAATTAATATGACATAAGAAGGGAAACAAAGGACATGTCGCAGCAAACATATTTACTCATATCCAAATCACACATCATTCATTGCCCTATACAACAGAATTCGTAGAAAACGAAGAAGAAAGGATAATAGACATTGACACTCGTTTCACGCTAAGGTGCCCGTCATAGCGACTTTATTTACAACACACAATAAAGGCAACGGTAAGGGGTTATATCATTGTTACAAAGGAAAGACAATAGGTATACTACAACTAACCTCTACCATGCTACATCTAAAATACAGTTGTACTGATTTCTATATTTTTCTTTTGGTACGTTTAAGAAATCCCCATAATATAGTGCGAACCATAGTATGTCGCCGACTGAGAAATAACAGAGAAACTTGACTTTGTGAGAGAGGAACCTTTTCTTTAGACAGAGTTTCCATCAGATATCTTGTAGCTTGACTATTATGTTGACAGCTAAACATCCCATGATTAATATCATCATAACTTTGATTACAATCACACAATTCGGAGTGGCTCATTTTAATTTTATAAAGGTATGCTCGTACTGTTGCATGACTAACGAGACATCTGAAGTACATAGCGTTAATCTTTCTTATAGGATGACTATGCTCCTCAAGTCTTGTGGATGGAAGAGTGGGGTGTATTTTGCAGTACGAGTTATTGCTCCTTTTGCAGAATTGTGACCATTCTATTTCCCAATTGTGTCTCATACTCTCCTTACTTGAGTAAATGACGTCACTCCATGGTAAACAAAGATCTTCCGATCCGGAAAGAACTGCGGCTTTCGCTAGTTGATCAACTTTTTCGTTTCCAGAGATTTAAAAGTCACCTTTGACCCACATAAACGTTACAGACTTGTTAAGTTGTCTTAATTCAACTAATATGCAGAATATTTTTACGATCATACTACTGCGATATATACTCCTTGCAGAGTTTTCAATGGCTGTTAACGCTGACTGGGAATCCGAAAGGATGACAAAGTTTTGATATCGGAGATTACTGTATAAAGCCCAATATAGTGCATAATATATGGCCAATAGCTCTGCAGTGAAGATTGAACAATGACAATTTAATTTATATTGTAGTGTTGTTTCCTCGTTAGATATGTATACAGCACATCCCACACCTAAAGAAGATTTGGACCCGTCTGTAAATATTTTGCAGATATTACTCAGCTTTCCAAAGTATTCTTCCATAGTTGTGCAATAGCTACGTGGTACGTTGTAATTAGGTATAACTACTGTACACGGAAAAAAATATATATCATAAGGCGCTGAAAAAGCACTTTGTTCGTCTCTATTAATTGACAGGTTTGATGTATTGGGATATGCAATAGCTAAAATTGGAGAATTTTTATCTAGCCACCATTTTTTTGTTAGGTTGCTGACTGATAATTGACCTATCTTCTGTAGAAGTACTTTTTGGTTATTGGATGTACATTTAAGAATAAATTTTTCTGCAAGAAATAAGCGCCTCAGATGTAAAGGAGGTTCACCACATTGAGCCAACAGTGTGTTAGTAGGTGTGGATTTGAGAGCACCTAAAACCAATCGTAAAGCCTTGAATTGTATTCTATCTAATTTGATTAAGCGAGATTTTGTGGCTGAGCCATATAAAAAACTTCCATAATCCAAGATGGATCTCGTATAGGCCCTGTAGTACATAAGATTGGTTTTGGGGTCAGCGCCCCAATCGTAACGATTAACAACTTTCAGCATATTTAAACTTTTTTCACATTTGACATTACATTCGTGTATGTGATCATTCCAAGTTAGTTTTGAATCCAGTGTGATACCTAACTAAGTATAATTTCTATTAACTGATATCGTCATATTAGTGAGTTGCAGGCTGGAAAGAGCTGGTAGACGATGTCGTGTGAAGAATACAACAGGAGATTTTTTAGATGATAGGTGTAGACTTAGATCTGAGAAACATTTATTACAATGTTGCATAATGACTTTTAGAGTTTCAATGCACTGTTGATGAGTCTTTTCCTTTACATATGAACAGAAATCGTCTGCATATTGCAATATGTTGCACTCTATATCCATAACATGTACGTTTAAGGTATATAGGTGAAAGAGTAGCGGGCTTAGAACTTATCCCTGCGGTAAACCTTTGAAAACAAGTCGTGGGCCTAGAATTTGGTTGTTGCACCGAATAAATATTCGTCTATTCATAAATAGTTCAACCAAGACATACGCGCATCTGGATGGAATACCAATTTGAATTAATTTATCAAAAAGAAAATGCAGTTGAACATTATCGTAAGCACCGGTAATGTCCAAAAATAATGCAGCAATATAATTGTTTTCGGTAAACGTTGATTGAATATCTGTGACTAGATGTGCAATGCAGTCTACTGTGCCTCTTTTCCTACGAAAACCAAACTGTGTGTTTGGAAAAACATTATTGCTTTCACACCACCATTTCAGTCTAATTTTCATAATCCTTTCAAAAGTTTCTAATAAACAAGACATAAGGGCAATGGGTCTGAGGGCAGTTGAATCATTTAACTTCGGAATTGGAACGATAAGACATTGTTTTAAAGAGTCGCAATTGTCTCCTTTCATCAAGATATTATTATAGATTTTGCATAAGAACTGTAACGCTACGTCCGGCATGTTTCCTAGCATAAGGTAATTAATTCCGTCAATTCCTGGACTAGACTTTTTAGAAGTTTTAATATTTATTTTTATTTCATTGATGTTTATCGGTGCTAGTAAACAATGTTGTTCTGGAGAATTAATAGGCCAGTCTATTGGATAATGGACGTGGTGGGTGCAATTTTTTGAAGCAAGTTTTCAACTAATGTTCCGTTGACTATACAAGATTTTTTAAAACTTTGAACGTTATTAACTCTTCTCCATATGTCGCTTGGATGAGTTTGTCTGTTAAGTGAGGAGCAAAATTTGTCCCAATTTGTTCTTGATTTGGTTTTGAATAACCGTTTACACATAGCATCTAATCTTTTATATTCAATGAAGTTAGAAGGGATTAAGTTTGTTCTGTAAGCTTTTAACGCATTTTCCCTAGAATTTGTCGCTGCGAGGCATTCTTGATCCCACCAGGGAATGTATTTAGTTGGATTATGAGTAGTTGATTTTATTACCTTACAAGACTTATTTGCAGCTGCCGTTATTGTATCAGTGAGAAAAGATATCATGGCGTTAGAATCGTTGCAAATAGGGACCGATTGGAATGATTTAATGATAGAGGTTTTATATAACTTCCAATTAGCGTTGGACATTGACCATTTAGAAGTACGCTTAACCGAAAGAAATTCCTTTTGGATATAGTTGATCACAATCCTAATAGGGAAGTGATCAGAACCATATGTGTCCGATAAAACGGACCACGTAAATGAAGAACACAATTTTGAAGATAAAATAGTCAGATCTACAGCAGATTTAGCTTGTCCTGGAGAAGAAATCCTTGTGGCACAACCGTCATTAGCTACAGCTAAAGCAGGAAAATAATCTTACGCTTCAACTAGTATATTACCATGTGTCGAGCACATCTCCGAACCCCAGATTCCGTGATGAGCGTTAAAATCACCACCGATGATACACTCGTGCTTAACTTATAATTGTCAATTTTTCATCACCACTAGTAATGTTAATACCACATACTTCTATTTTGGAAATGAAGTTATTAACAAATTCAATAATTTCATATTTAATTGAGTTTGATATGAATATAGCCACACCACCATGTCCTTTGTTTCTATCTTTTGTTATTATATTAAAATTTTGAAACCTTTTGACATTCGCTGGTTTATACCAGGTTCCGGATATCAGAGCAATATCAAAGATGTCTTCAACATTAAGTTGTGTTAACGAAAATTTATTGGAGTTTAAAGATCTGGCATTCCACTGAACTATTTTCGAGCTAGTATTGACCATGGTTAGTTGAATAAACTATCGAAAATATTTTTAATTTTACTATGAATATCATTTTCGTTAAATATGAACTTTTATTGATTGCACTTGAAGAAGATTCAGGCATATCTCGTATAAAATTTTCAAGCATGGTTTTTATTTTAGAGCTAAGTTGATAGGCAAATTTATCAAAATCACTTTCAGTATTCTTTTGACTAAACTGGAATACAGGACCTGCACAAAAGCTGGTATTGTATTCTCTACGGCTGGGAGGGAAGTCAGATAGAGTATTATTACTTTTTCTCTTTTTACGAGGATTTGAGCTAATTTCCGGAGTAGGTGAGGTTGGACTATTTCCTTTTAGAGGATTCCTAGAGTAACGATTTTGATAACTGGAAGGTTTTAGAGTGGGAAAATCAACTTCTGAATTAGCTAGTGGAGCAAACCTATTTTTTGGATAATGCTGGTGTAGCTGGGATTATCGACTACTTTTTCAGCCTCGTTAAATGATATATTCAAATTAGCCATAGCTTCCTTGGTTTTCCTTTGTTTCATATATACTGGGCATTCCTTGAATGAAGAAGAATGGTTGCTAGTTTGACAGTGAACACAGTATCTACTACAGCTATTCGGACAATTATCAGTTTGTTCATCTGATCCGCAATTTTTACACCTTTTCTTACCTTTGCATTGAGACGATGTATGACCGTACCTAAGACAATGATAACATTGCATGAACGGACTAACATAGGTATCGAGAGAGCACCTAACTTTATTAATGTAAATAAATTGTGGGATTAATTTGCCAACAAAAGTTACAATTATCATCTGTCTAGGAACCCGCTGTATAACGCCATTTTCCTTCACTGCTCTATTCAAACGTACCTTTTTAATTGAAGCATTCGATTTTATAATATTTAAAAGAGTATTTTCGCTCAGAGATGTGTCAACACCTCTTACTATGCCAAATTTTTCGGTTAAATAATTTGGAATGTATGCAATCAGGTTATTTTTCTCGAAAAATGGTTCTTCTACTAATTTATTAGCATAGTTACTCGAATTTACTTCAATTTTTACGCGATTTTTTCCAACACTAGTTATTTCAGTAATATTATTTTCATAATTTGATAGCGCTAACAACTTTTCACCTAATTTCATCGGATGTAAACGACCAATATTTAGTTCTAAATGCTCTACAAAAATAAAGTATGGACCTAAATCGGTCGATAGAAATATATTGCCTGTATTAACTGGCCTACGACCACTGTTTACATTACTTGAAATATTCGAACCTATTAGTAAGTTTTTTACTGACTCCGTATCATCATTGTTTTTTTTCACCGTTTCGTTTGAAATATTATTAATTGTTTAATCCATCGTATTTTGGTTATTTTGATGATTCATATCAATATCTCCAGAAAATGTAATTTCTTCCACATGCACATTAGGACAATTTCTTCTCGTTGATCGCAGAGGTGGGTCCTTGCCCCCTTTTTCATATTGGCCACCGGACATCTGGGCTTCAGAGCCGGGGCAAAACAAATGAATAGATAAAAGCTACTTACAGTATCGTTGCTACACTAATTATATACAACACAGAAAAAATAATAATAGGAAGCTGCTAGGTAAGTAAATCACTTATCGCAAGAGAACTCAAATCGATACGTCTGCACTGTAGGATAGTTCGACCGAGAAATGAATTGAACATTCTTCTAACACGTAAATCATATTGATCATGTTTTCCTGCGGAAAATTCATTATAGTTATTTATTGTTTAAACCTAACAACACAAACGAAGAATACAGCAATATTTCTTTGACATTTATTAGTAGATACTATTTTGACAGTAGCCCACTTGATACAATCAAAAATATGGCTTGATTATGTTTTGCCCCTTCTCAAACAATCCTATAATAACAATTCTTGAAAGGTAAACATGCATAAATATAAAATTTTTGGTAATTCCAGATACCTACGGTATTAACAAACATTTTATATCATTGATTAGATATTGTAGATGCATCCAAAGTTACGATTAAAATTTATGCCTTGGAAATGTCAAAATTTAATACCATTTAATTTGGGTACGTGAAATACTTGTTTTTGATCATTATCATAAAAAATTTACGGTTTTCGATTAACTTATACCCTATATGTACTACATCGTTTGAAGGATTATTAATTGTACTAACAAATTGTAAAAAGACTTATAGGGTGATTCATTTAAAAATCTTGAGATATTGCAACAGAACCGATAATTTGTATTTGAACAATCTGTGATTGAAGCCAATGTTTAAAAGATGTCAACACATTTTTTAGTGTTTAACGATACCAATTGATCGTAACTGAAGTGATTGCACATTGTAGTTTGTACTCTTAATTAGTGAGAAAACCTATGCAAGTCTGAATTAATTTCACATTTATAAATAAAACAATATATCATACAAATATTTCCTTTCTTCCATATATATTATCGTAACATTTTATAATTGATTGTACCTTCTGTTAATACTTATTCACTTATTCCAGAGCTGTTACTTCTGGCCTATGATGAATGGCAGACATAACAACTGGCTTTATCCAAACAAAATAATACCTCATAATTAATCAATCACAGTATCTAGTAATATTGAAATCACATCTAAACATTTTGCATGAATTGACAGGTATACCTAAAAATGCAATTTTTGTTCATTATGGCGCGGCCTCACAGTCTTGGAAATTACAATCAAGAATTATTTCCAGTTTCGCATGTGCGTTATGAGATCGTACAGCCCGAAAATTTAATTATTAGCTTTTAATATTGCCTCAAAGTTTGTTCACCAAGTTTTCGGCGGGTACTAAATGCAATTTAATGTTTATATAAGAGAAAACTTTTTCTAGTAAAACAAGTAAATAACCTTTTCCAGAAATGGCGTACAAGAAGGGAAGTTTTCTAACCGATTGCCACTTAAAGTTGAGTTTAGCGTAGAGACTTTAAAAAGTGCTCCGGAACTTGAAAAGTTTCGATGAGAAGCCTCAGCTACTGTCATGTAGATTTTTAACATTTAACATTTTTTGGTTTAACTGGGAACCAGAACGAATGGGGAATAGGCATTTATGAAGTGACTTTTATGGGCGTCATTTTTGAAAAAAAAAGAATATTTCCAAGAACGGAACTTGTTTATTATAACATTTTCCTCAGATCAAATTAGATAAGCTAATAATCAAAACTAAAGAATATTGTGTAAATCGATCCAATAAAGCAAATTGATCAATTATTGTCTATGTACTATTCGCTATCTGCTACTTTGCACAAGGTAGCATATATATGGAGGAAATAATTAAAAATATTCAAGATCATCTAAAAAACATGGATAAAAATATGGACAACAAACTTAAATACATACTCAATTAATTACAAAGTATCAAGCATGAAAATATACAAATTTGCCCCAATATTTCTACCCCGACTAATGAAACTATGGACCTAGAAACGAAATACTTTTTACTAGCTAACTGTAGCCCTTTTAGGTGATCCCATTTACCTTGCCGTGTGAATCATAAATAGGAAGATTGGACAATAGCTTCGGAACTACAATAGCTTCAAAGGAAAAAGATGGACCGGGAAGTTTTTCAGGTTTAATATTGCAACGAGTAATACCATTTGAGGAAATTGAAAACAATTGTTCCTATCAACCGGATATTTTTCTAGAAATTTGAAACATTTGGAAAGTCCATGAGATTCTTTACACTGGTAGCAGGAAATCTTAGATGACTGACATACCAAGAGTTAACATCAAAATTAAGTGGCTTCAAAGTTTCCAAAGCCTCAAAAAATGTGTTAAGGAGATTTCTAATATCCTTTGATGTACTATTTTTACAGGTTACACCCATGATTGAATTCAACGCATTAGTTGCCAAAGAACGTTTATTTTGGTACCTTTTAACCAATTTGTCATAAGCCAAAATATAATTGGCATCAGAAATTTTAAAGTAATATCTGAGGTTCTCCCTCTAGGTAAGAAAGCAGATACTTTAGTTTAGAAGCATTTGAAATTGAAGTATTGTTATGTACAATTTGATTATACATATCGAAAAATGTAAGCCAAAATTTTGAATCTCCATTAAATTTTGGAACATTTAAGGGACTCTGACTTTGAAGTATTAGTACAGGAAGTGGCTGCTGATAGCCGTGCAGCCTTCTGGATCGCTTCTTCGTCGTCCAGAGGTTTACAGATTCGATTGTAATGCATTTTAGACTGGCAAAAATAAGATTCGGTCTCCTTACAGACCTTGTCTTGCTCATGAAAAACATCGTCTTTTTCGATGATACCTATAATCTCGTTATGGTATTCACAGAAAGTGTCAAATGCGTTTTGTAGATCTTGGAATTGTACCTTAAAGAGCTCGATATTTTCGTCACTGGACTGTGACGCGGCAACAAGTGCTGCCTTAAAGACCTCAGTAATACGCCCAGCACATATCTTGCGTTTAGCAGTAAGTCGCCTTAATTCAGTAGCCATTTTGAAAAAAGAGAAAATTATTCAAACCCGTCTCAGGAATAAATTTCTCTGCACAAGAAACAAAAATTTTGTTAGGTATGAAATGTGAAGTTTCTTATTACGTAATTCGTAAGTTACTACTAACTGAAAATTGCAGTTTTTTACCAATACAAAAACTGAAAATGGTTGTTTTGGTACTACGAAAATTGAAAACTACAGTAAATTCTACTATTAATTGGTAACACAGAAAATTAGTATTATTTACCACGAAATTCATGGAAAGTTGTATTATTTTACAACGAAATTGTGAATGTAGTTTTCACTACTGAAAATTGTAGCTTTCTGCTACAAAATTGGAAATGAAATTAACATTAATAATTAATTTTTGAATTTGTCAACCGAAATAACTTCCAGTTCTCGTGCACTATAGATTGTTGTCTAAAATCATTCAACGTTCGACAACCACGTACGAATCACAGATAACCCACAGATAGATAAGACAATGATTGTGGCGCCATCTAAAGAGCCTGTCGACTAAACAATGGAGTGATGTTAAAAAAAATTCTGTAATTCTAGGTTTCGGCGGTATATTCACATTTACTGTATTTCAATTATATTATTTCAGAATAATCATTTATAGTCCATCATTTGACATTTCATTCAATTTAACTCCATTAACTCAATAATGATTAGAGGTTGAGTTAAATTAAATGAAATATCAAATGATGGACCATAAATGGTTACTTAAATTGGGAAAAATAAAACAGTTATCATATAAAAAGTTTATTTATTTTGGTATAAAAACACACAACAATTAATTTCTTTCACAAAGTACTTTTCTTAACAAACAATAACAATAAACAATAACCTCTAATGTAAAAACGATGCAATAATTAAAAAATAATTTGAGTAACATACATTCCAGATTGGAGTATCATTAGATTTTTAATTGATGTTAAGTCAAGATAAATGTAGGAAATTATTTTTGATAAGTTTATATTAATTTAGTGTTTTTAAATGAAACTCAAGGTCTCTAGTTAATTCCACAATATAATACAAGTTATTGAAAATTCTAAAAAATTGACAATTGTTTCGATAAATCAATATCATCGTCAGAATGACAGAAGTTACATTTCATTTTATGCCTACCTGATGTTTAGTAGTTAATTTTGGCTAGACCAAGAAGTAACCTAACTTGTGATTGGCTTAATATATGTTTATAGAAAAAAGAAGAAGATGTGATATTACAAATATTGAAGCTTAGATATTATTAGCCCTATGGTGATATCCTGGATATCATTTTTCCAATTAAGATCAGTATAACTGTGCAATGATATAGAAAACCAGGTAAACTATATCTGCTGATCTTTACAATTATCACTTAAGAAGACAGTTTATTAGTGGAGAATTCCCTAGATTTAACTGTTCATTGACAACTTCATATTGTGGGTTTCTTAAATGTCTTCTAATTTCCAGTTCTTCAAGGAAATCCAGTTCTTGTTTCTTTTCACAAATATGCAGTACTTCTAGTTCTGTGTTAGGTGTCAATGAATGATTGGTGTCAAGTAGATGTTTTGCGTAGTGGGATTTATCTGGTTGTTTTAATCTGTATGCTCGTAAGTGCTCACTGTATCGTACTTCAAAATTCCTAAGGGTCTGACCCAAATAGACAGCATTACATTCTGGACATTTGAGTTTATATATACCTGACTTCTTTAATAGTGGTATTTTTGTTTTTACATTTAACAATTTTGTACTAACGTTACTTTCTGTTTTAAAAGAAATTGTTGTATTCGTTGCTGAAGATATTATCTTTGAAATATTATTAGAAATATTTCCTGCATATGTGATGGTTTTATAAGTTTTAATTTCATCAGCTTGTTTAGGATATATTAGTTGTAATGCCACTTTTTTCTCTTTTTTACTAATTAGCCTATTTATCATATCTAATGGATAACCGTTAGATGTTGCTATTTGTCCAATTGTATTAATCTCTCTATCAAAATTACATTTGTTCATAGGAACTGAAAAAGCTCTATGTATCATTGAATTATATGCCGCTAGTCTGTGTGAGACAGGGTGATTAGAATTGAATGGAATTGTCACATCAGTCTGTGTTGGTTTTCGGTAAATTGAATAATCAAGTACATTATTAACTCTTTGAATTTTTAAATCAAGAAAATTGATTGAGCTATTTTCTGCAATTTCTAATGTAAATTTAATTTTCGGGTGTAAATTATTGATGTGGTTGAAAAATACATCTAATTGTCGTTCACTACCCATAAAACAAGCTAATATGTCATCTACATATCTATACCAAAATAAAATATTTTTAGAAAAACTACTTTCAAAGATCTTTCTTCCTAAATTGTCCATAAAAATGTTTGCTAAAATATGTGATATAGGGCTTCCCATTGGTAAACCTTCATTTTGAATATATATCTTATTGTCAAAAGTGAAATAATTCTGATTAATGCAAACATCAAATAAATTAAGTATATCTGATATTATTCCCGGATTAATATTTTTATCTTCTAGTAATTTTCTTACAAGTATTAGACATTCTTTAGGAGGAATTTTAGTAAACATATTAGTTACATCGAACGATATTAGTTTATAGTTATCTTGCAAGTGGATTGATTTCAACTTTTTGATTAGTTCTATTGAATTTCTATTTGAGTACTGAGATTCATATCCGTAAGTATTGAGTATATTGTTGAGCTTCTTTGCCAATATATTATTAGGAGCATTAACATAAGAGACTACAGGTCTAATTGGTTTCGTTATTTTATGTAATTTAACTGTTCCATATAATTGTGGACAATGAGGATTCTTATGTATGATAGACCTCTTTTCGTAATCATTTAAAAGATAATTTGAATTATTAACAATATCCTTTACATTATTAGAAAACTTCTTTGTTGGGTCTGCTTTAAGAACTTTTACATCGCTGGATTTTATAAAGTTATATACTTTGGAATTGTAATTTTCAGTCGTCAAAATGACAGTAGCATTCCCCTTATCAGATTTTGTGACTGTTAGGTTATTATTCTCTACCTTCTTTTTTATTGCGTTTAAAACTGAAATGTCATTTTTTGTTTGACGTTTAACTTTTGAAGGTTCAATATTTTTGATTAAATTGGCAATTCTTAATTTCTCATGAAGAAAATTATTTGAATTAGATTTTAAAGCTATTTCTGACTCTGTAGCTATAATTTGTTTAATATTATTCGTAAATTTAGGTGGTATGCTGTACTTTAAACCTTTATTTAAAAATTCTATTTCACTATTTGTAAAATTAGTGTCTGAAAGGTTTTCAAATCGTAGTGCAAAGTGTGTTGGTATGTAGGTACTTACAGTTTCATGATGTTTTGAGTATTGAATTTTATGTTGTGTGTGTTCAAGGTTCTGTAGCTTCTTTTCTTGTTTCTTAAATTTCATATGCTTCATCGTGCTGACATTTTCTCTAATTTTGTCATCCAAACAGTCAAATTCTACTGGATGTAATTGGAATGTGAGTTCTGAATGTACAACTTTTATGTAGTTGTCTAAGGAGTCTCTAACTTTGAACCATTTTTTACATTCAGATTTTATCCAAACTCGTTGAGCACATTTTATAGCTTTTTGTGCTTGTGGTGTTTTAGTGTGACATTTTATATTCACATAATTTGGTATTACCTTTTTTCTAAGGCATTCTTGGTTAAACCAAATGTTTTGTGATGCTTTGTAACGTTTTTGTAGTAACTTCTGGTACAGTCGGGTCAAATCTTCTCTCGAAGATTTTTTAATGAAATTGACTGTCTCGACCCTTACTTCGTGGAATATGCTCATATTAGTGTATTTAAATGAAACTCAAGGTCTCTAGTTAATTCCACAATATAATACAAGTTATTGAAAATTCTAAAAAATTGACATATCGTTCGATGTAACTAATATGTTTACTAAACTTCCTCCTAAAGAATGTCTAATACTTGTAAGAAAATTACTAGAAGATAAAAATATTAATCCAGGAATAATATCAGATATACTTAATTTATTTGATGTTTGCATTAATCAGAATTATTTCACTTTTGACAATAAGATATATATTCAAAATGAAGGTTTACCAATGGGAAGCCCTATATCACCTATTTTAGCAAACATTTTTATGGACAATTTAGAAAGAAAGATCTTTGAAAGTAATATTTCGAAAAATATTTTATTTTGGTATAGATATGTAGATGACATATTAGCTTGTTTTATGGGTAGTGAACGACAATTAGATGTATTTTTCAACCACATCAATAATCTACACCCGAAAATTAAATTTACATTAGAAATTGAAGGAAATAGCTCAATCAATTTTCTTGATTTAAAAATTCAAAGAGTTAATAATGTACTTGATTATTCAATTTACCGAAAACCAACACAGACTGATGTGACAATTCCTCTCAGTTCTAATCACCCTGTCTCACACAGACTAGCGGTATATAATTCAATGATACATAGAGCTTTTTCAGTTCCTATGAACAAATGTAATTTTGATAGAGAGATTAATACAATTAGACAAATAGCAACATCTAACGGTTATCCATTAGATATGATAAATAGGCTAATTAGTAAAAAAGAGAAAAAAGTGTCATTACAACTAATATATCCTAAGCAAGCTGATGAAATTAAAACTTATAAAACCATCACATGTGAAATATTTATAATAATATTTCAAAGATAATATCTTCAGCAACGAATACAACAATTTCTTTTAAAACAGAAAGTAACGTTAGTACAAAATTGTTAAATGTAAAAACAAAAATACCACTATTAAAGAAGTCAGGTATATATAAACTCAAATGTCCAGAATGTAATGCTGTCTATTTGGGTCAGACCCTTAGGAATTTTGAAGTACGATACAGTGAGCACTTACGAGCATACAAATTAAAACAACCAATCATTCATTGACACCTAACACAGAACTAGAAGTACTGCATATTTGTGAAGAGAAACAAGAACTGGATTTCCTTGAAGAACTGGAAATTAGAAGCCATTTAAGAAACCCACAATATGAAGTTGTCAATGAACAGTTAAATCTAGGGAATTCTCCACTAATAAACTGTCTCCTTAAGTGATAATTGTAAAGATCAGCAGATATAGTTTTCCTGGTTTTCTATATCATTGCACAGTTATACTGATCTTAATTGGAAAAATGATATCCAGGATATCATCATAGGGCTAATAATATCTAAGCTTCAATATTTGTAATATCACATCTTCTTCTTTTTTCTATAAACATATATTAAGCCAATCACAAGTTAGGTTACTTCTTGGTCTAGCCAAAATTAACTACTAAACATCAGGTAGGCATAAAATGAAATGTAACTTCTGTCATTCTGACGATGATATTGATTTATCGAAACAATTGTCAATTTTTTAGAATTTTCAATAACTTGTATTATATTGTGGAATTAACTAGAGACCTTGAGTTTCATTTAAAAACACAAATATGAGCATATTCCACGAAGTAAGGGTCGAGACAGTCAATTTCATATTAATTTATTTATTTATTATTATACTTCAAAAACACACAGAGCTGGACAAACTACTGGAGTATCACTGTTACTTACTCAATCAAAAAAAGTGTTAGCAATGAGTAGTTAGTTACTATTTATGGGAACTTTCTGTGAAAGAAAACATTTGAGTATAATTACTGTGAATGTTAGAACAAAAGTAATCAAAACAATTTCAAAGGAAAATTTGTCAAATACTGCCCAGCTCTGTAAATGCAAGGTGCCAAGTAATTACATATGAGAGTGCTAAACAGCACTTGTGACTGTACAAAATTTGAAATATTATATCTAACATTTCATTTCCACTTAAAATACATATTTATTTCTTTACTGGAAGTATTAAATAGGTTTATATCACAAGCTTAAACCTAGTATATTGCATATTTGTATATTTCTACATTTAAAAGCATTCCGTTCTTATGAAACCATCGCATAAGGCAGTTTAAGTTACTCTGCAGTTCCTGTCAGTCTATGATGGTTAAAATGTTTCTTAAGGGCTCTTAAAAATCCCACTGTCTCGTGAAAGTCCTTTATCGTTTCTGTTTGAGGTTCTACAAGTAAACACAATAATAAATAAGTAAACACAACAATAAATAAGTAAATACACAAATATGTTTGATAATTTATATCAACTAAAGAGAACAAAATGCCCTTACTATTGAAATAATAAGTTTACACATGTTTTTATACTATGCCAAAAAAAATATTCAAAATGTTTGAATGTTTAAATTTATTTGGTTTTTTTTGAATTCCTTTTTTTGGTGTTTTCGATTTTTTTAGAAATTCTTGATTTTTTTTCGTTTTAACTGTTTTTTGAGTTATTGTTTATTTTTATTTTTTGTCTTTATTGGATTTTTGGTTACCTCTAGACCAAATACTCAGACGTAATGCCTCAACATAAGTTAATACTCACTTTCATTTCCCATAAATTGTCATACCCTGAGCTATATATGAAAATCGGCAAAGGGTAAATACCTTCCATGCCATAGCTGGTGGAGGGAATAGCTATAACATAAAATAAAACCCAGAATATTATTTTTCCAATGGGTACATTTTAAAATGGAATTGTCTGAGTATGGTAAACACACTAGATATAAATTGAGTCAATGAAAAGACGAGTACTGAGTGCGTCATTTTATTAAAATTGCATCTAAGCGCTTTCATCCACAAGACCGTTCTCAAAGACGCCGACAAGAGAAAATCATACAACAAGTATCAAAAAACATCAAACCCTGTTACTGCTACATACAATGGAATAAAATGATTGATGTTACATCATTACTCAAGTAGAATTTGTTAATATTACCCTATAAAGAGGGTGTACACACATATCATTTAGTTGATAATTTCAAATTAGACGTTTCGTTATGTGAATTACAATTGTACACCCTCTTTATAGGGTAATTCTAACAAATTTTCCTTGAATAAGGATGTAACTTCAAACATTTTATTTCATTGTATGTAGCAGTTACAGGGTTTGATGTTTTTTGACACCTGTTGTATGTTTTTTTCTTGATAACAGCTTTGAAAATGGCCTAATGGTTGAAAGCGCATAGCTGGAATTTCAATAAAATTACACACTCAGTACTCGTCTTTTCATTCACTCAATTTACATTTTAAAATGTCCAAAATTGTAGCATGCTATATTGAATACAACAAAACTTACCATCTATTTTTGTTAATTTCCTCTCATATGGAAAGGCAAATCAAACTGTCTTAATAAACTCCCTTCGTCTTTCTCAAATCAAAAGAAACACTCTTTTTGAAAATGAAGGGAACATATCCTCCATCGTTTCCTTGTCGACATTTAATGATTTATTGCCACTGAGTTTCAACCATATTAATTTCATCTTCCTGGGTCGGAGGAACAAAACTGTAAAAAGGAATATTTACTTTAGTAATGCAACAATTTTCAGTTTAGCTAATGCAAAAAACAACCATAATCTCTAAAGTCGTCGGTTAAATTAGTAAAATGTCTGTGTTTTATAAAAATAAAGAGAATGGTTGTTAATTGAGAAAGAAAAAATGCTCAAATCTCATTAATAAAACTTACCGAGTCATTCAGAATACACTTTGACATTGTCTTTTCAATTAATAACAATAAAGCAACGAAACAACAAATAAATATAATACTATAGCAATTAAAAATACACCAAAGTACCGAAACCTTATAATAACAACACTTATACTAAGAAACGACAACATTATAATAGAACTACAGATAAAGCGCAATATGACATCGCGCATACGCAGTAATAAAAATCAATAAAATTTGATTACTAACGACGTTACAGTTTTCGTTAATTTTTTGGAATTATTTACCGATTTTAGTTACTCGACAGGCTCTATAGATGGCACGGTCTGCAGTATCTCTTGCCTGGTACGAATAAAACAAAACAAAACAAACTGACAACATATTTTGTTTTGAACTTTTTTATCTAAATTATCTAATTTGGTTTAAACTGAACCTTGTACCTTTGCCTGTTGGTCGGAATGCGAATTAATATGAAAATGACGATATCCGTGGATAATTTATCTGAAATTTTACAATTGTTTTTTAATTTTGAGACGATCGCGGCTCGATTGACCATATGATTATGTCTAAGCACCAATGAAATTTGCACAGTAGGAATATCGCGGACTGTAGATTTATTAACAAACAACTGTAGTTTCTTGCAATGTGGGTACTCACCGGATTGCTGGGCTTCTTCACCTCAGGATCCCTGATTTAGGCTGTCACCATTTTCATTATTCACTTGAACGTCTACAGTTTCTTTTAAATCAATTTTAATGTTTTGTTTGTAGATATTTATCACCCAAAGTACTATTTGAAAATTGCCGTGGTTAACGGTCGCCTGGCACAACGTTGTCTCTGGTTTCAGCGCAAGCGCTACAGGATATACGCACCCAATCGCTCGTGAACAAAATTAAAACTGAAGGCATTAGTGAATTAACAGCAATCATTTTGTAATGCCACACTCACCGTAATCACCAGTCGCTTTAATTTTCTTGCTTTATTGTCTTGGCTTACCAAGCAAAAGTTGCATGTATTACAAACCATACATTCACCTACCCTCAAGCCGAAAACAGTTGCTTTCCTTACATTGCATGACTTTCCAATACAAAACCATAATCATCCAGTAAGAATGTTCCTTCTTTTTATTCTTATCATTTGCAAAGAATATCGTCAAGATTGTTACAGTGTTGTAGAATCGTATCCACCTAAAACATCAAAGTATAATTAAAGTTTATAGAATTATGTATATCAGAATACAGGTACTCATAAAGAATTCTACTTGTAACATACTTTCAACAAATATTTGTGGTTATTCAAATATTTAACGTATGTTGAACTTAGCTTATTATAACCTAAGATCTACTTACTGAATATATATTGTGTAGGTACATCTTTTTGTACTAAAAAGAGGCTCCATAAATTGTTGACTATTGATACCAGAATACATGTAAATTGCTTGTGAGTTGCAGGAAACCACTTTAACATACTGTTACAAATTTGTACAAATATCATCAAACTGCAAACTACCACATATTTTTCTAATCAGTTGGACTTGTAGTGACGAACGCGTGAACCTCTTCATGTAAATACTCACACTGGACTAATTTAAATTGATTAACCCGATAACGTAATATTGTTTACATTCGACATTATGACCAAATTAAAGATTATCTATTAACAAAATGACATTTGTAACGTCAACTGATGCTGAATTGCACTGTTGTCAAGTATATTTAAGCATGAGAATGTACCATTCGTAAGATTTTGGGAAGAATGCTAGAGAATATCATTTTTAGGAAGTATTCGCAAATAGAGCATTCACAGGCTTGCGTATACGTGACGTTGCGAATAATATCAAGAATAGCGCTCCGGTTTAAGATTCAGTGCGGATGAAACTGAATCACCAATCACCACATCTGCAAGAAATGAATCACTGGTAGCGACAGTGATTTTGTTATCAATATATCGCGCAACACAAGCCAAACGTTCAACTTTGGAATTTTTTTAACAAAAGTTTCAATATTTTTAAGAACTGAATAAATTTTTAATAAATGCATGGAAAATTGTCATTGATGCTGCAAATGAAAGATTATATATAAATATGATATACTTTTTAAGTAAATAAAATAATAAAATTGTGGGGTGAAGATGAGGACGAAATTTTTTATATAATAGTGTCTGCCTTCCATCGATACAGAGAAAGAGTGACAAAAATAGGAAGAGGGCAAAGTCGAGATGTGACATGGCGCGAGTGACGGGCATTCACTCTTGATCTCTCTCAGGAGTCTTTGAATTGGAACTGTAATGAGCATGAAAAAATCCGTACAACACATCTCTGAACCAAATTAGATAGTACCTGCTTTTCCAGGTTACGTTCACGTTACGAATTCTACTTTAGGTACATTATCTTGAATTCATATCCTGAATTAACAGTTTCCTATAAAGAAAAAACAGTTTCTTGGTTGCCGTTTTTTATCTCGTTACATTTTCCTTATTTATATTCTCTCGGTAACTAAATCCATCAACCTGTCCGTTTATTTTTCTGTATATTCATGTAAACCATTAATACTTTTAACTTCATTTACGCTCTAACTGCACTGGCATATCGCCAGTATGTTAATGATGCACATCAAATTTTTAATAGAGCTCGTAATTCATTTAAATATTTCAGTAGTAAAAACGAGTTGAAAAAGTCTTAAACATACATAGATCCTCTATTTATTTATTTAATATAGGACGTCCCAAGTTAAAGTTCTCGTTATATTGATAAATTATCATAACTATTGTTTACACATTGTTATTTGCGATAAAATATGTCATAGTCACATACAAATTTCAAAAATATTCTTTTCTTTGAAACGGACTTCACGTATCCTAATTCGCGAAGAGCATGAATCTGCCTTTCTCTGCAATTCATCCCTGTTCTGAATTCTCAATTAATTCAGTCACTTATTCACGAAAGTACTCACTAAATAATTCCGCACGTTCTTGTGGTATCCCTTCAAGTTGATAACACTTGTCTTTGAATTCCAAAACCCTAACCATGTTCTCTCTTCTCTCCTTATCCTACACTCTTCTAACGATACATAATTAGGTGCCCGTTTCTCTTTTTGATGGTAATAAGAATTATATTGTTTGTATTTTGATATTTGATTTCATCTTCCATTTTTTTACTAAAAGAATGATTAAGATTATTTTTAAATTTATGTATGTTCATACCATATTAGTCTACTGTTATACATTTACATCTCCATTTCAAAATGAACATTAAGAACTCTAAGTGCCGTACAAAATACTACACTTGGAGGTTCCTTAAGAGGTTTTAGATCTAGTCCAGCTTAATGTCTTAGCTGTATAACCATAATAACACGTAAATCTCTGACAGAAATTCTTACTTCTAAAACCTACTTGTTAATATTGATCTATCATATACATCTGGAATAATATATTTCATGGCACCATTAAATATTCAATGTATCGTTAACCCATTATACAAGTATAAAAAATCTCACGAACACTTGTGAAAATCTTTTCTGGATATAATTACCATTATTGTGTCCATTTTATTTACACTTGGTGAAACAAAATCATAAATATTTCTGTGTATTTATTTTAAAGTGAAGAATAACCTTTATTGTTACAATATAATTTCTTCTTCTTCATTGAATTATTTGTTGATCTGTGATTATTAAGCAAAACATCAGTCATTCGTGTGGCTCACTGATCGCTCTTCTTTATAGGTTAATTAGCCTCACCTGGCTTAATAACTTAAATGTACAATCTCTGCTTTATATTCGTTGACTTCTACCTTCTAATTTTTTTATAACTTGCTTTTTGGAAATGGCTGCGTTTTGAACAATATCCTACCATAAAATTGGTCCCTGGTAACACCTTGGACGCTGTATCGTGCTAACAACCCGAAATGTCTGCATAAATTACCAAAAATGTGGTACTTCAAGTACCATAGCACCCGTTGTACTGGTTCTAGTAAGCTGAAAATCAATAGGGTTCATCTATTAGAGGCCCTGAACAATATCCAGTCATAAAATTGGTCACTTTTAAATACTCCGGAGGCTGTAGCGTGGCTAAGAAACCAAAGTTTTTCCACACATGACACTATGTGGTATTACTGTTTGCAATGAAACTAACTATTTTTAGATAATTCCACAATATATTGACAAAAATGTTAAAAATTCTAAGAAATTGACAATTGTTTCCATATTAAATATCATCGTCAGAATGACAGAAGTTACACTTCATTTGATATCTACCTGATGTTTAATAATAATTTTTGCTAGACCAAGAAGTGATTGACTTAATATACAGTGCGTCCATAAAGCATCGCATAAATTCATTATTAGCTAAATAAACAATCATGTTAGAAATTCCTGAAATGGGTCGATTTTTGATTTTAACTGTGATGACGTTTCCACTATTTTTTTTTCATGAGTCCCCCCTCTGGTTTTTCAATTTCCGGATTTCCCTTGCTGAACGGATTCCAAAAATGTATAATAATTTGATTCAAATTGGTACAGAGTGGACAAATATACAGGGAGGGGGGGGGGTAGATGGACGATTATTTCGAGCAGCGCCGATTAATCCCGGCAAAACAGTAACTATATTACGAGATGCCCTTCGTCCTCTAATACTTGGTGTTTTTGCCCATTTGGTTTTGTCTTTTCCATACCAGGCATTTCTCACAATTTCTTCGTCTTCTTCGTCCTCTGAGTCGGATATTTCTTGGTCTGTAATAGTATCATGTTCGCTATAGATCTCGTTATCTTCTTCGTCTTGGTCACTTTCATTTGCGAAAGTCTCTATTTCTTGTAGTATTGCAGCCTCACCAACCACCGTTCCTAATTTATTTTCTTCACTTTCAGCCAATCTGTGTACACCTCCGTCCTCTTATTCTTGCCAAAACTCTTCATCATTTAATATCGCTTCTAGTTGTTTATCATTTAAACCTCCTGATCTGGATGCCATTTTCTGAAAATGAATATGAACACTATAAGCTCACATTATTGTTTAAAACATATTTTTTTTTGGAATAAAATAATACATTACTGATTTAAAAAGAATTATTTAAATATTATAAATATTGTAAATAAAACAAACCCATTTACCTGAGTACCACCGCAAAAATCCAAGAATTATTTAAAATCCAAAACACAGTTAATAAAAACAAACTTAGAACACGTGCACTACCGACGGGTCCTGGTGACCCGAACGTCACTATTGAACGGCAACTGTGATACTGAGCGTAGCACTTGAACTTGCTGCAGTAAGTAATGTTTGGAGTAGGAGAGTACAGGGGCGCGCAAGATATTTCGCTACATTTAAAAGAAAATACATCAGTTTAAAAATTCGTTCGGGTCCTCAGGACCCGTCGGTGGTAGTTGAGGGTTACTGTTAATCATAAACTCACATTTCAACAAACAGGGGTAGTTTCAGGGCGGCACAAAACCAAATTGAACTACCCGAAACTTTTCCAATCAAAAATCAACGTCTGACATGTTGCCACTCCAAATCTAAAACTCTCCTGTTAACTATTGAGACCCTGTTTTCAGCTGCTTTTCAGGGGAAACTCAGCCAAAAGATTCTAGAAACCACAGTTATATGTCGGGGACAAAGTTACTTAAATCAACGAAAATTTTTGGATAATGCTACCACAAGGAGCCTTAAAGCTTCATACATGACGTACGCCGACGGCACGAAGAAAGCCAGACCACCGGAACTTATATTTCTTTATGCTTTCTGTGATTGTTGGGATACAAAATATTTTAATAAAGACTTTTTTTAATAATAATAACAGAGAATAATGAATTTGACTAAAAAAAAATTAAAATCTTAGCTCAAGATACAAATTATCAAAATTTATCAATTAAAGAAATGATACCCATAAAACAATATAAGTTTTCTGTGAATGATAGGTAGAATATAAAAGACTCATGCAACTACCGATGCCTGTGATATATCAGGACCCGTCCTATCGATAAACTTACTCGGAATAAACAAAATATCCCCTACCCAACCGCAATCTACCTCCGAACATCTGAATCCTACATAAGAACAGTGCTGTATTAGTTGTATTTTATATATTCAAAGTAATGTATTAGTTGTATTTTACATTCAAAAAATAATTGGACAATTTACAGTTTTTCCGAAAAGAAACTAGGGGAAATATTAATTTGCTTTTGACTTTCTACGTATTTGGATGGAATCAAATTGCAAGTTCTAATATATTTAGCCTTATAACATCTTCAGTTCGTTATTTAAATATCTTCTTATAGAGAATTTCTCTATTTCTTTGTCGTCAAGTTGGCAAAATTTTCATTTATACTAAATACGTAGTTTGGGCGTCATCTAATATTTAGTTTACGCATAGTGCACAATTTTGTCAGCTCATTTCTCATTTACGCATTCAATAGTTCAATCAATGCCATCGATATAGGAATAAAAATATAAATGTTTATATTATTTTTGAAACCAACATCATTTCACATTCTAAGTAAAATTCGGGTGGAAGAGCAGGTTAAAGTAACATCTACTGTTGCCAAATTTAATTTATTTAGCGTTTGCTGTAGATGCAAGCAAGTGAAAATAATCGATATTTCGGATGTTTAAATAATATTGCAAATGTATCATGGTTTATTTAATTATTATTTGAATTAATTTGACTTTCTACATATTAATACAGCTAATAAACGGAATACTGGCCGTACTACATGATAATCAATTCTGCGTGTCCAAGATTTGAAAGAATATTAGGCAACTGTATCATAAATTTGATGAGTCTATTTCCATTTAAAGAAGCCTTTGCGCAACAGTTTTAAGCGTAGTAACAGTTAGCGTCATAGTTTTTTTCTAAAGACGATGTCGGAACAGAGAATATACCTAATCGGTAAAGTTACTTTCCTAGCGATCATTCCTTCTTCGCTTCTCATCTCACGTCGTTCACCACTTAGACCATAAATTGATGTTGGCTTCCTAACAAATCGATTTTATGATCTAGTCAATACACAAAACTGTACAATTGTACATGGTACCATTACAAGTCTCAATTTTTGCAAGCGCTGAAAAGCAGTTGATATGCTGGGATGAATTCGCTTCGTACTTTGAATACATAAAAAGGCAGGTGGAAATTATCGTTCAATTCTGAGAGAGATAGCCGCTGACAATTTTGTTTCTCACAATTTGATTAGTAACATTTTGAAAAATTGTTTAATCAGTAATCACACAAATTCATTCAGCTGAAAATGCTACAAAGCTAGTTGAACAATTAGTGATTTGAATGAAACTTACTGTTTCTAGCTAATTTCACAATATATTGAAAAAATGTTGAAAATTTAAAAAATTGACGATTGTTTCGATATTAAATATCATCGTCAGAACAATGATATGACTCCGGGGTGGTTAATGGAAACGCTTGTGATTGTTTCGTAGTTTTCTACGACGTGCCACATCTAATTTTATCTATGCGAAGAAGTTTGGAAAGTGCTGTTGCAGACAGTAACACTGATGTAATATCTAAAACATTATTTTTTTTGCTGCTAAATTTCCATCACAGACATTTCTGAAAGGGTTTTCTCTTTTTGTTATTTAGCTTCATTTAACCCAGCAGCCGCTTTTACTACTTCACCTTCATGTTTTGATTTCCTCTTCTAATCTTGGGTGCTAAATAAACCAGCTGAGTCGATTCACCCCAGTCCCCTAACATTCCTTTATATTTTTTCTAAAAAAGTATATCCAAATGTGAGTAAATTATGAAATTTGTATTGATCTATTAAACAGGGTGGATAGCTTAAACATTGTATTATAGACTTGCAATGATAGTTTTTATCAGTTATTCCAGATCCAGCCCGAATTAGACCTGAATTTACCCTAATTTACATTCAATAAAAAGACTACTTCAATTAATCACATTAGCGTAACTGAAGGTCGGTTGTTTATTAGAAAAATGAGTGTAACGATAGAGATATTCGTATCATTGAGGTATTGGTCTGTCTTATATTGAAGAGATAAAAACTTGGATCCGAGTAATATTGAGAATAGATAAATTCGAATAAACAAAGCTAATTATTAAAATTTACTATTTAAAAAAACAAATTAATTATTGATATTTTATCTTCCATTTTGCGTCATCCGAAGAACTATCGCCTTTGCTATCAGAGGCGTCTCGGTATTTCCTAGCATGTATGTTAACAGCTTCTTACAGTATTCTTATATGTTTCACGGTTTACTCTATTTTTCGCAATCAACTGTCTGTCTTGCAAGAGGTCCTCAACGTTTCTCATTTGAAAAAGTAATATTGTGTGTTGTTACAAACCCTTCCACTTATGCTCAAACCTATTATGTGAAGTTTCATTGACGAAAAGAAATGTACATTTGGTTTAAAATCGATTTCGACAAATGATTTTCTACCGAAAGGTAAATCTACTTAGCAATATCCAGAAGCTAATCTTCCAATATATCTTCCTGGAATGATTCCTCATTGGAAATGAACAAACATATGTATTTTATAGGAAAAGAAAACTTTGACATTTTTTTAGAATTGATTAAGTTGGTAATTGAGGATTGAGATCTTTTTCTGAGAGAATTCTTCAAAACTCCCTTTCATGTATTCATGAAAACTTCCTGGCAATATTCATATTTTTATCCTGCCATATTTTAACAACAGTATATTTATAAAATCACGTTATCTATTCAAATAGATCGGAAATCAAGAGCACTTATACAAGAAAATAGATCGAAAAGGTCTATGAAGTGAAAAATTGATGCAAAAATAAGTCATAAATGAGATAAAACACTATAAAAATATTTCAGTACTCTTCTTTTTCTTTTTTTCTTATCCTTTTGACTTTTCAGGCGTCAGATTGGGACTCCGTGGTCTCTTCCTCCCACTTTTTTCATGCATTTCTGTTCCTGGCAAGTATTTTCATATCTTTTCCTAGCCTTTGGTCCTATTTCCTCTGGTCAATCCATTGTCTTCTTGGTTTCCCTCTTTGAATTTTCCTTGGCTTACCTACCTCCATTATTTTCCTAGCCATTCCTTGTTGGCTTATCCTCATTATATGTCCATACCAATGTAACTGCTTCTTTTTCTATTAATTATTGATATTTTCTCCGTAATTTCCCTTATGTGCTCGTTCTCGATTGTTTCCTATTTCGTTTTTCCTCAAATATTTCATTTCAATTGCTTCTGTTTTAGTTTCATGCTTTTTCTGCATTACCCAGCTCTCTGTTGCATATATAATTATAAGGATAGTTATTACATTATATATTCTTTTCATTGTTTCAATATCTTTCTGTCTGTGGCCTAGGATCGTTTTATTTATTGTATAATATTATATTGTTCATTTATTTGCTCTATTTTCTCATTTCTATTTTCCGTCTTCTGTGATGATTGTACGTAGTTATTCATATGCTGATACTCTTTCTAGAATGCTTTCTTTGCATTTGATTTCTTTACTTTTTTGGTCATCTTTATTTCTTTCGTGTATTGTCATATATTTCGTCTTATTTATGTATATTTCTATTTTTATTGTGTTTTATTTCGTATGTATTTTCTTTTATGCTGTTTTCTTTGTCTTTATCATTTGTCTTATTCCATTGTGCCACCAATCCGTTCTTCTGAGGTAATTATTATATGTTGTTTTGCCACATACTTCTTCTGTCATCTTACTTTGCACTGTCGAAACGAAGCTTACGAATTCTGCCAGCAAAGTGAGCTGTTGCAATCCGCATACGTCTTTGCAACGGCGCATCGGAAGTTGCCATTCTTCCGACTGCCAAAATTAATTTGCCAACCTGCATCAAAATACCAATAAGGTGTAAACAAAGCAGTACCTACCTATCTCTCGTAGTTTATAACACACATTAATAGTTGCGATCATTCCGAAGCTGGCGTTTTTATGTACCGACAAAGTAGCTGACACATTTTATTTTTCGTTTGTTAGACCATAACTCCAGTTATACTCAAATAAATTTCTATTATATTTGTAATTCTGAATATCCAATCTCTGTGACAAACCGCCATGAACCATTCTAGAATTATAATTTTCTCATATTTAATAAGAGTAATTTTACCGGTATATGTTTCAGTTTAGAATTTAGAAACAATAGCCAATTTATTTGAAAACCTTCCAGCTGTGAAACGAATTTGACCTTATTGATATATGTTACCGCTGGGACGGATCTTCATGTTTCATCCATACTCACTTGCACATCGTACTTTTACATAAGCTATCCCATGACATCAACTTTAGATTCAACATCTTCCATTTATGGTATGAACCAGAAACCACTGGGATTTACAGTCAACAATGACTCTCTTATCAGTAAACAGAGAGTAGATAATATCTAACTTTTTTGATGAATAAACAACTTTTCCGATTCCATATTTTTTTATTGCATTAATTTTGAGGAATCATTTTACTGAATAATTCAAACCAAATCTAATTAGGTGTTTCAAGTACATACTTGGTTTCCTCTTTATGAGATGCTAAATTAAAATTTCATCTGAACGTTACAAACATATTAAGGATAATATGTTTTTACTTTGTCCTGCAATGTAGGCGGTATTAGTGTCTGCATATTACACCTGCTTCTTTTTATATTCTCTACAAAATCCATGCATTCACTTTGAGCCGCCAAAGCTTAAACGTCTTACTAACGAGATTATTATAAAGAGCTAACGCGTTCTAGAGAGAGAATTCCTCTTTTTTGATGTTTTTTTCCCTTCTAAAAATGTTATTAAGATGTTTAGAAACACTCTTTAAATGTAATTCTACTAAGTTGATACCGAAACGGCGGCCCCTTTTTATTAGTGTGATAAATAAGTCAAAGAGTGAATTCACGGAAACAGATTGATTCGTAAATCTTGTGAGATATTGGAAACGGTAGTTTGTATCTGGTTTTAAGAAATCTAAACGAATAATCAAATATTTCCGGATAAAGTATGAGTGTATGTATTTCTTTTCCGCCAACTCTATGTACGATGCGAGAAAAGTATTGGTTTATAACAAAAAAGGTGGAATTTTTGTTTTGAGTAATTTTTACGTTTTTCGGTGAGAAAAATGAATAATAACGGATTTTTTGAAAAAACTCCTGTATATATGTCGTTGTTGTCGGCGGCAACTTTTTGCAACATGTCTTGTTAGCACGATACACCCTCAGGAGTGCATAAAGTCACCCATTTTATGATTGAGTGTTGTTTCAAGTATCACACAGATGAATATATATATATATATATATATATATATATATATATATATATATAGAAGTTGAGTATTAGTCGGCTGACTAAGTTAAGGAAGTCAAAATTCTTAATAGGGTCTTCAGCCAAAGGAGAAATAAAAAGTGGACTCTTTATTCTGTTCAAGGTTTCGAGACTTTATTGACTCCTCACCAGGAACTCTATAATAAATTATTGAATGTAAATACAAAAAACAAGAATTGATAATTATTACTTACGAAAGTGTGGTTAAATATGTTTGATACGAATAAAATGTACATAACTGACGCTATTTTTACGAAATCATCACAACACGTGATAAAACCATTATATTGATAAACAAATACAATGATTAAAATAAATATTAAAAGGAAAATATGAAAATAATTCAATCACATGTTCAGGAACACGAGGAATTTCTTTATTGATAATTTGACAATTGACAACTGACACAACCACAGAATTAAAATTCTGTCAATCAAATTCAGTGATACCAATATGTATTGAAATATGAGTGAAAGAGGGAAAGGTGTAACAACTGAAATTTATTGTGAAATATTAAAGTTATTGTTTGTAATATGAGATGGAAGACTAAAAAGGTAAGAGTAAATAATGCTGAGGTTGTCAATATCAGTTCTGGCATTCATAGCTTTAGGTTCTTTAAAAATGTGAGACATCTCCAAAAATGATCTCTTAGTGAGATTGGACTCGCGATCTAACACAGTGACACCATCGTAATCAGGTATGTGATTCATAGACAAAGTATGACCAGCCAAGGTGCAAGTTTCCTTGAAATTTCTGATATCACTTTTATGTGAGCAAATACGGTCTTTAAGCCTGCGCTTAGTTTGACCGATGTATTTCTTATTACACTGTGAGCATGGAATGCAATAAACCACATTAGATTGATAGAATACGGGATATTTATCTTTGATTTTTGAAAAAATGTTCTGAATTGTAAGAATGTTTCTACTGGCTAACGTTATAGAAGGAAATTTTGAAAAAATCTTTTTAAATTTGTGAATAATAGTGTGAATGTTTGGTAACGAAAGATACTGTCTAGGTAGGTTTTGATTTAAAAGGGTTCTATTAGAAGGAGGCTTATCACCGATGGAAGACCAACAAAGAATGAACCAGTCTTCTAGGATAACCACTGTTATTAAAAAATACTGAAAGTTTTCTCAAAATTTTAACACGTAACGAAGTGTGACTAGTCTTGATAACTCTGTTTTTCATGCCAAGAACGAGGTTAATTTTTTGTTTTTGTTGGTGATACGATTCATAATGTAAGAATCTACCTGAGGCTCCAGGTTTGGTATACCAATGAGTAATGAGTGTGTTATCCACTCTCCTGATAACTTTAGTGTCTATGAGAGGGACACTGCAGTTTTCATCTTCTTCCTCGATTGTAAATTGTGAGGATTCATGATAAGAGTTGAACACAAGTAACACCTGTTCTAAACTGTTTTGTGGGACACTTAATATTATATCATCCACATATTTTTTCAAGAAAGGAACATTGAATGGAAGCTGGCTTAAACAAGAACTGATAAGATTATCCATGACAAATTGAGCAATGATAGGTGAAACTGGACTGCCCATCGGCATACCTAAAATTTGTTTGTATATAGTGTTATCAAACGTAAAGACGGTAGTATCGTACAAGAATTCAACCAACTCAAGGAACAATCTTTGAGAAATTCTACTATGCGATGATATTTCACCCCAATATCTGACAATGCTATCTTTGGCCAACGAAATAGTGACATTATTATACAAAGAAACCACATCCAAGCTAATAATTATGTAATTTTGAGGAAGTTGAAATTCGTTAATGAACGTACTGAATTCGAAAGAATCCGCTATGAAATAATCATTGTTGAAGCTGTATGATACTGTCAAAAGATCTGTAACAAGTTGAGCAACACCTCTGTTAGGACTATTGACACCAGAAATGATAGGTCTGAGTTGTAGAGTAGGTTTGTGAATCTTTGGAAGGCCATAAAATTTGTTGCAAGTGCTATTGTAAATCCTATACTTCATTCCCTCTTCTCTCGAAACCACTTTCTGTCTCTCTAAA